>OY979452.1:2400000-3000000 GCA_963855545.1 Ethmia dodecea
GGGGATCTGACACGAATCCCATTGGACCCGAGCCCATTGTACCCATCCCGTTTAACCAGCTCAGGAACTGGTTAAGGGAACACACTCAAACTCAAGCGGAGATTTGGTGGGCCTCGACGCCAGGATGTAGGCAATCCAAGGAGGCTATGCCATCCTTGAACACGAAACTGACCAAGCGCCTTCTGCGCCTGGACAGGGACAGCCTGAGAATGGTGTCGGGGACAATTACCGGGCACTGCTCACTGAACAAACACTTACACACCCTAGATATCACTGACAGCCCCCTATGCAGAGCGTGCATGGAGGCGGAGGAGACGGTAGCGCACGTGCTCCTTGAGTGCGTTGGCGTTGCCCAGATCCGCAAGGAAATTCTCGGAACACCAGGATCCCTTGCGGACGTCCTGAGTAGACTCGGAAGTTTGATCTGTTTCTGGAAGGAGGTAGGATGGTTGGAGTAACCGGCCGCTATGGCTCACGTACAATGGTCCGTTTTAAGGACTAAGTGCGGAAACCAAACCCCCTAACATAGAGAACATAAAAGCCACGAAGGGCTTCATTTACCGAAGTACCTACTATGTAATATAGAATAGGGAAATCGCCTGACGGTGATCGAAGACATGGTGAGGAAATTCGCAGGTCCCGGAATTGAGTCTGAGGTATTTACAGTCAAGAGCACATGAAGTTTTACACTGGTAGCGAGTCTGATCTCTAAGGCGATTGTAATAAAAACGTTAAAAAGTCCAATGTTTCAAGCTCCATGTGCTGTACCACAGATATTAGAATACTATGCTGTAGGTACTAAGGCTGGGCTCACCTGTCACGAGTAGAGGTCCAAAAAACACCAGTCAAAATAGTAGAGCTTCATTTTTGTTTAAAAGAGGAATTGAATAAATTTGCTAATTATTATTTATTATTAACCTCAAGTATGCGTGAATGTGTGTAAGTATTTTCTACTCTTGTTTTATTTATTTAATATATATTATGTATATATTTATTTATGTTATAGTATGTTCAATATTATATAGTGCACCGTCTACCCTAGTTCTAATCTCTAAGTTTCATCCATCCTAAGGTTGTCTGGAAGAGATCGCTAAAAGCGATAAGACCGCCCATTATACTTTAGTTAATGTTGGTATCCATATTGTGTTGTTTTTGGTGTACAATAAAGAGTTATTGTATTGTATTGTATTGTTTGTATTGCTTTCCTTTATATTTTAGGGTGCCGTGCCTCAAAAGAAAAAAAAAGAGAACCCTTAAAGGATCACTTTTTTGTTTGTCTGGCTTCTTGTTTGTCTGTCAAGACCCTTTATCTCAAGAACCGGTAAATCGGTAATAACCGAACTAAAAATGTCACGGCATTTGCACAAAGTCTTTTCTATTTTCCGTGTTCTACAAAACGGTCAATCATTAATTCGATATACACTCTCCGACGACACTCCACACGTGTGTTGCATGCATATTCATGTGCTACTAAGGGCATCTAGTGCTACACACTGTATTCAGATGTCTTTTATACGGGACAACTGAAAGGTTTCACTTGCACTCCGATTTTAACATACACTATAAAATTTTCAAACTGAGATATCAAGCATTCTTGGATTGACAAAGCCAAAAGAAAATAATAGAAACAATTATTATTTTATACATGGGTGTTTTGAATGGGTGAGTCGGTGGGGGACAACCTAGACGTACTTACATGGACAACATCAGCGATGTATTGAAGAAAATACAGTTATAGAGTACCCGAAACCGACGAGCTGCATGAGTCGTTTGATGGATGTGGATGAAGCACGAGAGATCTGCCAGGTTAGTAGCAAGTGGCAGTCTATTGTCTCTGCCTACCCCAATGGGAAATAAGCGTAATATAAAATAAAAAATCAAAGATATACGAGAAAACTCTTTTTACTCGACTGCGCCAGAAGGAGAGTTATGTTTTTCGAGAGTATGTATGTATGTATGATTGTTTGGCATTGGATAGGTATTTAAAAATCATGTTTAGGTTTCTTTTACCATTTTTCATTTCGAATGACCATTTAGGACTTATAACGGTTTAAAGTTGGTTACTAACTAAAAAATCTAAAATAAAAAGGTTAATTTAAAAAACCAAAACCCCGACTGCCTAAAAAGCCAGAAACAAGACATAATAGAGAAGTAGGAAGTCAAGACCATGTGCTGCACAATCTTATCCTACTTCTCTAATAGGCCTTGTTTCCGGCTTTTTAAGCAGTCGGGTTTTTGATTTTTTTAAATTAACGTTTTTATTTCCGTTTTTTATTCTACGTGTTCTAGTCCGACTCGCACATGGCCGTTTTTTTAGTAATAATGTACTTCTTTAGTGCTTATATCAGTAAACATTTTATAAGATAAAATATAGCCTATGTTACTCCCTGATGATGTAGATTTCGATTCGTGAAAGATTTTTAAAAATCCTTTAAGTAGTTTAAGCGAGACAGCGTAAACAAACAAAGTGACTTTTACATTTATAATAGAAACTAGCGACCCGCCCCGGCTTCGCACCGGTGCAATGTTAATACTAAAACCTTCCAATCACTCTATCTATTAAAAAAAAACGCATCAAAATCCGTTGCGTAGCTTTAAAGATTTAAGCATACATAGGAATATAGGGACAGAGAAAGCGACTTTGTTTTATACTATGTGTAGTGATGTAATAATAACATGGTATCCAAACTGTAGATTTTTGGAATTAATTTTGATGTTTATTCAGCCCTTACCAATGACGCTTCAGACGTTTGCATATTCATGAAGCAAAGCGTAGGTATCTTCACTTGAGTATGCTGATGAATTTAGGGAGTCAGACAAATCGGATTGGCATCAAAATTTGGAATAATATACCTACCGGAAAATTGGTCTTTGTTTTTTTTCTATTTTATAAATTACATGCAAAATATCAGCAACAGGCTTCGTCAATATTAAACATACTTACACCTCAAATAATCCAACACAGACTTCGTTTTTAATTGCATTAATAGAATCCGCAACAAGCATCGTCACATATCAAAGTGTATACGATAATCTCCCACGAAAGCCCACCTCAGATTAGTACATGGTGTTAGTGGCCATCCACCTACTGTTAAAATTTTTAAAGCCACCCAAGGGTATTCGACATGGCTTAATGACATTTTGCGATGGTTCCCTTCTATTGTACGCAAACAATAGGACGTCGCTTCTGAAACACGGAACCACACGTGATATAATGCAACTCACCCATTCACTAATTGATCATGCCCAACTTTTTAGCACAGGGCGACGTACGAGCGACCCATACATTTTGTATGAACTCTCTCATACCTGACGGCGCCGGGATTCAAATTCCGAAGTCGAATCTATCGACTTCGGAATTTGAATCTTTATGAATTTCGACAGATTTTCCGATTCCGAGTCGAATATCGAATATTGAAGCTCCGTGCATACGCCTGCTGGACACTGAACTACAGGGAGCAGGAAAGACTACAACCGTACCGTGTCCGACACGTGCCAAGGCAGTGTTCCGTTAGAGCGAAATAAAGGTATCTATCTACACTGTCCGGAACGTGGACCGGCTAGGAGCGAAAAAATTTTTGCCGTTGTCTGTCACTGACACTGGCCTATGTGTACGACTTTATTTTATTTTACGCTCACGTTCTGGAAGCTGTAGTGATGTTTGTGGTTCGGCCTTAAATCTCTAAGATATACTGGATGATTTTTTTACCATCTGGAAAAAAATATGACGTAAAAGGTATCTAGAGCCGAAGATATACAGGAGATTAATTGTTAAATAATATAGTCATGTTTAATGCAATTTACAAAATCTAGAAAACTACGCACCAGTACTACGCGCAGCTGGCGGTTGTAGGTAGATTGCGCAGAAATGGAAGCCACGAGCCTGTTTCTTTTTAAAATACTATTTCAAATACTTCAGTGTGTGTTATTGACAATTGAGTTATGTATATTAGTTTAAACAAGAAATATTTTTTTGTCGAAAAAAATATTTTTTATGTAATATTGCCAAATGAATCTACTACACTTACCTATCACACCACATTTTTTTTCCAGACGGTAAAAAAAGTCACCTGTAGGTATATATTATTGAAACAATTTATTTCGCTTCTAACGGAACACGGCCCTGGCACGTCTCGGACACGGAATGGATGGGTGTACGAAAATCGTACTTACGTTGCAATAACCTTGTGACGTACTTCCATTCAAGTGAACTTGAAAGACGCATGAGATGCATGCACGTAGACGCACAGTCCGAATTATGGCAACGACATTGGTTATTTCGTCATACTTAATAGCTTACTTCCTTACTGTCTTCGGTCAGCACGGTCCTATTTACCGAATGTGTTCGTCATATAATATGTATGATATATATTATATGATCTGGATATTTTTCTGGTTCGGTAGTCCTCACTAAGAATACAATTTCTCGTATTTTTTATGTTTAACCATTATTTTTGATCTCTTACTTTAGGTGTTATCTCTTAAGATAGGTAGAACTACTTACAATGTTTAAACAGGTACTAACTTAGTCGATAAACTTATTGAATTGCTTGCTTCATGTTTATGTTGTGTTCATATCTAGTAGGGTACATTCTCAAGTCTTGAGGTTAACCTCGTTTCCTATAGAACGTCTCTGAGTAGTACCCGGTTTTATGAACCTTAAAAAAAAGGATTGTCCCGTATAAGTCGGAGTGGGGACAACACTACAGTGATGTAGTAATTGCATTCTGCATTAGCCGCTTAATAGACTCAGGCTCTAACTAGAATGTGGGGGCTTTAAAATTCATTGAGTTGGAAATACTGTTTTAAATGTAAGCCATTCTGCGGGGAGGAAATTTCTATAAATAAAAGTGTTACACACGTGTATTCTTTACACTAATTAAGGCGTTTCACACGCTGACACGTATTAGGGCGAGGTTGCACCGTAGATGTTTTGAATACGACTCTACAATGGAATGTGGGCGTTGTTGAGACGCGATTTGCGTCTAAAGTCTAGTGAGAAGAAGCGGAGGTTTAAAGTCTCTCGATCGTGAAAAAGGCAATGCCGTTTATAGCGCTTGATTGTTTTATTTAGGGTCAATAAATGTCGCTACATTATGTAACCAATAGACAACAATTGAGAGTAACGTTGCCAGATGACGTATATTTTCGTAAACCTGAGAAAATTATATTCCGCAACGTACGGAAACATTGCGCACTGCTGTACAACATTTTTGCCAATGAGAAATAGATATTACATGGCTTTAATCAGCACAGATAGACGGAGTGGTGGCGTAGCGACTCATTTAGGGCCAATTTAAATTCAACTTAATTATTATAGTGAAATAAAATCACATTGGGATGCTCAAAGGGTCACAAAGCGCGGTCGAGATATGCACAAAGAAGTTAACTTGAATTGTTTTCCAATTATTCTCTTCGCAGCGACTCCCCCTGTTGCTGACCGATAGTGTGTGAATCGCCCTAATAGGAAATACACGTATTACATTTGTGTAACACTTTTATTTATAGAAATACTAGCGGGTTGCCCAGTTTATTCCCGTTCCCGTGGGAATTTCCAAAAATCCCTTCTTAGTGCTAACTTACATCATTTAAAGAACCTTTGAACATGCTTCTAGATTTAAAGGTTTCTGCTATGCGTTGATCGATTAGTCAGTCTGCCTATCGTCAATCAGTCAGTTTCTTCTTTTATCCCCGACGGGGTAGGCAGAGGTATTCCATTTCCGAAAATACTCACTTTTCATGAGTATATTTGACCCCTAAACGTGATAGGTGGTGAGCCCATCACCGTACAGGGTCTGTTACACATGCCTCATAATTAATTCTGGGGCCGGCAACGCACTTGTGACTCTTGAGTTGCAGGTGTCCATGGGCGACGGTAGTCACTTACCATGAGGTAACCAGTCTGCTCGTTTGCCCCCCATACAATAAAAAAAACCTTCGGGTTTCCTCACGATGTTTTATATTGTAGATAGATATATGTAATATAATATATACCTACCTAGAAGATTCTTCCCAAATCAAAAAAGCTATGTTTTATTGACCTGAGTTAATTAATTAATTATGCTTGTTATGGTACAATATTTAATTATATTATTTAATTATACTATGCTTTAGACTTATTTAAAAAAGATAGTAGGTATCTAAACAAAATGAGTACTTTCAAGTGTTTTGACGTAGATAACAAATTAACTCTTAATAGATACTTATTTACTAATCAATTTCAAAAGTGCCTTTTGTATCCGCAGTAATGTAATCAAATTCATTCGAATGCAAATGGGAATCAATTCATTTCGTGCTTTCAGCACTTTGAGAGATGACCTTTCTTTAATTAAATTTTGAGTGGTTGAAGGGAAAGGCAAGGAATATCCATTCGTGACCTTTGAATCTAAAATGGTGTTTACATTACCAGTGTTTAGTCGTTTTGTAGTCTCCTCATTAGTAGATTTTTGTATTTTTGGAATTGTAGTTGAGATCATATGACATTTTGTAGGCGTTTGTATTGAATTCTGAAAAATGACGTTTTTTGAAACTGTAGTGTACCTACCTATGTACTCGTAGATATACACACATATACATCATTCGATGTCCGACCGTCGTCCGAGCAACACGTGATGGTGCGTTGGCGAGCCATATAGATTCTAGACACATCTCTAAATTACGCGTATACTGCAGAAACTTATCAAGAAATCATTTGGTCTTAGAGACCCATACTACCACTTTACTTAGTTAATTCATTTTTCAATTGTATAATAATGTCTAGTTTTTATTTTCTAGGAAAAATTAATATTAGTCATAGCGCTGCTGTTAAAGAGCCCGCTTCTCATTCATGAAGCTGAGGTTCTAATCTTGACGAGAGCATCAGTTATTCAGAAACTTACGTAAATATTTGTCACTTGCTCTACGGACGGAAACCATCGTGAGGCAACTACCAGGTCCCAGAATTAATTCTGAGGCATGTGTAGCCCGGTCCGGCGATGTGTTCACTGCCAATCACGTTTAGGATTCCAAAGAATGTACTGGTAAAACGCGAGTATTTCCAGAAATGGAATACCTCTGCCACCCGCCCAGGGGATAACAGATGCATGTAGCGACACTATATAGAACGCACCAATAGACGGCCGAGTTCTAAACCGCGCTACCGAAATTTTCTAATGAGTTTGTATAAATACAACTGTCCAACATCAACCGTTGGATTGCGGTCCCCAGGCACGATCACCTCGCCTGGCGGAAGATCTTCTGTATTCACGATGGAGGTGCATTCCATCTTCGCTCCTCCATAAAGTCATTAAATTATTATTTAAACAGTGAAATTTACAAGCCGTTCGAAATTTCAAAAATAGAAAATCAATAACGTTAATTTACAGTTTGGTTAATAACCGCAACTTACATGACTCATTAAATACAAGCCACAATGCACTTAACCAATTTTCCGATAACATTTTACTCAAGTTGAGTAGGTATATCCGCGTACTTCATGTGTTATCAATTTCTTGCAATCCAAATAATTAGTCGATGACTAGATGGTGGAAATGTATAAATTGTTACACTTGGCACTCCCGTTGTTAGTATTCGGTATGTGTCTGGTATTTGAATTGAACTAAATCCCATATTTGTGCCGTTATGAAGAGTAAGTGTTTTGTCATCTGTAAAACATTATAAATTTATGAATTATAAATTATTTATCACTAGCTCTACGGAGAAGGAAAACATCGTGAGGAAACCCGCAGGTCCCAGAATTAATTCTGAAGCATGTGTAACAGACCCGGTCCGGCGAATGGCTCACGTTTAGGGGTCCAAAGAATATCTCGTGAAAAGTGGTTTTATCCAGAAATGGAATACCTCTGCGTACCCCCTCGGGGATAAAAGGCGTCAGATTATTAATTATTAATTCATCATAACCATAATCAACCAAGGGTCTTTCCTCACACATGAGGAAGTGTGGGCTATATAATCTCCCACGCGAGCCCACCGCCGATTCCGAGTTATTATTAACTAGCTTTTACCAGCGGCTTCGCTCGCGCACGTTTATTTCACCCATTTAGGGGTTGAATTTTGCAAAATCCTTTCTTAGTGGATGCCTACGCAGTATAAGCTATCTATGTGCAAAATTTCAAGTCTCTAGACCCAGCGGTTTAGGCTATGCGTTGATACATCACCAATCAGTCAGTCAATTTATCATTTTATATAATAATATATAGATTATTAAATACAAAATATACATTTGATATTCATTGACCTTCCACAGTCCAGGTCCTGATATTTATCTACGTCGTAACACAGACCCAGGCTCGCCTGTTTAGCAATGTTAGGGGTTACAATGACCAAGGCAGTCCTGCAGAAATTTGTGCTGCTGAGGACTCCAACGGCATCCTGATTCGCCATGAAGACTGTGACAAGTTCTACCAATGCTCTGGAGGTAGTGTACTTGTTATTTTTGGTTATTTTTTATTAGCCTATGTATTGTCCCACTGCTAAGAAAAAGCCTTTCCTTCCCTCCATTTATCCCTATCCTGTGCCTCCTCCAGCCATCTCATCCAGTTCATCCCGCCATCTCCTTCAGGTTCTGCCTCGGCGTCGACGGCCAGTCGTTGGAACCCAGTTGGTGCAGATTTGTGCCCATCTGTCCGACTGCATACGACAAACGTGGCCTGTCCATTGCCAATTTATTTATAAAATATTACATAGGAACATTAAGTACGTATTACTAGCTGTTATACAACCAACCCCGTTGTTATTAAACAGCGATTTAAGTAGGTACTACATAAAACTAAATGTTTTAGGGTTCCGTACCCAAAGGGTAGAACGGGACCCCATTAAGGGATTCCGCTATCCATCCGTCTGTCACCAGGCTGTATCTCATGAACCGTGATATTTAGACAGTTGGAATTTTTACAGATGATGTGTTTCGGTTACCGCTATAACAACAAGTATGTACTAAAAAAAATAAAAAATAATTTGAGGGTGCTCCTATACAACAAACGTGTTTTTTTCCCGTTTTATAGATAACTTTCACCTGCGTAGTTCCCGTTCCCGTGGGAATACCGGAATCAAATATAGCCTATGTTACTAAAGAATCTTCTAGCTTTACATTTATGAAAGAATTTTTAAAATCGGTCCAGTACTTTTTGAGTTTATTCGTAACAAAGATGCAATCATACAAGAATACAAATCATTCCTCTAAGAAAAGATATAGATTAGTGTAGATGGTATCTACGGAACCCGGAAGCACCAGCTTTCAAATAAAAAAAAAGAATCATCAAAATCGGTTCTCTCAGTGGAATTGATAACCTCTCCCTTTTTTCTAGACGTCTTTTGAAAATTCGCTTGAAAATATGACTGATATTAAATGGTTCTATACTGTACCTATGCGGTATTTGAAGCAACCTTTGAAATAGATCATTCTTTCCACAGGCCTCCCAGTTGTATTTAAATGCCCCGAAAACCTGGTTTTCAACCCTAACAAAGGATTCTGCGATTGGCCGGAAAACTTCAATTGTGGCAGCGAAGAAAATACACTAGAAGCAGAAAAAAAGACACCAGAAGCAGAAGAAAAGACACCAGAAGCATCAAGTCAGAAGCAGGATCAACAGATTAGAAGCAACAATGATCCCAGTCTGGCTCCAGAGATCTGCGCTTCCGAAGGTTCTGACAGCATTCTTGTTGCCCACGAGCAATGCAATAAGTTCTACAAATGCTCCGAAGGAGTGCCTGTTGCTCTTAATTGCCCAGGAAATCTTTTGTACAACCCTGAGAAAGAGTATTGCGATTGGCCTGCTAATGTGGACTGTGGGAACAGGACATAAGGTACAAAACTAAGCGGACGTTAATATTAACACTGCCATCGAAGATGGACCATACAAAAACTATTTGCGAATTTTTAATTGTTAACGACTGAATATACCATCATAACATTATGGTCGCCATTTTGATTAAATTGAAGTTTTCGTGAAACTACTGCGTTTTCTTGAAATTTAAATTAAATTTAAGATTTAAAAACTTTGCCTAAAAGTACGGAGATGAAGACATTCAAAGCTTAGTAGTGAAAGGTTGTTGAAAGTAAACCCGTCTCTCTTGCTTGAAGCCCGGGTTCGATTCTCTGTGAAGACATATACCAAAAAGTTTTTATCAGGGCTGGTAACATTTCTGAGAGATAAAATTTTATGTTTAACTATCGACCCGCCCCGGCTTCGCACGGGTGCAATGCTAATACTAAAACCTTCCTCTTGAATCACTCTATCTATTAAAAAAAACGCATCAACATCCGTTGCATAGTTTTAAAGATTTAAGCATACATAGGGACATTAAGGACATAGGGATATAGGGACAGAGAAAGCGACTTTGTTTTATACTATGTAGTGATAGTGATTATCGTACAACCGCGGGAACCCGCTGCTGGCCAGCTAATCGATTCAACGTGATGTTTCGAATGGAAATATTTGGAGGACCGGGAACGAATGCGGACAAAATTGAGGGTAAAAGCTGATAGCCTTACAATTAGACTACCAGCCCTTATCTCTTTGACTGATCTATTTGGATCTCATATCGAAGAAAATGGTCATTTTCAGAAATTGACCATTCATGACCACGTCTTTAAAAATGTATAGCAAGAGACAGAAGATAGTGCGGTGTTTGGAGGGGACTTTTATAGTGAAATCGCTCATTTTTGTACACAATCAGCCTAAAAAAGCAAGCAAAATAACTTTAAATTCACAAATAAAGACAAATTAACATTGACAAAAACAACAAAAATTGCGTTTTGGGCGTGTCTCACGTGTACCCCACAAGTTTATGATGAGAAAATTTATAATTACCATTTAATTATTATAAGTTTCTAAAATATAATCGTAGGCTTCAAACTGTAGTAATACGCTTGATAATGCAACTGGGCGGTGCATTGTCAGTACTAACTATACTGCCAGCGGAGTACTACTTATTCTGTGCCAGCGGTGAGTTTCAATTGTCTGGCTGTGTCATCGTCGAAGCGTCAAAGTTGTCTTCACTACATAGTATAAAACAAAGACGTTTTCTCTGTCCCTATGTCCCTATATCCCTAAGTATGCTTAAATCTTTAAAACTACGCAACGGATTTTGATGCGTTTTTTTAATAGATAGAGTGATTCAAGAGGAAAGTTTTAGTGTTAGCAATGCACCAGTGCGAAGCCGGGGCGGGTCGCTAGTTATCTATAACAGTGCTGTGGTTATTTATTACATAATATATTATATTCCATGTTCTCCGTATCATTTACTTAACTCTCAACCTATGTATGTAATTTTTCAATCCTCGTGACCTTCGTCGTGTCGTGATGTAGACACATTAGCTTGCCTCTACTCATAAACTTTCCACTGAGGTCAACTTTTAGGTTATATTGACATAACCTCTAACGTTCTCGTTAGGATAAAATATCTCATTACAATAAAAAAACGGTCAAGCACGTGTCGGGGATTCTAGTGAAGAATGTTCCGTAGTACCTATTTGCAGGTTTTATGTCGGTACCTTAGTAATGTTAATTTTTTTTATACAACGCGTAACAGAATAAGAGCAGTTTCTCATACACCCCAATTAATAAATAAATATAAAAAAAATATGATGCCTTCGTACTTTAGTTGTTTCTGACCAACAATAATTTACGATTTCAATAGATATCACTAAATTCAGCTGTGCTAAATTAATTTTTGGAAAAATTTTACACATATTAAAAATAGCTGAAATCGATTAAGAAATTGATACTGAGCAAACTAATTTCAGGAATTGCACTTATTCTGTTACATATTGGGTTTGATTCTGCATTACAGCGACTAAATTTATTTTAGTTTATTTCTGTCTTTATTTTACCTCAAAAAAAGAAAAGGGATAGAAGATAACCTACCGAATTTAGTCCTGTCAGAGGCTGTATTTTAGTCGTGACTTATTTACTTATGCACTAAACACGTTATGAAATACCTTAGTTGACAGGACTAATTTTAATTTTACAGGACTAAATATCACTCGTCTCTTTTCTTCTCTATGAGAAAGAAAATGACAGGACTAAACTAAAATAAGTTTAGACGCTGTAATGCAGAATCGAACCCATTGTATAGGTAACTGCAAAATAAGGTTAGTCTATCATTTTTTTATAATTTCATAGTTTTCATTCGATCTATATACAAATTTATTTGCACTGTGTTTGGTTTAACTTTTAGGGAAAAACGTAGGTTATTATTATAATTGACAGATGGTCTTTTCGAAAGTATTTTTTTTACTTATAAAATATTTTGAATTTATTTTTTTCCAGAGCAGTGATAGCCCGGACGGTTAAAGAGCCGGCCGAAAATCAGTGAGGCTCGGGTTCGAATCCCGGCATGTACCAATGAGTTTTTCAAAAACTTACGTACATATTTATCACTAGCTCGACGGTGAAGGAAAACATCGTGAGGAAACCCGCAGGTCTCAGAATAAATTCTGAGACATGTGTAAACAGACCCGGTCCGGCGATGGGCTCACCACCTATCACGTTTAGGGGTCCAATATATCTCGTGAAATGTGGGTATATCCAGTAATGGAATACCTCTGCCTACCCCCTCGGGGATAAAAGGCGTGAGATTATATTTATTTATTTATTTTATATTTTTTTCCCTTACATAAGTATTTTCTGTCTGTTTCTTTGTTTCAAGTCTGCTGATTAAAATCTTACTAAAAAATGTATTATTGCACAGACCAGTAAATTTTGCCTTATAAAAAGGTTTCATTACTTTTTTCGCAAGCTTTTTTCTATGAATATTTACATTTGTAATCAAAAACACTAACCTAATTCCTCAGTAAAAAAATATACTTGTTGTAATTTTAACAAGTTGGAGAGGTTTGCCACTGGAGAATTTTTATTTGTTCCGCCGCCTTTGAACTTCTCGTGGGGTAAAGGGCTTATCATGATTGTCCTTGTAACTCTTAGGAACTCTTATTTCACTAATTTCCCGAAATTACCAAAATATCTATTAGTAGAAATTTCATTTTATCTTGGGAATGATAAAATAAAAATAATTATCTGCGCTTATTATTTGAGCAGTGATAGCCTTTACCGAAAATCAGTGAGGCTCGAGTTCGAATCCTGGCATGTACCAATGAGTTTTTCCAAACTTACGTACATATATTTCACTAGCTCGACGGTGAAGGAAAACAGCGTGTCTCTGAATTAATTCTGAGACATGTGTAAATAGACCCGGTCCGGCGATGGGCTCACCACTTATCACGTTTAGGGGTCCAATGTATCTCGTGAAATGTGGGTATATCCAGTAATGGAATACCTACGCTTATTTATTCGTTTCAAACATAAAAAATATACAATTACCTACAAACTTCAGGTACCTATGTATTTTGAACACACATGTTCAATAAAGTATGAGCTATCACAGTAGTATTTTTCCCTGATTTATTCTGAGTTTTACGTTAAAATAGCAGAATTTTGAATTTATTGCCAACTCCGGCACGGTTCAATCTGAAAGCAACGTTTCGTTAGAACCCTTGTCAGGTGTGCTATTTTCTGAAAGTATTTTTCTACTACATAGTCTTAGAACGCGACTTCACTTGCACAGTTAATAATTTAAATATGATTATGAAAAATTAGCAGATTTTACAGTGTTTAGGTATGTATATTGCCCCTTTACGTGTAAAGATTCTGAAAAATCCACTGATTTTTCATGATTTTTTAACTTAGAAATTTTATTCAAACATTAAACACATTTTAAAAATATGATTAAGGTCATTTTATAAAAAGAAAAATTAACACTTTATTTAAGCATAGTTTATTTAGCCTCAAGCTAAGACAAACATCTGAACGGTAATTAAACCCAGACATGAAACTACTATGTGTTCATGCACACAAATGTTGGCCCCGGAATTTGGGCGATGTTAACACAATTAGGGGTAAGTAGGTACCTACTTACGAGTATCTGCTAATCTCAAATACCAAGGACACATAATAAATAAGTAGTATCTGAGTGTAGGTAGGTATGTATATTACGTTAGCGCTACCTGTAGTCTAAAAGGAGTAGCAGTTGCCCATGACTCCGTCGGAAATTAAGTCTATCGCGTCCCTTAAAATTTGTGTTTTCCCGGAATGAAAAGTAGCCTAATTTGCGAGGTCAAATCTACCTAACGAAATCCAGCAATATCAAGAAAGAAAACGTAACAAACAACTCACTTTCGCATTTAATTTTATATTATTAGTTAGGTTAGGTTATGACATGTGTAGCTCTATAACCTAATTTGCCATTCACCTGACATACAAACTAACAAATCCCATCAAAAGCTTCGAGATTGTATATACATAAAGCTGAGTACAGATCGAAGAATTTGCTCCACTGGATACTGCGGAGTGAGAAAATGGTTTCCGAGAAACGAGCATGATCGAAGCAGATTATAAAAAATATTATAACGAGGAAAGATTTGTATGTTTGTATCTTTTATACCAATAAACTCAAAAACCACTTTACCGATTTTAAAACTGCTTTCACCAATGGAAAGGTGGAACATGCTTGAGTATATATTTTATTCCCGTATTCCCACGGGAACGGAAACTACTCGGGTCAAACCGAACAGAACCGCTAGTCATAAATATTACAAGCGAAATGAGGTCAGTGCTTCATTATTAGAGAATTCAGTCTATAAATAGATTCGGAGGCATGTGTAACAGCAAGCTGAATGGTAAAACTTATCACGTTTAAAATTTTGCAAAAATTTTTCCTAAACGGATTATTGGAAATTCCCACAGGAACGTAATGAAACGTCAAATCGGAATGATCGTGAATCGAAGCTCAGATTGTCTTACAATGGCATGCACCCCACAGAGGTACGACATATTACGACTAGCAATTTAAAACACGCGGTGCCCTCGTGAAACTGCAATGGTGACCGAATTTTGCATTTTTATGCTCTCGCACGTGCACTGTCGTAAATTAAAATACGTGACTACTCTGCCGTTGAACGACAGTGCTTTTTTAATATTCTTATTGTATTGGGGAGGCTAGGGCATCGGTATACATGCAGCCACGTCTCCGGTTACAAAGAGGGAAGTTTTTGTGAAGGTATATTAAATGTTTTGAGTCTTCTTTGACTGTTTGTGTAATTTTAATTTTAGGTCAAAATATGTTAAAAAAATAAAAATAAATGAATAATCTCACGCCTTTTATCCCCTAGAGGGGTCGGCAGATTAATTCCATTTCTGGATATACCTACCCACTTTTCATGATATATTCTTTGGACCCCTAAACGTGATAGGTGGTGAGCCCATCGCCGGACCGGGTCTTTTACACATGTCTCGGAATTAATTCTGGGACCTGCGGCTTTCCTAGCTAGTAATAAATATGTACGTAAGTTTTGAAAAACTCATTGGTACATGCCAGGATTCGAACCCGAGCCTCACTGATTTTCATCATGTGAAGCAGCCTCTTTAACCGTAAGGCTGTTACTGCTATAGCTACTAGCTGATATTGTGTCAATAACTTTTACCAAATCCTACGGTACCTACTACTTATAACTTGGCAAGTTAACTTTTCAAGTTGGCAACTAATGTACTTTTCAAAATGGGAAAATCAGATATACTCGACCCGAAAAGTTAGACACTAAGCTCTATAGTAAAGTTATGTTGATAGCAATCAATTATAATCCTTTTTCTCGTAAAACGAAATAGAAGTTGTTTGTATACCTAAGCATTTCCATAAAATTATTAGGGTACTGCAGGTACATAGTAGATATAAAACGAAGTCCCTTCCCGCTGTCTGTCTATCGGATTTTGATTTTTTAATATAATTATAGAGTCATTCAAGACGAAGGGTTCTATGTTCTATGTTAGGGGGTTTGGTTTCCGCACTTAGTCCTGAAGTGGACCATTGTACGTGAGCCATGGCGGCCGGTTACTCCAACCATCCTACCTCCTTCCAAAAGCAGATCAAACTTCCGAGTCTACTCAGGGCGTCCGCAAGAGATTCTGGTGTTCCGAGAATCTTCTTGCGGATCTGGGCAACGCCAACGCACTCAAGGAGCACGTGCGCTACCGTCTCCTCCGCCTCCATGCACGCTCTGCATAGGGGGCTGTCTGTGATACCTAGGGTGTGTAAGTGTTTGTTCAGTGAGCAGTGTCCGGTGATGGTCCCCGACACCATTCTCAGGCTGTCCCTGTCCAGGCGCAGAAGGCGCTTGGTTAGTTTCTTATTCAAGGATGGCATAGCCTCCTTGGATTGCCTACATCCTGGCGTCGAAGCCCACCAAATCTCCGCTTGAGTTTGAGTGTGTTCCCTTAACCAGCTCCTGAGCTGGTTAAACGGGATGGGTACAATGGGTTCGGGTCCGATGGGCTTAGTGTCAGAACCCCTCCTGGCGAGTTCATCCGCTGCGTCGTTCCCACGTGAGCCACTGTGCCCTTTAATCCATTGTAGTGTCACTGTGTTGTAGTTTGGTACCGTAATGCGTTCTAGTGCATTATGGCACTCCAATATAAGTCTCGAGGTGATCTGGTTTTTCTTTAGGGATTGAAGGACTGAGGCACTATCTGAGAGTATGAGGATATGAGTATCCGTGACTTCTCTGGCCTCTATGGCGTGTGCTGCCTGGATAATGCCCACACATTCTGCCTGGTAGACAGTGTTGAGCATCCCTAGTGGTCTGGATATTCTGATGTTGAGATCATCTGAGTAGACTCCGACTCCTGTTCCAGTGTCGGTCTTTGATCCATCAGTGTAGATCCTTAGCTCTTTTGGACCTGGGTGATCATGCAACTCCGCTGTGAGCTCCACGTTGTAGTGTTTTACAAAACAGTGTGTTTTCTGGGTTCTATCGCTCGGTGATGCCATCATCGGGTGTCGCGAGAGGGCATCCTCTTTTATGCGTGTGTGTTTGATTCTGGAGTCCTTGTTTAGGGTTCCGGACAGCTCCAGCCTTAGTGTCGCTAGGGTTGCTTCCTCCCTTACTACAAGATGTAGGGGTGGCAACCCCAGCATCCCCTGTAGGGCAGCCGTGGGTGATGTTCTCATGCTGCCGGTAATTGCTACGCAGGCAAGTCTTTGTAGCTTCTCGAGGTCCTTCTGGGCTGTGCTCATTTTAGTCCTGGGCCACCACACTAAAGAGCCGTATGTAATAATTGGTCGGATAACTGTGGTGTATAGCCAGTAGGTGATTTTGGGGCTTATGCCCCAGTTTCTACCTAGTAGCCTTTTGCATTGCCATAGGGCCATGCTGGCTTTTGTAGTGATGTGTTCGGTGTGTTTTGCCCAGTTCAGCTGTTTGTCCAAAAATATGCCCAGGTATTTGGATTCAGTTGATAGGGTTAGGGTGGATCCAAAGAAGCGCGGTAATTGTAGGGTTGCCAGCTTCCTTTTCTTTGTGAATAGAACAAGTTCGGTTTTGGTGGGATTCACTGTTAGTTTGCATTCCTTGCACCAATCCTCTACTACCTTCAAGGCTTGGCGCATGAGGTTGCACAAAGTGTTTTCGTGTGCACCATTTATTATTATAGTTATGTCGTCAGCGTAGCCCACAGTGAAGTAGCCTTTATCATTTAGTCTTTTGATGAGGCTATCCACCACTAGATTCCACAAGAGTGGCGAGAGGACGCCTCCTTGTGGGCATCCCTTCGCCACAACGGCCCTCGTGGTGCTGTTCACTGTGACTTGTACGGCTCTGAGTCTGAGCATGTTTGTGATCCATCCTCGCAGGGTCGGGTCCACACCGTGCTCCTCGAGACCTGCGCTGACGCTGTCGAAGATGGTTTTATCAAAGGCACCTTCTATGTCGATAAAAACCGCTAGTGAGGAGCATTTGTGGTCTACTGCACATTCAATCTTGGAGATCACACTATGTAGTGCGGATTCTGTCGATTTTCCTGTGGAGTAGGCGTGTTGTTGTCTGTGTAGTGGGAATTCTCGAAGGGGCCCGTCCCGAATATGTCGGTCACAGAGTCTCTCCAGGGTCTTCAGTAGGAATGATGTCAGACTTATTGGTCTGTACGCCTTTGGTTGAGTGTAGTCGGTTTTGCCTGGTTTGGGGATGAAAATGACTTTCACCTCTCTCCATGGGAGCGGCATGTAGTTCTGTGCTAGACAGGCTTGATAGATTACAACCAGCCATGGTGATAGGAAATCCACTCCCCATTGCAGTAAGGCAGGGAAGATGCCGTCTAGGCCTGCGGATTTATACGGCTTGAAGGTTGTAATTGCCCATTTTATTCGTTCTTCTGTTACTACGGTACGGGCTCTGGACCAGTCTTGGTCGTTGGGTATGTGTGAGGGTTCACTTGCCCATGTTCTGTCCTCAGAGAGGCTGCAGTCTGGGAAGTGTGTTTCTAGGAGAATTTTACTCGTATCGTGGTCTGATTTAGTGTATGTGTTGTCTGGGTTTTTCAGCGAGCCAAGGGTGCGGTTATGGTCCGTAGATAGGATCTTCCTTACTCGCGCGGCCTCGCTGTTTGATTCGATGTCTTCACAGAATTTTCGCCAGGCTGCTCTACCGGCTTTCCTGATTTGTTTTTTGAAGGTGTATTGTATACTTTTGTAAAGCTCCCAGTCTTCTGGGAGCCTAGAGTTTTTGGCTCTGTTGAATTGCTTGCGTACCGTTTGTCTGAGTTTACTGAGTTCCGTATTCCACCAGGAGTTTCCCATGCTCTTGGTGTTTGGATCTATTAGTTTACAGCAGGCGTGGTATGCTTCTGTTATATATTCTGAGAGTTTTCTTATAGTGTTCTCGAGTTCTTTGGGGTCCGTTAAGTTTGAGGGTGTTGGGTGCCTGGATAGCAAGGAGGCCAGAAGGCGTTTGTAACCAGGCACGTTGGTTCGGCGCGGATTGCGTCTAGGTTCAGGTTTTTTGGTGTTGGCTGACAGTGAGAATCGAATCCACCTATGATCGGAACATGAGGGTTCGTTGGACACGTGCCAGTTGGAGATATGGGTTGTTACGCTTTCTGAAGCTAGTGTTAGGTCGATAATTGTTTGTCCGCGAGATGTGACCCAAGTGGGTTCCGAGCCGCGATTTAGGATGTTAAGGTTAGTGGAAAAAAGGTATGTGCATAGTACCTCACCTCTATGGTTGGCTTTGTTGCAACCCCAAAGCGGGTGATGGGCGTTCGAGTCCGTGCAGATGACCAGATCCAGTTCAGTCCCCTCACCTTCACAGTACTTCACCAGATCGGCCATGTCTTCTGGTGGGCAGTCCTCGGTCTCGCCTGGCATGTACACCGAGGCTAGGACGATGTCAGGTGCGTCGCCATCAGTCATGAGTCTGACGGCTGTTAAGTCTCTGGAACAGAATTGGGTAAGTGTCGTGGTAGGAATATCTTTGGGTATGTAGGCACAGGTTCGTGGTTTGTCCGTGCCCTGTGTGTCGAGAATTAGCTTACCTCCGATGTTACTGAGGCCGCATATTCTGTTGTTTCTGATCCACGGCTCTTGGATCAGTGCAATGGTTCGGGGTTGAACCTCCAGCGCTCTGCGTAAGCAAGCCGTTGCAGTCTGGCTGTGCTGGAGGTTGATTTGTATGAAGTTGAGGGGGCTGGGCGTGGGTGACGGCGGCTGTGAGGCGGGGTTAGGAGGAGTCCGATCCATCGGAAAGTACTCCCCCCTCCTCTATCCCAAGCCGGTCGTCTCCCGGCGACGAGGCGAGCAGTTGTTCCGTCCACCTGGGTGATGTGGGCGGCACGCTCTGCGCATTAGCCATCGCCGTTCTGGCCATCTCCTCCTCAAGTTGAGTCATGTCCGTGGGGTCCGCTTCCGGTTGTTTCGGTGCGGGGTTTGGGTTAGTAGTCGGGGTGTTTGGGGGTTGGGTATTGGGGTAGAAACGCACGTATATCGAGCCAAGTAGGTACGATACACGTCGTTCCCGCCCCAAGACCTTTTCGACTTCGTCTGGTGGGATACCCAGGGTCAGGTAGGTCCCGTGGTTTTCTCCACCGACTGAAGTCGCCCTGTACAGCGACCACCTCCCGATGTCATACCAAGTGTTCTGACGGGTCAGAACACTCTGGAGCCGCGCTATGTCTCCGTTATACCTCGGTACGAAGAGCGCTGCTCGGACACGGGTCGGTACGTCTGATTGTTTCATCACGACTAGAGTGTCGTGTGAGTTGGGGAGCTTTATTTTGGGCACATTTTGGAACAACCAGGTCAGGGCCATTTCGTCCTCGCACCACATCTGTACCGTGCCATCCGCTACCCGTGGGTAACCACGGAAGGCCGGGAGCGGTGTTGAGGGGTCGGTGTCCATGACGAGGTCTTCCAGGCTGAGCTTAATGTGCTCGGCCTCCTCTGTGGTCATATCACGGGATGGAGGCGGGAGGCAGATCGCTACGGCGAGCCGCGCAGGAATATCCTTTGTGGCCCGTGCGTAGGTTCGCTGCTCCCCTTGGGCGGTCTGGGTTCTTACGCGTTTGGCGTCACCCTGGAGCGTACCCGGTGAAGCCGAGTCGTCCGGGCGCATCCTCTTCGCCGTTCCCTGGCCACTTGGGCCAGGTTGCGGTTCCGAGGTGCTTGGCGTGGTGTTGCTGGCCAATGACGCTTTGCGCAAGAAACCACCTCGCTTTCCTCGCTTCTTTTTTGGTCGGGATTGGTTTTGGGGCATACGACTTGCGTTGTTTGTCCCTGATGGTCCTGGTGCTGGAAGTGATTTTCCGCGCTGAGTTTCCCCTTCGCGTACTGGTCCCTTCCCGCGTGTTTCCGCGTCCGGCCGCTTTTCGCGCTGGGTTTCCCCGTCGCGTACTTGCGGCTGGTCGCGTACTTCCGTTTGAGCAGCCGTTTTCGCTTCGCGCTGGCTACTGCCTTCGCGAATCTTGCGCAAACGGTTGTTCAGTTCCCTTTCTCTGTTTCTGACTTTTTCGCGCTTGAATTCCAGCGAGCGTACTTCGTCCTCAGAGGTGCGGGCAGAACCACCGGGTCCAGTGTCTCTTAATCTCACTTCGATCTTCTCGCGCTGGAGTGCCAGCGCGCGAAGTTCGCCGTTGAGACTGGAGATTCGTGCGTTCTCGGTGTCGTTGTTGGGGTTGTTCGTCACGCTGTTCCTTACAATGCTCTGTTGCCAGGCACTCGTAGAGGGAACAGCGCGTGTCAGGATGGTAGGCGCAGTAATCGCAGCCATTGGGGTGTCGCGGGGCGCGGTGATCGCAGCCATGTCGGTGTCGTGTGGCGCGTTGGTCGCTGCCAGTGTTGTGGGCGCAAAAGGCGCCGCCCGCGCAGAAGGCGCGGGGCTAGAGAGCAGATAGGTGCCCCCTCCCAGAATACGAGACGAAGGGTTATATTATGTATACGTCACCATAAAATTGCAAACACCGTTAGATTATAATCTATCTCGCGAGATTGTAGACTGTCGAAAGATTGTGAACCGAACATACTGCTTACAATTTAACGCATTATTTTTCGGTAGATTTTAATATATCGAAGTGAAACTGATAGATCACAATCTCTCTAGCGTTAAATTGTCAACTGTCCAAGGACTGTCCCTGATTGGTCGGTCTTGCCGTAGCTATTTCTGTGCCCATAGAGTTACGAATAAACCACAACTGTCAGTCAAACAAAATAAAAGCAATAAAAAAATTGTGACATTAAGTATATTGTATTTATTATTTAGTAGATATGTAATCAATAATTCTGACATTATGTTAAGAAAAATATGGAACAAAAAAACAGAAATATTTTCTCTTCAAACATAAAAGAAAAATTAAAAAGTAACAAAATTTGCACTTAAACGATCACAAAATATAATCTATATTAAAAAACTAATTTAAAACTTAAAAAGGTTTACTCTCCGAAATAAATCAAACATTAACTAAAATAAAAATCGAAAACATAACAAAATTGTCCCTTAGAAAAAAATTACAAAACAAAATCTATACTTACCTACTTAACTTAAGAAACTCACGCCTTTTATCCCCGAGGGGGGTAGGCAGAGGTATTCCATTTCTGGAAATACCCACTTTTCACTATAATATTCGTCCCCTAAACATGATACATGCCTCAGAATTAATTCTGAGACATGCAGGTTTCCTCACGATGTTTTCTTTCACCGTTGAGCTAGTGATGAATAATGTACGTAAGTTTTGAAAAAGTCATTGGTACATGCCAGGATTTGAACTCGAGCCTCACTGATTCTCAGAATTATTGATTTCCTACCTGTCAATAATAAATACAATATACCTACTTAATGTCACAATTCTTTTATTGCTTTTATTTTGTTTGACTGACATCTGTAGTTGATTCCTAACTCTATGGGCACAGAAATAACTACGACAAGACCGACCAATCAGGGACAGTCCTTGGACAGTTGACAATTTAACGCTGGAGAGATTGTGATCTATCAGTTTCACTTCGATATATTATAATCTACCGAAAAATGATGCGTTAAATTGTAAGTAGTATGTTCGGTTCACAATCTTTCGACAGTCTACAATCTCGCGAGATAGATTATAATCTAACGGTGTTTGCAATCTTACGGTGACATATATAATTCTGTGCGAAGTGCCGTGCAAAGCCGGGCGGGTCACTAGTTGAATATAATATATTTACTTACGTACGTTAGGTATATGTCGCAGTAAGATAGATGAAGCCGTAATATAGTTATATCCCTAGGGATATAATTATTTACCGTAACATAGTTATATGAAAGCGATTCATTACTATCTCACTAGGAATATAGTTATAAAACGGTCCAAGTTTAGTGATATACTTATATTACTAGATTAAGTTTAGTGAAATAACTTTCGGAGTGTGCGTCGCTTGTGAAAAGCCGCACAAAAAATTAAAACCCACTCATCACAGAAATTTCCTGACATTGACGTGGGATCTTCAGTTCTTATAGAGATACCAAAGATAGATCGTGGACATAGACATATTAACACTGTGATCTAACTATGATCTGGACCATTGGATCAAAAAACTGTATTAGCAAAAGTTTTAGAAAAGCGAAATGAAAGTCTTAAAATTTGAACATCAGTTGGTATCCTGAAAGATTGGTTACCCAGAAATGCAATACAGCTTTCAAACATTACTTTGAATGATCCTATACCAAATGAAAACTTGTCACTGAGAGAAATATGCCAAAAATTGACACGCTTTGGTGGCCAAGGTTATTTAAAATGTTGACCTGTAAAAAATCGAATATACAGTGTTCTACTAAATGTGTGAGATGTGCCTGTAAGAAGCATTCTAGATGTCATGATTCCTCTTCTTGTCTGAACAAAAATTAAAAAATACTTTTAAGGAAACTAAGATCTCAACTAAGTTGATAAGAAATAAAGATAACTCAGAAATGTTTAGCTTTAAAAGATTTTTAATGTTTGATTAGTTATAATTTTATTGTTAATGTTTAAATTCTAAAAAATATGTTCGTTTTAATTATAATTACTTGAATACGTGTTAATGTCACAAAGTATTGTAACTAACTGCAGGATACATAAAGTTGACTTTTGAAATTTTTTCAATTTTTCAAAAATGTTTGAGAATAAATAATCTCACGCCTTATATCCTCGAGGGGGTAGGCAGAGGTATTCCATTACTGGATATACCCACATTTCACGAGGTATATTGGCCCCTAAACGTGATAGGTGGTGAGCCCATCGCCGGACCGGGTCTGTCTACACATGTCTCAGAATTAATTCTGAGACCTGCGGGGTTCCTCACGATATTTTCCTTCACCGTCGAGCTAGTGATAAATAATAAATAAATAAGCTTTAATATACTACAATATGATGACAATATGATACAATAATTATGACTTTTTTGAGACAAACCCTAATATATTTTTAACACTAAACTTAATCTAGTATTATAAGTATATCACTAAACTTCGACGGTTTTATAACTATATTCCTAGTGAGATAGTAAAGAATCGCTATCGTATAACTATGTTACGGTATATAATTATATCCCTAGGGATATAACTATATTACGGCTTTATCTATCTTACTGCGACATATATAAAGAGCTGCTACAATGAGGAACATTGTTTGTGTTCGATTCCACATCGCAGCCAATATATTTTATGTGCATGGTTTTGTGTCTGGTTGTGTTTTATATATATTTAGTTTGGGATAAAATAACCGAGTGTGAACGTAGTAAAAAAAAATTCAGCAATCATAATCACCGTCATAACAGAACCATTAGGTCCAGCGTTGAACACATTCTCAGTTATAACTTGTACGGTAAGAATTGATTGTAAGAAACCGTGAAAAACATCAAAACGGAAAAAATTACACCAAATGTGTCGACACTTTTCATTATTTTAAATTTTTTATTAAGTATTTTTATTTAATGTTGGTACCCATATTGTGTTGTTTTTGGTGTACAATAAAGAGTTGTTGTATTTTATTGTATTTTAGGACCCGAGGTGCGAAGGACCGGCATATCCTGGCTCACAATAAATTCTGGGGCCTTTGGGTTTCCTCAAGATGTTTTCTATTACAGTCAAGTATATAACTTGGAAACGTAAGTTTTATGAAAAATTTATTGGTATATCACCTGGCGTTCCAACATTTGCGCCACGACAAAGTTTTGTCAACTGCTCCTTTGCAAGCGAATACGAAACAAATGCACGAGAAAAGCTACGTAAAAAAGCAGTGATAGCCTTAAGGCTTACTCTTTAACCTTAAGGTTAAAGAGCCTGCTTCACACGTCGAAAATCAGTGAAGCTCGGGTTCGAATCCTGGCATGTACCAATGAGTTTTTCAAAACTTACGTACATATATTTAGGTATCACTAGCTCGACGGTGAAGGAAAATATCGTGATCCCTCACCCGCAGGTCCCAGAATTAATTCAGACATGTGTAAACAGACCCGGTCTGGCGATGGATTCATCACCTATCAAGTTTAGGGGTCCAAAAAATATCGGGTGAGAAGTGGGTATATCCAGAAATGGAATACCTCTGCCTACCCCCTCGGGGATATAAGGCGTGAGATTTATTTATGTATAAGCTACCTACGTAATATTTTTACCTACACAACATTCAAACCCGACTCTTCATAAGTCAGGGGGCACACTTTTTTTTTATGATAAAAAAGGGGGCAAACGAGCAGACGGGTCACCTGATGGTAAGTGACGTCCATCGCCCATGGACACCTGCAACTCGAGAGTCACAACTGCGTTGCCGACCTTTGAGGTGGGAGTAGGGGGAGGGGAGGGGAGGGGAGGGGAGGGGAGGGGAGGGGGAGGGGGGATTAGGGCTTTCGGTTACCTCACTCCCTCAACGAAACGCAATGCATTTCTTTACTCTGGTTTTTACACTACCAAAAGGGCTATCACTGCTAAAAAAAAGAAAAAGACATGTACTTAATCAGTATTTTGTATCAAGGACTCAAATTACGTTTCTACAATTCTTTATCCATCGGATGATTATCAGAGGCGTGTTGGAGATTTCACTTTTCTTTTATGGCCGTTTGAAACTGATTACCTAGTCCCCAAAGCAAGATCCCTCGCTCTCATTTGTCTTTTCAGACGATTCCGTCATCTCATTTTAAGGGACTCGTACCTTATTTGGTATATTCTAGCTATTGATTGATCGTCGCCCGAATTTAGAGTGTCTGTTTTACATCTTTACTACTGTTACAGAAAATAATAATACAAAAAAAATGTTTTCTCCATACAAGAAACTATTTTTTTTTTGTACGGTGATGCAGAACCCTTTGTGTGTTGTTCGCACTTGAACGTTTTTTTTTGTAATTTTTATTATTTTAGATCAAAACGATCTAAAATAATAAATTATGTCACCCTCGAAGAAACACTTAAAAAAATTCGCTTCTACGTTTAACACCTACATTAACAATTTTTGTTAGCTTCATGGCTATGTCCGTTAACGGCAACGCTAAAATGCTGTTACATTTTCCAACCATAAAAAATTCATTTAACTATATATTTCATAACGAATTCAATTCTTTCTATATCATCGTTTCGGACAAGTTTCGGACACATTTCATCAATATGATATACAAGTTACATCTTCAATTTGGTCACATTCTGCTTACTTTTTTTTTATAAAAAAAAGGGGGCGAACGAGCAGACGGGTCACCTGATGGTACGTGACTACCGTCGCCCATGGACACCTGCAGCTGAAGAGTCACAAGTGCGTTGCCGGCCTTTAAGGTGGGAGTCCGCTCTCTTCTTGAAGGTTTGAAGGTCGTATCGGTCCGGAAATACCGCCGGCGACAATTTGTTCCACAGACAACATTTTAGACATTTTTTCTCACAATAACACACGGTGCCACATCAATTATAATTCAGCAGCTAACGTTTATTGTTCGTAAATTATAGCTTTATAGTATTGTTACTTACCCTTTCGCTTAACTAAGTTAATCACCTTTTTGCGTGAGTTACGTAAATGTTCTTACAATCTCTATAAGCATACTAAGTTGGTAGCCACTTTGTAAGCTAATTCAAGCGTGGGTTTAGGTTGAATTATTAGTAAAAATATTATTTGTGTTCCGTAGGTACATCCCAAAAAAATCCCTCCTTTTGGAAATATGCTGAGTTATCCAAAAATTTACGTACGTATATTGCGGCGATGCGGCCCACTTCTCAGCCGCAACCTCCGGCGCGTAGAGAAGAGGAGAGATGATGAGGAGGACACGGAGTGAAGGTCGAGGGTTCGAGGGTCGGAATTAACCAATATCCAGCAGACAAATTAGTTTTTTTTTAGCAAGAACACAATTCAATCACTGTAGGTTTATCAGCCCGATTGTCGTAGCACGATTGTATGTAGAAATATAAATATTAGATTAAAACAGGAGAAGCTTTTCTATGTAGAAAAGCTTATTTAAAAAAAATACAGATTTTAGGTCGAGACTGTCTAGCTGGAATTTTAGGTAAGTACTGATTTGCTTGGAAAATAAATACAAGAGAGAGCTGTAATTCTAATTTCAAATTCAAAATTTAGAATATATGGCCAGATAAAGAAGTTAGAAGGGCAAGAAGTTGAAAAAACGGGGGATAAAGGAGGTACAATAACTAGTTCCTCGTTAATAATAATAATAATAATAATAATAATTTATTGCACAAAACCTGGTAGGAATGGTGTTAAATATTATAAAAATAAATTGGTCAACATGTTTTACCATAGAGGCATGCAAAATTTACAATAAAAGAAATAGGAATTAAACAGCAATTACAAATAAATTAATTCGATCAATATGTGAAATTTAGAATGTCAAATATCGCTAATCATCATAATAAAAAATAAAGTCATTAAAATAGTCATTAAATACTTTGTCAGCTAGTCATTTACCCAAATTAACAATAATTTAGTACATTATACATTGGTGCATTGATTTCGATGGTTCAAAAATTCGTTTATTGAATAAAAGCACTTTTCTTTTAGCCAACGTTTCAGATTAGATCGGAAGGGTCTTATTGGTAATTCCTTTATTTCATTTGGCAGAGCATTATATACTTTAACGCACATTGCATAACAATTTTTTAGATATATCGCACTCTTAGGATTTATATCGTATATCAACCGTTTTGGGTTTCGCAGATTTCGTGTGTTTAATTCCCCTGCGCTCTTAAATAGATTATTATTAGATTTAACAAAAGTTGATAATTCCAATATATACATACATGGGAGCGGTAACACTCCAAGTTCCTTGAAAAG
The DNA here is from genome assembly GCA_963855545.1 of Ethmia dodecea. Taxonomy (NCBI): domain Eukaryota; kingdom Metazoa; phylum Arthropoda; class Insecta; order Lepidoptera; family Depressariidae; genus Ethmia; species Ethmia dodecea. The sequence goes on from OY979452.1 coordinate 2,427,585, forward strand.
GGGCTTGCATGGTCTGTCCGGTACCACGCCACACATAGCTCGAATGCACTTCTTCTGGGCTATGAATGCTTTACATGAATCGGTGCTATTTCCCCAGAGCAGAAGACCATAGGCCAGATTAGAATTTACGTAACCGTAATATGCGGTTAGTACAGTTTCTTGTGTAGTTACCCTACGAAGCATATTCAAAAGATAAACATAGCTATTCAATTTACTACAGAGTTTATTAACATGCGTTTTCCAGTTACAGTGATGATCTATTACAAGTCCTAAGAATTTGGTTTCATTTGATTCCATGAGTTTCTGACCGTTATGATTTATGTTAAGACTACTGGTTGTCTCTCTATTTTTTAGAAATTGAATGTAATTGGTTTTTTTAAAATTAATTTGGAGATTATTATTGTGTAACCATGTCACGATTGCTGTGATAGTACCATTAATATTAGATTCATAATTAATAATATCGTCATTCTTATTTGAAGTAATAGTAATTGAAATGTCATCTGCAAATAATGTACAGTTATTACGAGTTATGTCAGGAAGATCGTTTATATATAAAATGAACAGTAGTGGGCCCAATACGCTTCCCTGAGGCACTCCATACGCGTTTATTCGATATGATGATCTGTGCGAAGTGAGAATTGAGTTTTTATTTATACTAGTTATTTCTACACACTGTTTTCTAGTCTGCAGGTACGTTGATAGCCAATTCAATGCAGATCCCCTTATACCATAATTATATAATTTTTTTAACAGTAAATCGTGTAACACAAAGTCGAACGCTTTTGTCATGTCAAAAAATACTGTCACTACTCTTTTCTTGTCATTTAAAGCATTTGTAATTTTATGAATAAGGTTAAAACATGCTAGGCTTGTTGATTTGTTAGATTGAAACCCATGTTGTTCCTTTTTGATAATACGAAACTTTGTTATAAAATTGTTTATTCGTTTATGCATTGCTTTTTCAAATATTTTTGATAGGATGGGAATGAGCGTTATAGGTCTATAATTGCCTGGTTCTTTTTTATCTCCCTTTTTATGCAGGGGCTTTACGATAGAAGATTTTAGGAGGTTGGGAAAACATCCCTGCTCGAACGACAGATTAACCAAGTATGTCATGATGGGTGCTAACTCTACTTTACAATATTTTACAACCTTAGTTGAGATTTCATCAAAGCCCTCAGCTCTGGTATTATTGAGTGAATTAATAATATTTTCTACATCTGGTACACTATAAACATCTAGAAAAATACTATTTTGTATTGTAGTTTTATTTGTATTAATGTTATTTCGCTTACTGGGATTTTTATTAGTCATTTCAACAAGAAATTTGTTGCAAGCTTCAGCAATATCTTTAGGGTTAGTTAAAATGCGATTCTCGATTAGCAGTTCATATATTACTAACAGTTAAAATATTACTACCTCAACTGTGAAAGAAAACAGCCTAAGGAAAATCCCCAGGGCCCAGAATTGGTTCTTCTGTTTGCGACTAACATGACCTTGTGTTGAATGACATTGTCATTTGTTAATAATTAACAAGAAAATAAACCCTTCCGTAAAAACGGTGTTTATTTTAATCACCGTAACATGGGTAGTAGTTAGAAAGATTGGTGGCGCACCGTCACATGGCGACCATGGACATGTAAAAAAGTAGGACAGAATCTCGCTTAGCGCCGAAGCATTCAAAATAAGTCTGACGCTCTAACAAATGGGACAGCATGCATGCACACATTTATAGCATAGGTAATACACTAATGCCGTGCCGAAATTACGCATCCAACTTTCAACGTAAGCAAGTTAATGGGCGCGGGTAGGTAATTTATACAGTACTGCAGGGGCAAGCACGCCTATTTTCTGCATTGGACGTATTCCAAGCAAAAACATGATGTCACACGCTTAAGTATACGCGTATGATTGAAAATTACTACACTTTGTTAATCAACATCGTAATTAATCACAGAGCATTTACAAACGTACTACTAGTCAACCTCCAGCCAATCACTGAACAAGCTTTTACGGAGATTTGGTATGTCTATTTTAAAAAGTCCATGAGGATGACTTATAAAAATATTTATTGAGTTTCAAAATCAAACGTAGAGTGATGGGTTAAGATAATAATTAAATACAATTCAAGCTATTATTAAGTAGTGTTTAGTAATAAAATATTCAAGAAATAATTGTTTTTTGTTACAACAGTTTTGCATTACAAAAATATATAAGCGATGCTTCCACTAATACTCTAACCTTTATTCCTAATCTCTACACTGTAGAAGTTACCAAAAAAGACCGCGAAATTATTATACAAAATGACCGAAACAGCGCTGGATACGATACTAAATAAAATAAACTACATATTTCGAATGACAGGCACAAACTTGGAGAGTGCCAAGAAAACCTCTTTGCAAAACATCTTGTACAAAATTTGGTATTGTTTCAACTTCTTATGCCTCAACTCAGACGTCGCCGGTGGCGTTTGCTATATCATACAAGGCATCAAAGCTGGAGAAAATTTGATCTCCCTTACTTCTATTGCTCCTTGCTTGGCCATTAGCTTTCTTGGAGATCTGAAGTCTTCCTTATTCATCATTTATGGACAACATGTCAACGAGCTGATTGCAATTTTAAGAGAATTGGAGATGAAAGAAAGAAACCGCCCAAATCATAATGAGAAAAGTAAAATAATAAGAACTGAAACAAATTTTTTGACGTTAGTCTTGAAACTATCGAATATCTTCAACTGGGGCTCAGTTATTGCGTTTGCTATGATACCCTTGATCCTGATGACGAAGCATTACTTCAATACTAACGAGCTGGAGCCGGTGTTACCATTCTTCGTCGTGTATCCTTTCAATGAACATGATATCAAGTATTGGCCGTTTGTGTATATTAAGCAGTTTTGGACAGGTAATGGTAAAATTCATGAATTACCTACTTGGTAATTAATTACCAAATTACGCAATAACGACTCAGGATACATCGAGTAGGTACTATCACGCCGAGCCACGGACGCAGAACGATCAATGTATCCAGCACCGCCTTAAGCTCGAGCCGTTTAGTATTATATCCAACGCTGTGTGCGTTGGAGCAGGTAATTCTGCCTCCCCTCGGTACAAGATCGAGCAAAACATACTTTTCAGAGTTGATATGTGTGCTACAAGTTCTATAACCTTAATAATACTGGCAACAACGAAGAATTAGTTACCCTCGGATGTTACAACGGCTTGTGGGCAAAATATTTTTATTAAGTTACGGCCGTGGCTCGGCTCGGACGACTCGTTGTAGCCGAAGTCATCCATAAATAAATATTCAAATCAAACATAAGTTTGTTAAAAAAGTAAAACCTGCATGTCGAATACTTGGTCGAGTCTTAATATGTAGCCACTCGATTTTTCACCATATGTAGTGGCCCAAATATTCAATTTTGACAAGTTGTTATTTTCTAAAATGAAATACCTTTCCCACCAGGGATGAAATATATGAAAATGTATGTTTTTTTTAGATATATTAGGAACTCTGTTTACGGTTGGACCTGACTACTTCTACTTCATCGGCTGCACTTTCATTCGCATTCAATTTCGACTCCTGCACTACGAATTCTCGAGGCTTGTGCATCCGCAGATGTCACCTGAGGAATTCCACTGCCGTTTCGTCGAGCTCATTAAATGGCATCACCAGTTGATACAGTATGTCTTGTATTTGTTATAGTTAGGATTCAGTACCAAAATACGTTCTGCCTGACAAAGTTTAGGCTCCTAAAGAATCCAGGGCAATAAAGGACGATATGGTGCGAGTTTGTTTGGCTTTCCGAGCTTTTTTCTTTAATCGACTCGACTTGAAATTTAGAATGGTTTGAATAATGCTTATGAAATTAAAGCATTTAAAGTGAATCGAGTTACTATGTCAAGTGGGATATGATATCATATGAATACTTAGGTTTTATTTTTCATATCGTCTACACTAACATTAAAAAGAGTTAAAAAAAGTTGAAGAGTTGATGTTTTTTGAAAGTTTCGAAAATTCCTCATCTAATAGTTCTAATACAAATCAACACTATTGCATGCCTCATATAAGTTTAAAGGATAATGTCTGCTTTCCACTTTCTACTTCCAAATCCTTTCCACTTTTGAACTTTGTTAAAAACTCTACCAGTCTATCAGTTCGTCTTTTATAATGTGTTTGTTATGTTTGTCTTACAGTTCCGTAGAACTCCTCGAAATTATCTACACCAAGTCAACACTTTTTAACTTCGTCTCGAGTTCAGCGCTCATTTGCCTGACTGGATTCAACGTGACCGTAAGGAGTCTATCTTTATATATAAAGAAAAAACTGAGTGTCTGACTGAGTGATCAATCATATCTGGGTGGTATAGGAAACAAAATTAAAAACCAAAAGGAACAACAGAAAAATCGAAATTGATAAAGTCCTGTAGGAAAGAGTCACGAAGAATTCTATTATAGGTGTTTACTGAATCATCTAGTATTGATATCTGGTTACTACGTGTGTTGTATTCATAATATCATGTATTGAATTGTGACAACCATGGATTCGATTCGATTTATGGAGTACGTTGCGTTTCAGACAATAGACCTAGATTCCGTGGCGCCATTCCTGAGTTTCCTCTTCATGAGTCTACTGCAGATATACTTCCTCTGCTACTTTGGAGACATGTTGGCTACAGCAGTAAGTTTAATGAAATAAGAGAATTCGGCGCACATCGCAAAATGCCACACAGCAAAATGCCACACTAGCAAAATGCCACATTAGCAAAATGCAATATTAGCAAAATTCCACATTGGCAAAAATGATACACTAGCAAAATGCTATACATTAGAAAAATGCTATAGTCGCATAATGACACACTAGCAAAGTGCCACATTAGCAAAGTGTCACATTAGCAAAATGCCACAATGGCAAAATACCACACTAGCAAAATGCCACACTAAAAAAGTGCGATATTATCAAAATAACAAGATTTGTTCAACGCCCTCTCTTAGAGTAGGTCGATTGTTTATGAATTAGAAAATAAAACTACTTTAATTATTTTAGTATTTAATCACATTACAGGACTCAAGCATGGAACTTCGCTTGAGCAGAATTAGAAGGAACAGCTTTACGGCGTGTCTTACTACGCCTTATTTAATGGCTTTTTTTTGTGACTGTCCTTAAGTTCCGTGCTTGAGGATTTTCTGTTATACGGGCCTAACATTGTTTGTTCTTACTTGAAGAATTGAATTATTTGCAATTATTGCAGAGTATGGAATTGGGCGATGCGATTTACAGCTGCAAGTGGTATTGCACTGACCCGAAGACCGCGAAAATGTTGCATATGGTGCAAATAAGGTTATTTCAAAAATCCGTACTTCCTCACTAATCTCTACAATGGGTTCAATTCTGCTTCACACCGACTAAACTTATTTTAGTTTAATCCTGTCTTTGCCTTGCCTCAAAAAAAAAAAGAAAAGGGATAGAAGATAACCTACCGAATTTAGTCCTGTCAGAGGCTGTGTTTTAGTCGTGACTTCTTTACTTATGCACTAAACACGTGTCGTTATGAAATGCCTTAGTTGATATGACTAAGTTTAATTTGACAAGACTAAATATCTCTCGTCTCTTTTCTTTTCTAGAAGACAGAAAATGCCAGTAAACTAAAATAAGTTTAGTCGCTGTAAAGCAGAATTGAACTCAATGTATAGTAGGTATACACATTTAATAAAATCGCTTCCCGCGCTAACTCCTGAACTACGCAACGGATTTTGATGTAGTTTTTACTAATTATAAAGAGCGATAAACGAAGAAGGTTTTTATTTGTTACCTGGGGGCCAATTACACTAAATGTCAACGGTTACAGTTGGATGACAATGACATATCAATGGTCAGTCGATTGTGTTATTTGCTCTGAAAAGTGCCAAAAAACACCATTGACATGCCATTGACATTGTCATCCAACTAAAAACGTTGATATTTAGTGGAATTGGACTCCTGTTCACGACTTAACTGGTTGAACGATCTTTATGGAATTTTGTATAAGTAGAAGAGCAGTGATAGCCCTGACGGTTAAAGAGCCGGCCGAAAAGCAGTGAGGCTCGGGTTCGAATCCTGGCATGTACCAATGAGTTTTTCAAAAACTTACGTACATATTTATCACTAGCTCGACGGTGAAGGAAAACATCGTGAGGAAACCCGCAGGTCTCAGAATTAATTCTGAGACATGTGTAAATAGACCCGGTCCGGCGATAGGCTCACCACCTATCACGTTTAGGGGTCCAATGTATCTCGTGAAATGTGGGTATATCCAGTAATGGAATACCTCTGCCTACCCCCTCGGGGATGAAAGGCGTGAGATTATATTATATATATTATTATTATATTATTAGAAGAACATCGGCCACTTTCATCTTGGAAAATAGATAGATACTGAGGGCCGCCGTAACATGGAATTATAAATAAATTACATAAATTGTAATTTCATTACTTTAATTTAAAAATATGTAGATGTATTGTAGCTTTCCACCTGGTACTCTATTCCAGTAGTAACGAAGGATAGCCATCAAGAACAGCTAAACCCAATAAGAGCCAAAAAAATATGATATATCCTTATGCAGTATGTATAGTGTATACTCATTTCAGTTTGGTCATTTAGAACGTAAGGATGAAAGAAGAGTAACGAAAGAGATTTATGGTCCTAATGTTGAAGTGTGCAAGGAAAGAGGACGCCCCAGAAGGACGTTCACGAGCCAAATAAGTGACGTCCTTCAAAAGGCTGGGGCCTAGAGTGCGAAGAAGAGTGCATGAAAAACTTATGGATGCGAAGGAAGCGAGGGAAGTGTGCGAAGATCGGGCAAAGTGGCGATCCATCGTCTCTGCCTACCCCTGTGGAAAGAAGGCGTGAGCTGTATGTATGTATATTGCGCCGACCCTAAATAAAGGGAAAAAGGGCAGAATGGTGATAATTATTCTGGCCACTTATGGCTCATCTCGCCATTAATCTTTAAAGGTTTAATTTATTTTCAGGACTCAAAAGGCGTGCACATTAACAGCTTTCGGATTCGCAGAAGTTAATCTCAAAGCTTTCACGAAGGTTGTTTTTTAATTTCTGAATATTAACAAAACTCCCATTAGCTGTTATTCCGATCTAATCTTAATCTAAGATTTCATTCGAATAAAGTCATTTTAGCAGCGGAATAAAAGCCAGACAGGAGCAGTGATAGCCTTTACGGTTAAAGAGCCGGCCGAAAATCAGTGAGGCTCGGGTTCGAATCCTGGCATGTACCAATGAGTTTTTCAAAAACTTACGTACGTATTTACCACTAGCTCGACGGTGAAGGAAAACATCGTGAGGAAACCCGCAGGTCTCAGAATTTATTCTGAGACATGTGTAAATAGACCCGGTCCGGCGATGGGCTCACCACCTATCACGTTTAGTAATGGAATACCTCTGCCTACCCGCTCGGGGATGAAAGGCGTGAGTTTTTTTTTTTTATTATTAAAAGCCAGTCAACCTCACGGACGATCAAGAACGACTTATATTCCTTTTGTGTCTGATTTTTGTTACCGGACGCAAGACAAACAGCTAAAATTAAGCAAAAAAAAACCAACCGACTTCAAGAAATTAAAATACTACATTACTCGTATCAAGTATTACATCATAGTATTTCTTGGAATTGGTGACCCAAGCTATATGCTCACAACATTACTAAAACAAGAACTAATTTAACGCGTATGGAGGAGCGGAGGTGGAATGCTCCAACATCGTGAAAATTGAAGATCTTCCGCCAGGCGAGGTGATCGTGCCTGAGGACCAAGGTCCAACGGTTGACGTTGGACAGTTGTATTTATACAAACTCATTAGAAAACTCCGATAGCGCGGCTTAGAACTCGGCCGTCTATATTGGCGCGTTCTATGTAGTGTCGCTACACGCGCCATTTTGTTTCCCAATTTTTTTACCATCCCTTTCACAGTTTCTATTTGTCATTGGTTTTAAAACTTATTTCAATTACATAGAGTTCAATATTTGGTGGTAACTATTTGTCCACGGGCCGTTAAAGTGATATTCAAAGACTGTCGGAGTTACTAAGTAGGCTGGTTGTCAATCATTATAATATTTGTAGCTGTTGATTAGCTGTTTACAGCCATTTTCCAGTTCTGTTCAATTTCACTCTCGTAATTCCTGTTGCCCTGGTAACAATTTTAGCCCATGTTTCTCGTAGACCAGTGAGCTTTCCATTTGCGAAAGAAATTAAAATTAGGTCTAACAGTTTCGGAGTCTATTTAATACAAACACAAACAAACAAAACATCAAATCTTTCCTCATTATAGCATAGTGTAGATTACCACTAGATAATGATTTAAAACTAACTAGGTATCTGCCTTGTCCCCAGATTTTGAGCACTGCGTGGTCGTACTTTGCTTTATTGAAGACAATATACGCTTCGAGGGATTAATAAACTTAAATATTTTACTGAGATCATCATCATCATCATCATCATCATCATCAGCCTATCTTAGTCCACTGCTGGACATAGGCCTCCCCTAATGAGCGCCATAGCGCCCTGTCTTCGGCTTGGCTTGGGTTTACTAAGATGGTTTTATTTGGATGGCATAGTAGTTTTTAAAATTATTAATTAATTAGGACACAAATAGTCGACACACTACGCGATGACCTTTAGGTTCATAAAATTGATACCTACAACAATAATTAATATGAGCACAAAAGTAGAAGTTCACATTATCTTTAGATATTTCACCAAATTTTTATTATCACTGTAAATAGATATTTATAATTATAAATTAAATAATTTAAACTGGAATATAGACTTTATTTTACATATATTAGATTTAAAGACACTTCATATAATCTTAATTAATTTTACAACTATTACCTACAATTTCCTTACAATTCGTTTCATGCCCGATAAAGCCAATAAAATAATTTTCGTAAATATTTACGTAGGAAAATGAAAACGAAAAGATATTTCATTTCGAGAAAATCCTTTCATATTTCTGAATTGACAGATGACGTCATTTATCTTATGGCTACCTGTTATACGAACCGTGAACAGGTTATACTGCCTCTTATTGTAACTGATAATATTTCTCTTGGGAAAATAGACTTCTTTTTAGAATGATAATATTAATTAACCTATGACATACCTACATTCAATTTGTTATAGATAGTTTTTACAAACCACAGAAGATTTTCTTTTGCAAGTTTTGACATATTCGGCGAAGCAATAAAAAAAAAGTTTGAATTATTTTTCTTACGCTACCACCAATTCAAATACTTATAGCTTGTAAAGTTTTGTGAAGCTTATTCTTATTTTTTATTATTATTTATTCTTATCAAGTTGCTATTAATTTTATAATCACTATCATCAACAGTGATCGGAGTACGTAAATTGATTTTTCGTACTTGCGTCATGATTTCATACCGTGGACATGCTATTTTTCCGAAATCTACCGGAAATGGTACATAAGTTTTAAAGAAAAAGTGTAATAAAATATACGATATATCCTAATTTTTTCCTTTTTATTTTTCATATTATATTGAATTGATTTCAAGTATTACTAAACACACTACCGTTACTTGTGAGTACCTACGTGTTGAGATACGTTTTCACTTGGCTCCATGTGATAGTTTCGAAGTCAGAATTTTTTAAATTCCTGACATTTCGGGGGGCATATCCATATTAACATAATCGTTTGACGTAGACTTCAAATCAATCTTCGGAACGGGAATAAAATGGATACGCGCGGGCAAAGCCGTCGGGCTAGTTGTGCATATATTAATATAGCAATAAGATCTGAATTAAGCAGTGATAGCCTTACCTACGGTTAAAGAGCCCGCAGTGAGGGACGAGTTCAAATCCTGGCAACTACCAATGAGTTTTTAAAAAACTTACGTACATATTCATCAATACCTCGACGGTGAAGGAAAACATCGTGAGGAAACCAGCAGGTCTCAGAATTAATTCTGAGGCATGTGTAATGGACCCGTCACCTAGCGTACCTACGAGCATCACGGTTAGGGGTGGAATATTCTCGTGAAAAGTAGGTATTTCCAGAAATGCCTCTGCTTACCCCGTCGGGGATAAAAGGAGTGAGATTGTTTATTTTATTTATCTGAATTGACTGTGCTCTCGCAAATAAAGATATTTCATGGAACCCTAGTTCCTGGTACTAAACATACCAATAATACGATAATTTGTCCCCAAAACTTCCAACAGAACTTGGGATCCTTGCGGAGTAACAGTTACCTTACGACATAATGTGTGTACGAAGTAATAGAAGTTTCCAGAAGTTCCTACGAGTTCGGTGACCTTTTCAGATGTCCTTAACGCCTTGGTGGAAATTGTTGCGCTAAGGTATGGCCATGAAACATGCGAAATGAAAATTAGAAATTGCTCAGAATGGTCGACACAGTATTGCATTCCTGGATGTACCCAATTTTCACCAATATATTTTTGGATCCCTAAACGTGACTTGTGGTGAGTCACCGGGAAAGGTAGTTTTTAGGGTTCCGTACCCAAAGGGTAAAAACGGGACCCCATTACTAAGACTTCGCTGTCCTGTAGCTAGACAGTTGAAATTTTTATATTATATGATGTACTAGCGGATGCCCAGCGGCGTTGCCCGCGCGGATTCCGTTTATTCCCGTTCCCGTGGGAATTTCCGAAAATCCCTTCGTAGTGGTTGCCTACGACATATTTAAGACAAATACATACCATATTTCAAATAGCGGGTGCCCAGCGGCGTTTTCCCGCTTGGATTTAGTTTATTCCCGTTCCCGTGGGAATTTCCAAAAATCCCTTCATACCAATTTCCTATGACATATCAGACACCTTCATACCATTTTTCAAGTTTCTAGGTGTTATCGTTTCGGAGTAGTACGTATTTCTCTTTTTAACCAGTTTTTATATTTTCCCGTGGGAATGAGATATTTTCCTGGAATAAAAAGTACCCTAGATGTTGACCCGGGTACTCAGTTATCTCCATACCAAATTTGATCAAAATCCGTCCAGTAGTTTTTGAGTGATGCGTGCACAACCAGACAGACAGACAGACAGACAAAAATTCGTAAAATTGGTGTTTCGGTATCTATATCGATAACTATATACACTACCGTTAAAATTTTCAAAAAATATTTAATGTACAGACACGGCCCCGTTAGAGTTTTATTATATGTATAGATTTCTGTTGACGCTGTAACAATAAATAGTAAAAACAAAATAAAATAAATATTTAAGGGGAGCTCCCATACAACCAACGTGTTTTTTTGCTGTTTTTATAGATAATGGTACGGAAACCTTCGTACGCGAGTCCGACTCGCACTTGGCCGGTTTTTTGAGTTCACTCGCCTCACACTACCTAAACTACCCGCGGTGGAATTGCAGATTACAATCCCCCCCACTTCCACAATATGATTAATGTCCCTTTTATCAGCAGTGGGCTGGTATTGGTTGATGATAATGATGACAAATTATTTACTTAATTGGAATTAAAGGTAATAATGCTCTGCTCGAATCAAGGGAATTATTTTATAGATTGACATGTATGGGATTGACATAAGCAGTTGCCAACGAGCGCTACCGTAATGTCAATCCTATACATGTCAATCTTAAAGATCATTCTTGGCTAGGGGGGAAGGTGCTTGTCACTCCCATAAGTACATGTCAATCTATAAAATCATACGCATTGGGGCAGGTTTTTTTTTATATAAGAGAAGGGGGCAAACGAGCAGACGGGTCAACTGATGGTAAGTGACTATCGTCACCCATGGATACCTGTAACTCAAGAGTCACAACTGCGTTGCCGGTCTTTGAGGTGGGAGTAGGGGGAGAGGGGAGAGGAGGGGAGGGGGGGGGGGGTTCGGGCCTCCGGTTACCTAACTCACTCAACGAAATGCAATGCATTACTTTACGCTGGTTTTCTGTGAGGCCGTGGTATCACTCCGGTCGAACCGGCCTAACTGTACCGAAGCACGACTTTCCCACGTACAAAAGGTCTATGGACTTAGATCTAATACCATCGAATTTCGTGGCCACAGTAACAGAACACTATGTGGTATCGCGGTGCATTAATTTCTCCAGGGATCGTATCTCGGGAATTCTGAATATGAACTAGGGGTTAGGAGTTTATTTACCACTAACGTAGCTCGTCTGTTAATGTGTTCTGACTAAGTATTAGATTTATAATGTATTTGAAAGCTGCTCCTATTCATGTACGCCTAGTACTGATTTACGGCTACAAATTCATTTTCTTATTAGCCGAATGTTCGATAGTAGATTCGAAAATTAGTAATTTGTTTTTATCCGAATGTTGCACACCCCTTAATTTATGTTTACATCATTTATAGCTGACTGACTGGGACTTTAGACAATCCAGGTTTAACGATGCGTTGTCTGTAAAAAGAGCTGCCCTTGAGTTTCTTCTGGTTCTTCTCGGGGTACTGCATTTTGATCCAGCCACTCGTCGGTTGAGATGGCCTGCTGTTTACATTTAGCCAATTTTCATGGACGAGTTTAAAGTGCCTTGTTATTAGACTATTGACATTTCTAAGTGTAATTTTTAAATACCTAAAGATATGAAAACATTTTCATTTTTACAACTGTCCAACATCAAACGACCGCGGTTCCCTTTCGTTCGCCTCGCCTGGCGGAGGATCTTTCCTTTTCACGATGGAGGAACATTCCACCTCCGCTCCTCCATATTGGTGACCCCGACGTGATACTATAGATAGATCACTATGAATTGTTTTCCGATTACGCGGCTTGACCGGCTATGACGACTTGAATATACAGGGTGGATTTTTGAGATGGGTCAGTGAGGGCAGGTACCTTAATCGTTATAGTTACAGGAAAAAGTTCCTAGGAAACCATCCCTAACTTTTTATGATATTATGCATTCACAGATTTTGGAGAAAATGTACAGTCAGCGAGAAATGCTAGAATACAAAAAAAAATATAATGCCAATCGATCCTATTTTGTGTGGGGATCAAAAGACTCTATGGGACCATTTAAGGTAAGTCTCATAGTACTAGAAATGACAGAAATCGCCAAAAACTTTTTTCATACATTTTTTACTGAAAAACGAAAATCAACTCGAAATTATTCTTTATTTTGGTAATCATATTTCTTATTGTAATCAAAGGATTATTTAAGTCCAACTGAAATTTAAATATAAAAACTACGGTAAGTCACAACAACTTCGTTTCAACTTCGTTTTTTAGGTGACCCCACAAAAAAATCTATCAGTGTAGCAGTGTTAGAGTTTAATTAAGTAGAAGATTCGCTGAAATACTGCAAACTGTATCCTACTCTCGGGTGTCGTAATTATAGCGACTAAAATCCAAATCACTTTTTTGAAGATCCTTATTTTACTATTTTCTAAAAAAGCTGACTGGCTGATTGGTTGACTGATCAGTCAACGCCCAGCCGAAACCGATAGGATGAAATTTTGCACAAAGGTTCCTTAAATAACTGGATAATGGAAATGGATATTTGGAAATATCCACAGAACGGGAATAAACATAATCCGCGCGGGCAACGCAGCTGAGCACCGTCTAATAATATAAATCCTAAGACAAGTACAGCTAATCACAGTGCTTACTCATTTCTTTGTCCACAACAAGAACAATAAAAAAGGGGAAGAGTATTAAGGAAGCTTTGATTCGCAGCTTAAAGGTTGTCACACACATATATAAATAATAGTAAAAGTCTTACGCCTTTTATCTCCTAGGGGCGCTGTATATAATTTCAGAAAATACCCACATTTCCCCAGAATATACCCCTTCGTCCCACTTCGTAGCTAGATTTGGTAGCCAGCTTCGAGATGGGACTGTTCTTTTCCCATTTCGAAGCCGGCTACGAGTTGGGATTGTTTTAGTATCACGGGTGATATGATATGAGAAATAATTCTGGGTCACACACCTTTTTTCTCCTCACAGTTTTTCCTTCACCGTCTAGCTAGTGATGAATATGTACGTAAGTTTGAAAAACTCATTGGTATACTTGCCAGACTTTTAAGGCTATCACTGCTCTTACAAATATTAATAATAATATAACCTAAATATTGCTTAAAACCGAGTTTCTGTCAATAATGATTAATTTATTATGATTACGACGCATGCCACACTCATTTTCACAGAGCCATAAATAGTTTAACCTATAACTTAGCGTTTTTCAAATTGTTATCACGGGTTCCGCTTTTGTTTGTGACGCAGTGTGTCGATTATGAATATACCTTACCAGAGTATACTGTATCATAATGTGAATGAGAATTCCTAGATTTCTTGGTACGAAAACAACATAAAATTTAATGTTCGAATTCTTGAACAAGGTTATTCGTGTGGCTAGTGGCCGCGTTATATTCCACCTTATTTCTGGGTCAAATATGAATTTTACCTGTCCATCCGTCATAGCTCTTTAACTTGGGTAGATATTGATAATAATATGGATGTTATTAGGTATAGAGATATAGGTACCATGAAATTTAAGATACGAACCGCTATACAATGAAAATTTCCAACACCAAATTTCCAAAAAAGAAATGAGGAATAATAATTAAAAAAACCACTGAAAATTCGTTTGTGTTTAAGTTTAAGTATTTTTCAAAATATGGGATATTTAAAAACACTTTATTTTCTTACATTTTATACCTTCGAGAATTACGATGGACTACTTTATTTCTGCTGCCCATGAAATTAATTATTGTGCGTAAGACCACAAAACCTTCACGATGCGGGTTAGACACGCATGTGGCCAGTATTTTTGTAAATGTGCTTTACACGGATAGAACATTTAATTAATATCATTTAGTGTCGAGTATTGCTACGAAAACTCGAAATCGAATTTACGTCCGTTCCGTCTATGCAATGTGACCCTGTATTGCTACGAAAACTGAATCGAATTTACGTCCGTTCCGTCTATGCAATGTGACCCTACCTTTATCAGGTTTTGTTTCATATTCTTTCTCGAACCGTAGGTATCAGAATACTGGCCTTTGTTTGGTATATCTACAACGTTTTTAGAATCTCAAAGCATTGTTCTACTGTCTTTCCTATCGTTTTTCTTGATTATCTGTCCCTCTTGTTAGCTTTTAAAGAAGTCTCCTTTAAACTTTTGATTGTCACAAACAGCTTTTCCTTAATATTGAACATACATGCTGAATTTTTCAGCGACTTATTTCTCTGTCTTTTTGTGTACGTATCACTCAAAATAGTAGACAGGTTTTGAATTAATGAAATTCGGTGTGGTGATAGCTTATACTATACTTATACTCGGTCAAATATGATGCTATTAGGAGCGAGAAAATGTCTCATTCCCATGGGAAAATACAGAAAGTAGTTGATACATTACTTATAATACCGACTTATATCTAGGTTTTAAATAAACAGTAGGTAAGTAAATATTTATCTATTTTTAAAAAGGGAAAATATACATACAAATTCGCTGGAACAGACTCGCCGACAACAACTTGTTGTGAATAAAACAGGCCATTAATATTTAATCATCTTAATAGTTTACCGTAGTCAGTCTCTGAACATATTATAGTTGATTACGTTAAGCGATTTAATAACCCAACGCTAGGCCGATAATTGCAAAGTTTCGGATAACCGAACCTCTCCACTTTATAGTCTAGCCTTCAAATCATTACGAAATAGAACATTCAGCATTTAGGGCTTTATTACAAGGTTTCATTTGTTCTGGCTGAAGGCCTAGCATCCTAATCCAATGTTTCAAAATGTGCAGTCCCATAATGTCTAGTGTCTCATAACGACTAGTGTCCAAACATGTCCAGTGTCTTATTACGACCAGTCCCATAAATTGTCTAGTGTATCATAAAGACTAGTGTCAAAACATGTCGTGTTTTATTAAGAACAGTCCCATAACTCTCTAATGTCTCACAATGACTAGTGTCCAAAAATGTCCAGTTTCTTATTAAGACCAGTCCCATAATTGTCTAGTGTCTCACAATGACAAGCGACCACAAGACACTGGACATGTCCAGTGTCTTGTTGAGACCAGATCCATAATTGTCTAGATCTCGTAATCACTAGTGTTTAAACAGTACATGTCCAGTGTAACACAACGTCAAATGGTCTTAGGACCTTGTAGACCGATTGATTGATTTTAAGACTGTTTTATCAAAGTTAAGATTGGGTGAGCAGATGAGATTTTTGTACAGAAGTCTAAGAAAATATTAAACTATGCCACTCTATAATATCAGTTCAAGTTATTAGCGGACTCAGTGGAAATATGAACGACGGATCTGTACACCACTAGGGGCACTAGGGATCTTACCCCTATTAATATTAAATTAAGATAGAACGCAAAGAAGCTTTATTTATTCCTTTTTTTTTAAATAAAATATTGGAGAAAAATTTTATTTTTCTGTGTTAAATAAATTGTTATTATAAAATACGTGAATATAAATGATGGATGGATTGTAAGGAATTATATGTGTCAGGAGGAAGTGATTGTACGTGATTGACGGTTGATAGACATAAACGAAAAGAGAAGACATGGGAAAAGGGCAAGAACATGATTATATCAAAATGTTTTATTCAAAGTAAGGAATTATACCTAATGAGAGGTTTTTTTTTTGACAATTAAAAAAAACATAGTTTGCAAGAACTCTGTAGATGGCATTGAATTGACTACGTTACTACTAAATGCGGCACGTCACCATAGAGTAACTTATAACCGCGACTTCCTTATTCTGTGAACTTATAATACTCGCGAACGACCTAATCTTTATAATCTGTGATTACGACACTTTCGTTTGCTGCTTGCTTCTGAATGTAACCTAGTTTTGTCGCGCTTTGTTAAAATTCAGTTTTTTTTGTTCGTTGTTTTCGTTAAGTTTTGGTTTTGTTGTTTTATCTTTGTTTTGTTTGTGTGTGACAGTGACATTTACTTTTATATACGTTTCGTTTTACGATATAAAAAAAAATATGTGACGTTCCGTTTCTAGCAGTAACTTAGCAAGTTCAGCGCCATCTATCCAGAGAACAGGGAAGAGTAAAAAAAAACCCCCATTGTAAGTCCACCAAAGAGATTAAATATAATAGGACATAGAGGGAAAAAAGTGAGGAAAATCTGAAGACAAAAATAATTCCAGTCATACAAGTCTAGTGTAATTCGACCTAATTAGAATTCGCGTTCAAACTGACTGGCATAACGCTTGAGATCAAAGATTTTGTATGTAAATATTTCCAATGCCCTTATGCCCTATTATATTTTAATCTCTTTGGTGGACTTACAAATTAGGTTAAAAGTCATCATGTTCTTGCCCTTTTTCCATGTATTCTCTTTTCGTATATGTCTATCGACCGTCAATCACGTACAGTCACTTCCTTCTGTCACATATTATAATTTTTACATTCTCCTTTGAAGTCTACTTATTGAAAGCCATTTTAAATCGACCGCTTTAGCATGTACCTATGGTTGAGGAGAAGAAGCGGGGCAAGAAACTCCTCAACACATTATTTTTTAAATCAGTTCCTAAAACTAAATTGGGTTACTAATGTAACCAAAAAATAAAAGATTACTTTACATAATTTGGGTATTTTTCGCTGTCGTATTGCGCTGTGCTGTGCATTTAAATAGTCGTCTAGTTATACCTTTGCCAATACAACCTCTGCAATACCTCTGCCTCCAGAATACCTCTGCCAAAATGGAAAAAAATCTCACTCCTTTTATCCCCGTGGGTCGTCGGGGACAAAAGGCGTGAGATTTTTTATTTTTATAAAATAAAAACCCAGCCAGTCCTTGGAGAAAAAAGATCTTCAAGTCAATAATTAGTAGTTACCTATATTAACGCTATCTAACTTGTATAAGTCTTAATTCCGCTATGAAATCATGTGAAGCCTGAGTGACTCGAAATGCCGTGTTCTAATAGAGGACTTCCATTCCCTTGGGGACCCTAAGTATTCCGGGTTTATCGTGTTACATTATTCCCATTGGGAAATGTCGGCTAGCAGATGATGATGTAATTTCTAAATAGGGTTGATTCACACACGGCGTCGCGTATCGGGGCTACATGCGACACACACACAACCGTTGTAAATTTTAGTAGAATTACGATTTAAGAAATACAGTTAGATGATATTTAAATATAATAGGACATAAAGGGGTATTGGGAATATTTTCATAGAAAAACTTTGATCTCAAGCGCCGCATGTCAGTTAGTATGAACGCGAGCTGTCATTCGGTCGAATCACACTACACTTAAGCCGTATACAGAAAGAAAGCTGAAAACTTATCAGCGCTTATCGGCGCTTATCGGCGCTCGTCCATTCTACATAAAGCAAGCAGATTGAAGCAGAGCGAGTAAAATGTCGTACGATAATTGGCGGGCGGCACCAGCGCTGACCGGCGCCTGTCGGCACTTATCGGCGTCGATCGGCGCTTATCGGCGCTGGTTCATATAAATGCCTGCGCCGGTTACCTACTTGCGTAGAGAGTAGACTGTCGGCACTTATCGGCGCCTATAAGCGCCGATAAGTGCCGACAGGTGCCGGTCAGCGCTGATAAGTTTTCAGCTTTCTTTCTGTATAGGTACGGCTTTATGACCTTAGGTAATATTTTTTTGCTTCAGATTTTCTTCGCTTTGTCCCCTCTATGTCCTATTATATTTTAATCTCTTTGGTTGTATATACTACGTTCAATGTTGAAATCATGTTGAAATACTACCTACACATCAATGTCACAAAAAAATTAAATTTAAAAATCAAAAACACGACTTCGTACTCGCGTAGTCAATAAAAAAGATGGAAGCAAAATAACTGTTAAACACTACACCTCCGCAGTCTGGTAATCAATATCAACTCGAAATGCACATTTCACACAAAAAATAGCAATTTTGTACTACATTATAAAAAAAATATAGGTACCTAGGTAATGTTTTTGTTTCATATTTCTATATTTTTTAAATTAACTTATAGACTATTTTTGAGTTGACTATATTTGTAAAATTATAAATCTACAAAAACAAATGTTTAGTTTAGTAAGCCAGAAACCCTTTACATGAAATTTATAATAAGTATAATAACGTCATTTCGTAAATTTTAAATTAGGTAGGTTATTCTATCATGTATGGAAGTGGCATTAAAACCAAACTTTACTGTGAAATATTCATAACCTACGAAATATTTTAGTGGTATATTAGAAGTTTATAATGAAAGCATAATTTTACACTCAAAAGAACATCGGCAGCTTTGGTACCCACTGAAATAGACACCCACGGGGTATCACATAACCTATACAAAATACACTAGGTAACGAATAACTTTTAAACCCCAACTTATAAAAATGTCGTATGATTACATATTATTATCTTAGTCTGTCCAAGAACTATCGATTTTATACGGTTTCGTCTTCCGTGGGCAGGTGTAAGTGGGGTACCTACCCAAAACACATGGACTTTTGCCATTGTTATTTAGAGACAATTTAGTGACGCATAACTACGTTAATCTTGGAATTTGTGACGAAGCGGTTTTATAGATATCAGGACGATACGCCTAGCTATCTGGATCTCGATAATTGAAGGGCCTAGTTGGTCAGATTTTGACTCAAGATTTAGTGAACTTGGGGAGTAGAATTTAAGGAAAAATCCACATTACCTTCAATGGTTAGTGAGCAATTTAAGAAAAATATACTAGGTATTTGATTTAGACAATTGTCAATAGAACGACTTAGTCACAAATAACAAAAAATCACAAAACTGTGTTACTCAAAACCATCACTAAAATGTAATAGGTAATCGCTTTCCTACTTGGGCCAAAGGTTTTGAGGTCAATAAATAGGTACAATAGAAGCTGTTTTCATGGGAATGCTCCTAATTATAAAAAGTACTTACGTAGTAGCAGTGATAGCCTTACGGTTAAAAAGCCCGCTTCTCATGATGATATCCAATGAGGCTCGGCATCAAATCCTGGCATGCACCAATGAGTTTTTCAAAACTTACGCACATATTCATCACTAGCTCGACGGTGAAGGAAAACATCGTGAGGAAACCCGCAGGTCTCAGAATTAATTCTGAGACATGTGTAAACAGACCCGGTCCAGCGATGGGCTCACCACCTATCACGTTTAGTTGTCCAATGTATCTCGTGAAATGTGGGTATATCCAGAAATGGAATACCTCTGCCTACCCCCTCGGGGATAGAAGGCGTAAGATTATTTATTTTTATTTTTTACCTAACTAAAAAAAGATAATAAGTTACCTATCCCTGAATAATACTATTTATGAAGAAATTGTGTAATATGTAAAAAACATGTATTTTACGTAAATTGCTATTGTGCTTCTTCTTCCTCTTCGTTGCTACAGTACCTTCATTTTATTCAGAATTTTGTATTTTTCGAAGCTTTCATAAATCCTTATTAAGACAATTTTGTACGTTGCACAAACACGTTACAGCCCGATCCATCGCAGAACTCGTAAGCCTTCAAACCTTTGAGCGACAAAGCATCGAACCTAGGACCTTAAGCTAAATTAAATCCTCAAAGCCCAACGCTCAGCGTTCTGCAATTGGTACGTATTTGGAGCATAAAATGAGATTCCAAGACACAAGGAAAGCATAGTATTATTTATTCAAAATATATAATATTTAAAATAAAGATTGAGCAGTGATAGCCCGGACGGTTAAAGAGACTGCCGAAATTCAGTGAGGCTCGGTTTCGAATCCTGGCATGTACCAATGAGTTTTTCAAAAACTTACGTACATATTTATCACTAGCTCGACGGTGAAGGAAAACATCGTGAGGAAACCCGCAGGTCTCAGAATTAATTCTGAGACATGTGACAACAGACCCGGTCCGGCGATGGGCTTACCACCTATCCAGTAATGGAATACCTCTGCCTACTCCCTCGGGGATTAAAAAGGCGTGAGATTATATTATTATTATTATTATTAAAGATTAATTGTGTGTTTAGATTGACATGGCTACATAAAAGAAAGTTAGACTCGAACTCACACACGAAGAATTCCGTAACAACGTAATAAAAAAAATGCGGTTCTTGATGGGGACCGCCATTACTAACAATGTTTTAGTATATAACTTTGTGGAAAATGTAATGTTTCTAGACTCAGTTGTTTCGGTTGTGCATTCATCGATCAATCCGCCAGTCAGTACCTAATTCTTCTTGTCTTCAAATTCATCTATCCTAGTGTCGTTGGAAGTATCTTTAAAATTCCGTCATTTTGCGAATCCGACATTTTGCGAATCCGTCATTTTGCGAATCCGTCATTTTGCGAATCCGTCATTTTGCGAATCCGTCATTTTGAGAATCTGACTTTCTGCGAAACGCGAATTGTCAGATAAGCAGAATGTCGGAATTCCGACATTTTGCGAATCCGTCATTTTGCGAATCTAACATTTTGCGATGGTTCCCTTTGTTTTTTACACTATGTAGTGATAAGAAGAGAAGGAAAAGGGAACCATCGCAAAATGTCAGATTCGCAAAATGACGATTTTGCGATGGTTCCAAACAAAGTCGCTTTCTCTGTCCCTATGTCCCTATGTATGCTTAAATCTTTAAAACTACGCAACGGATTTTGATGCGGTTTTAGATAGAATGATTCAAGAGGAAGGTATTAGTGTTAGCATTGCACCCGTACGAAGCCGGGGCGGGTCGCTAGTTATCTTATAAGATAAAAACAAGTGGCTACTAGTTCTAACTGGCTAAAACTAGTGCAGTCGCACTTCGGGTTTTATCCATAATAAATAGATAAGATAATAAAAAAATAAGAAGAAGACAAGAATTTCTTTTTATAGAGACCATATCAAAAAGAGGAAAAGAAGACATATGACAGAATTTGTTCTTATAATATAGAGGCTAATAAAAATTACAACTGTCTGCATATTACGGTCCAAAGGTAAGCGGATACTAAGCGGATCTAGTTTCCACCCTTGGAATCTTGAAAAAAACATATTTTTTTTTATCTTGTGCTCGTATAAGTATTTGCAAACTATTATGTCTATGCAAGCTGCGTGTACGCGCTTGGCAGCGTGCGATCGCTTGTACGTGTATTACAAACTCAAACTTAAAATTAATTTATTTCAGTAGGTATATAAAATACACTTTGAAACGTCAATAACAAGGCACACTAAACTCGTCCATGAAGATTGGCTAAATGTAAACAGCAGCCCATCTCCACCGACGAGTTGCTGGTTCCAAATGCAGTACCCCGAGCAAGAAACTCAAGGGTAGCTCTTTTTAATCTCATGTCTTACAGTTTTGCAATACACAGTCATAGAAGCAAATTCCGAACGAGTTGCCGAACTAATAAACTAAAGTGATGACTTCCAGTTGAGGTTGCATCTCCTTAGAACAAATAAAATACATTGTACTTCTCTAAATGCTACATTGTACTTCAAATATTTGTTGTAAACAGAGTGCATTCAGTATGTTTAACTAGAAATGACATACTTAAATACAGCGAAGCGGACACGAACGGAAATGTGTGTGTTTATTTCCAAGGGACAAAGATATTGAAATACAATAGAGCATAGAGGGGCCTTTAGGAATATTTTCATTCATAAACCCTGGCTGGCTGTATTCATAATACAGTCGTAAGTGTTACGTGGATACGTCTATGCATAAGTGGATAGGGTAGACCACCCAATTATAGACCACTAGCGACCCCCCCCCCCCGGCTTCACACGGGTGCAATGCTAATACTAAAACCTTCCTCTTGAATCACTATCTATTAAAAAAACCGCATCAAAATCCGTTACGTGGTTTTAAAGATTTAAGTATACATAGGGACATAAGGACATAGGGATATAGGGACAGAGAAATCGACTTTGTTTTATACTATGGAATTATAGTTGACCCTATCAATTTATTGACACCCCAACAGATTTTTCCAAAATAAACGAAAACACAATACACAAATATTTTTAAAATAATTAGATAAACCAGTGTTTACTTGATTATTCCTCTATAGCAAAGGCATAGGATATACTGAGTCATATCACATTACTCTGTAGGAATATAACAACATTATTTTAAGAGTCGTGGTATGCATATCAGAGCAATGTTGTTTAAAAAAAACGCACCAAGAAACGTCCGTGAACAATGATAGAAGCCCGCCATTCGCCAGTATATTCATAGAAGTCTAGAGTCCAGACTTTATACTACACTAGCGACCCGCCCCGGCTTCGCACGGGTGCAATGCTGAATTTTCTTTGCTATAAACCATCCCTGGACCCACTCGAACCCACACAAAAAGTTTCATCAAAATCGGTCCGCCCGTCTCGAGTTAAATCGTCAGGAAGGAAAACCCGACTTATTTTTATATAGTAGATTGTTAGGAATAAAACAAAGTGAGATAAATATCTACTATTTCAATTTTGACATAAAATCACTACATAGTATAAAACAAAGTCGCTTTCTATGTCCCTATATCCCTGTCCTTATGTCCCTATATCCCTTTGTATGCTTAAATCTTTAAAACTACGCAACGGATTTTGATGCGGTTTTTTTTAATAGATAGAGTGATTGAAGAGGAAGGTTTTAGAATAAGCATTGCACCCGTGCGAAGTCCGGGCGGGTCGCTAGTAATATATAAACAGAATAATGTTGAAAAAGAAGTGTTACTTTAAAAATTAGAAACTACTACATAAACATAAAATGTAGCCAGATTAAAAACATAATAAACTAACATTTATACATGAGTACTCTCTATAAAATAGCGTAACAATTTTCCATTGGCTACGAGTACCTACTAAAAATTATGAAGAGAACAACGAAATTCGCTGTCGAAGCTCCAACAATATCGCTTAAACAGCTCTGTACCTTATCTGACAGCGCGTCAGAATCGATAGCGTCTCTTCCAGCAGCACCAATGTCAGTGGCCGATTATAGTGTTGTAATTGTACTGTCCCGGTATTTACGGGACCATCTTCGGGACAGTTAAAAAATCAAACGATGTGTTTTACTTTAAGCAGGTATTATAGATTTTACTTTTTAATCTTAGAATATTATAGCTTTTACGGCTTCGCTCGCGCACGTTTATTGCATCCCCTTAGGGGTACAATTTTTCCAAAACCCTTTTTAGTGGATGCTTACACAGTATAAGCTATCTATGTGCGGTGTAGGCTGTGCGTTGATATATCACCAATCAGTCAGTTTATAATTTTATTTATTATTATTATATATATATATATATATATATATATACAATTTGGTTGATATAGATCCCATCAAAAACATAAATGTGAAATGAGAGCCAAGTTCAATATTATGCCTTGGTTGTTGACTTCAACGACAAAAGAAGTGAGATCTAAATGTGTGCCAAGTTCAACGGTCAGTCCTGAAATTTATTTATAACAACATAAAATATCATTTCTTCTTATAACTTAGGATAATATATTGTATCGGCAGATAGCGGAACTAAACTACACTTCACTCCATAATAATTGGGTTTACATACGTGCGGCGCCATCTATCGGCAGATAGCGGAACTAAACTACACTTCACTCCATAATAATAGTTAAATGGATAATAAAATTATACAAATTTACCAGTTTCTGATTTATTCCTTTGTATTCACCTAATTACCTATCTGCATGCCAAATTTGAACTTTCTAGGTCACCTGGAACTGGGTTAGAGTTTTGGTCTATAGGTCAGTCAGTGATAAAAATGTAGATTTTTGGACGTTAATATCTAAATAACCGTTTGAGATATGTTTATGAAATTTAGAGCACGTATTATCTTGCAAGTCTCAATAATATGAGCCCAATTTGACACGTTTATGTGAAATACTTTTTCAGTTATGAGGTTGTCAAAAGTGGCTCCAAATGGTTCGTGTAAAATTACATACATACATACATACACACGGTGCTGCTCGCCGTTCTCCTGCTTGAACTCGGCTTGACACGCTACCGCGTGTCTAGATTATCCTAAGCACCTTACACGTTCAGGGGTTTAAAAATATACTGGGAAGTAGGCACTTTTGCAAGGAAATATCTCTGCCAACTCTGTTGGTGAACACCCGTGTTTTTATAGAAATATAAGAAGTTTTTAATTATCCTATTTTTACTACATCCTAAAAAACATCATTTTTCGTCTTCCATTTTAATCTCTATTCCTTCAACAACCTTTATAGATTTTGGAAAACACTATCATTCTTTTTTTTAATTATTCTCTAGCCCTTTTCCCAGTATAAAGAGTAGCAGTAGGTATGTACCTATTTCTTCTTCCTCCTTCCTCTTCTTCTTCCATTAATACATACCAACCGTTATAAACACATCATCCTCCACACAACTCTTCTGTCTTCTTCTCTCCCTAAAGCCTTCCATATTTTTTTAAAGGGACATATAGTTCTAAAAATACCACCAAGGCAAAATAGCCCCATAAAAGCAAGATACCTGTCCCGAAATATGAGTATATAGCTGCTGGTACGGCACTAGCCACTCAACACTGTCGGAAGTGTAAAACTCCAACTGATATTTCCACAGCTCGGACCTGCCAGTCGCCCAACTCATGACGTTATAACTTTTGTGGACCTCTACCCTGAGAGTTTTAAGCTTATTTTATTCATAAACTTTGCTCAATGAAGGTAGATTATAATAATTTGCAAATCAAACACGGATGATTGATTTTATTGGTCCTTCGGAAATATTACTTTATCTATTTTGAGAGGTGACGAAACTCTTCAAATTGAACAACTTTTCAATACTGAAAAAACACTGAATATAGTTTGATGATTTTGAAGTAGGTAATGACACTATAATATCACGAGGTTGATGAAAGAAAACTTTGCGTTCTTTGTATCGTTCATCTAAGTCCCAGTAGATTGAGGTCAAGAGCAAGTCAAATGACAATATTAATGGCACAAGTTTTGTGTCTATCAAGTGCGCCAAGCTGACCTTTTTTTTTTGACATTTGGGCTGTGCGATTGTTTAGTAATAAAGCCTGCATTCCAGACCTAAATGCATGTACCTCATAATGAAATATAATATATCAATACATTTTACTAAGTACTTACTTTATTGGATTAAGTAAATACCCACACACGTTCGGTATCGTATCGTAATCAAATCAGTCGTTTTCTTATGCTGAAAGTTCCAGGCTCCCAAGAGAACCATTGAAGAGAATATCGTAATCCATTTATTCTTTTTTCTAAAACCAAAAGTTTTTTGAGTTGAAGAAATATATTAGACAGGCAATATATTCCTGTATAATGAGATATCATTTCATTCTGAAAAAGCAACGGTTTTGGGAATACATCAATTACATGTATATTTCTGGGAAATTGGGATCGTGCCTAATCATAAATAGTGGTTGGCAAATGTAATTGGTTTGTGTTTTGTACAACATAAAATATGTAGGTATTCTTATTTCTTTTGGATATGAGCTTTTGCCAACCAATTATATATAAGCCCTGAGATAATAAACATAGGTTGGTATGTTACGTGATCACAACGCTAAAAAGTTTAATAAGTACACACGCACTAAAAATATAAAATTACTTTAATTATATTATATTGCTGCGCCGCCTGTAAGACTGTATTTGCTCCGATTGCAAAATAAACTATGTTTTTCACAGTTAATGATAATTTTATTCATGCGAAATTGGAAATTTAAATAAATTCAAACTAGACAACTGAACCACTTTATTCATATCCCTATTTGAGAGAGGAGTAAACAAGGAGATAACAGCGACAAGTGGGTTGCCATACCAAAAAAAAGTTTTTTTTTTCTCATTTAAAAGGAAACTAAAATTTATTCAAATTTAAATTCAAAATTCATTTATTTCATTAAGTAAGCTTACATAAAATACACTTTGAAATGTCAATAACAAGGCACACTAAACTCGTCCATGAAGATTGTCTAAATGTAAACAGCAGCCCATCTCCACCGACGAGTTGCTGGAGCCAGCAAGAAACTCAAGGGCAGATCTTTTTAATCTCATGTATTGTTTATCTACTGTGCAAATAAAGTCCTTTCCTAAGTATGGTACCCCACTGATTGCCCAATTACCTAGAATATCAAACTCCCATTTTCCCTTTAAAATATCACCTAAGTACCTACCTATTTGAATTATTTTATTGGCAAATAAAGAAAGCTACTTCCATTTCAAGGCGATACAATAGTAGGTTTGCCAGACGTCCCGACTTTGGCGGGACGTCCCGATTTTTAGATCAAAATTTAATGTCCCGCGCGGGACAGGCTCAGTCCCGCTTCGAGTAAGTATAACATGAATTCAAAATAGTCGGATCCCAGGAATAAATGCTCCGTAAATTTAATGAGAGCAGAATTACTGATCTAGCTTAATCTAGGTACAGCTACCTATCCTGTAAAATGTTCTTCATTTTTATTAAAGAGAAAAAGGAAACTTTAAAATAAGTTAAATCTTCACAGGAATATCATGAATAAGTAATTCTTATAAATAATTTTTCTCACAATGTAAGTTGCGATTTGTAACACTCAGCCCCTTTTCACACGTACCGGTTTCCGCCCGGCCGGGCGGGCGGCGAAGTATATGGCCATGAGTACAGTCAAGAGCAAGTCAAGCTTGACACTACCAGTTTAAGCTGAGCTCTGGTTTATACTGCGCGCCATAGAATACAGGGCCGGGTCAAAGTCCAAAGTGTCAAGCTTAGCGTGCTCTTGACTGTACGTTCGCTTTCATACGTACCGGCGGGCAACAGGGCAATCGGCCATACATTTCGCCGCCGGGTAGCCGGCGCCGGCGCGGCGGAAACCGGTACGTTTGAAAAGGGGCTCACTCTTTAGACTACTGCTTGAAACGCCATATTTTTCTAATGAATAAAACTGTTTTGATTTTGTTATTTTGAATTTTTATATTCAGAAGACGAATAAGACTCATCTATTAAACGACAGGGTAAATCTGATTTAAAATATCATATTTTTATTAAAATACCAACATTTTCTATAGCTAGTTTTGCTGTCTACCTATTGTCACGAAAATGTAATTTTAACTCAATTATAAAGAGAATATTCTGATTTTATACCTAGGTACGTCTTTTTACGTCCCGCTTTCGACACTAAAAAAATCTGGCGACGCTGGTAGGTATGTATGTACCTGAAATATGCATTCGATACCTACTCATAGATGTTTTCTTTCTTACCACTTCGGTAATAGATATAGGTAGATAGGTACCTACCTACACCAAATACACACAGTTTTGTCAAGAATACCTAAATATTTCATTTAAAAACCTTGATAATAAAAAAAATGCTGACAGACTGTTAAATCTCATTAGCTGTTGTGATTGGTTGTTCAAAGAGCTATGATTTTTCTAAACCAATCAAAACAGCTATCATGAGATTTAACAGTCTATCAGCTATTTTGGCTTCTGGGCCTAGTTTTGGGATGATAAAGTAAATTGTGATAGATTTCTGTTGAATTGAGGTTAAATTCATTTTTGTCTATCTCAGGCATTATGTTTTAGGGCCAATGGGCAATGAGCCCTTTATTTTGATTTGCCTTTCGGAAACTGGGGGTGAAGCTACTACTAGCGCCATCTAGCAGAAATCTTTTTTATAGAAGAAAAACTGAGAGCTTTGAAAAATGGCACTGAAACATTGAAACGTACAAGACCAAAGAAGTTCTTCTACTCGCCAACAGATGGCCTAAGTACTTCTACTTACCGATAGATGGCATGAAAACTAAAAGAAGAAAGGAAGGACTTTTCTAATCGAAGTTAAGTTACTTTAAGATCCGCGTTCGACAGTGCCAAGGTGCTCAGAACCAAACAACTGATCACCACCTAAAGTGTCAACTTATATTAATCGGGTCAGATTATTACCTAACATTGAACTGTAATAAAGTGTGTACCTACTTTCAGGAATGAAATAGGTACCTCTGCCGGATAAGGCGTGAGAGTTATCTTATTTATAACAACAACAGCAGCTGCCAACAGCAGCAACAACAGTCTCATCAACCTAACTTGACACTTATGGAGATGAGAAGAGGGTGACTAGGTAGGTAGGTATAAGTCTTTGGCCACAGATATTACAATACTATAGGTGCCTATTGGGTAGGTACCTGTACCTACCTACATTTCGTGTTGCAACCAAGTTGTAACAATATTAGTGTTATCTAGTTGACGTTACTTGTCCAATTGGAACCGAGACAGAATTAAAAATCTGTTGTGTCTGTGATTCATGGTCTGAGAGGCTAATAATAATAATAATATAATATAATCTCACGCCTTTTATCCCCGAGGGGGTAGCTAGAGGTATTCCATTACTGGATATACCCACATTTCACGAGATACATTGGACCCCTAAACATGAGAGGTGGTGATCCCATCGCCGAACCGGGTGGGTCTAACAAATGTCTCAGAATTAATGCTGAGACATGCGGGTTTCCTCGCGATGTTTTATTAATATTAATAATAATAAAATAATATTAACGTAAGTATGTTTGGAAAAATTCATTGTCACCTACATGCCAAGACTCGAACCCGAGCCTCACTGATTATTATCAGGCTATATATGAGTTACCTTATTGAAAAGTGTTTTCTTAAGCGGTACAGTAATATACTTAACACTCCTTTTATTAGACCCATGTAATGTAGACATGGCTATAATAGTTTTGAAAGTAACGCTCTGATACAAATGTTTGACAGTCAGACAAACACTTAAATGCCAAAGGTTTCCCTTCAACAGTGGATACCTAAAAATGTCAACCACAATGCTTGCTTGTTAATTTACTTACAAGTAATTATTTCTGTCCTTTGCTTAATTTAAACTTGAGCAAGACTCCTCTCGGCTAATTAGTTTGCTTCCAGAAGTAATGAGTAGGCTAATTTGTTGTTTAACTTAACTTAGAAAAAGTTTACAATTTTGAAAGCTTCCTTCAAATTTTCTTCTCACTTGCACTTTGCACGGAATAAATTAAGTAACATTTTATGGTGTCTCTTGCATAAATATACTTTAATTTTTTTAATATCAATAAAAGTTTTAATTTCAAATTATATTATAAATAAATAAATAATCAACTGTTGTGCTGTACATGTTTGTGCCGTTCGACTACTATGAGACCTTTGGGTCCTAAACTGTCAGCGCATTTCATGATTTCAACTGATCAGGAGGCTGGCAGTTATATCTGTTAAAAAGCCTAGCGATCCAGAGATTTTAAGGTAATTTTTTACCTCAATATTCTTTCTTATATATATAATATAACGTGACAGGTGGTGAGCCCATCGCCGGACCGGGTCTATTTACGCGTCTTGCCCGTGGTCCACCTATTGAGTCCACCTTTACACATGTCTAAGAATTAATTCTGAGACCTGCGGGTTTCCTCACGATGTTTTCCTTCACCGTCGAGCTAGTGATAAATATGTACATAAGTTTTTGAAAAACTCATTGGTACATGCCAGGATTCGAACCCGAGCCTCACTGATTTTCGACCGGCTCTTTAACCTTAACACATAAACAGCCGATCACGTACCTACTGGGTACGGGCGATTAGTATTATATTATTTTAATATAGTCGGCTGCTAAAGTGTTAAGGCTATCACTATACCTACTAATAAAATAATAAAATCACAGATAGCCTCGTTCGTGTGAGCCCGTCTCCTATGCGTGAGGCTCGGGTTCGAATCCTGGCGTACCAATGAGTTTTTCAAAAACTTACGTACTTATTTATCACTAACCCGACGGTGAAGGAAAACATCGTGAGGAAACCCGCAGGTCTCAGAAGTAATTCTGTGTAAACAGACCCAGTCCGGCGATGGGCTCATCACGTATCACGTTTAGGGGTCCAATATATTATCTCGTGAAATGTGGGTATATCCAGTAATGGAATACCTCTGCCTACCCCCTCGGGGGTAAAAGGCGTGAGATTATATTATTATTTATTATTATTAAAAATAAAGTCACCGCAAATATGTCATGTTATAACAGTTAAAACTTTAAACTGCCTAGTCACCACCTTTGCAAATCCTATTGTCATAAGCTCATGTAGTCACATGGCGAAGCTGCAAGGTTGCAACATGCCAGCTTATTGCAGAAGTTGTTGCACTTATAGGGTTGTCATCGGGACAATTCATATCAACTTTTTCATTTGTATAATAGTAAGCGTTTAGTCGGACAAGACAATATTTCTTTGTTATTCATATATTTTTCTTTTCTTCGATTTTTTTCCTTTTGTAAAATTTTTCATTTGTATGCCTCATTTATTGAAACAACTTTGTTTTATGGCGATTGACTCAACATCTTACGTAAATGTCCTAAACTCACACTAACTAGTTCACTCGGGGTACACCATATATTTTACGAACTCCTAAACGTGACAAGTGGGGTGCTGTTACACATGCCTCAGAAGTCAGAATCAATCTTGGGCCTGCGGGTTTCCTTACAATGTTTTAATTCACTCATTCAAAAACTCATTGTTACACCGCCAGGACTCAAACCCAAAAAAAATACATAAAAATCTAAATTTGCAATTTTGGACGCTTGACAACCCTAAACTACTTCAGACCTTGTTTGTAAGCTAACAGCTGTTTAGCTGAGACCGCTCTGTACCTTGCTGTGGCCTAGACTTAAAGTTTTGTAGTGATCGTATTAGACAAAAGATTGGTTCTACGTTTAACAAGACCAGTTTTTTCTGTGCTCAGTGGCGTTGCCCGATCGGTTGCTATTTGTTTCCGTTCCCGCAGGAATTTCAAAAAATCCTTAGAACGTTTGTACAAAATTTCATGCCTCTAGACCCAGCGTTTTCAGCGGTGCGTCGATTAATCAGTCAGATAATCAGACAGTCAGTTTTTTCTTTTATAAGTATACTCGTATGTAGATATAAATATTACATTACAATACAATAAAGATTATTGTACACCAATAAAAAGATGCAACAATTGACACAATGATTTAAAATGGTACAATATGAGATCCCTTAAAGTGATATAAGCGATTTCTTCCAGACAACCAAGGTAACCTATCAAGCAACAGTCTACTGCGGGCTATCTATTATACAATAGATAATCCGTAATAAATATCGATTTCCGATTACGCTTGACCATTTATCATATGTAGGCAGAGGTATTCCATTTCTGAAAATACCCACTTTTCACGAGAACATTCGACCCCTAAACGTGATAGGTGCTGAGCCCATCGCCGGACCAGGGGGTCGATTTTTGAATCTCACCAAGTGACTAATTCTCACCGATGTGAGTGATTTCCGAAAGTTCTTATTTTTGAAACTCATCGGTGTCTTACATTTGTCATACCTATGATATCGATTTACGAGTGCCCCTACCCACTCGTAATTGAAATCACCATGCGATTGTTTTTGACAGTTGACGTAGGCCATCTGCTAAAAGTGCCAAAGTGTGTTTTTTGGAAGAATTAGCAGCGGGGCTCGATTGTGATATTTATTTATTTAACTTCATGTACCAAGAAAATGTACACATGGCGAACTTAATGCTTAAAGGCATTATCTACCAGTCAACCATCAGGCTAAGCAGAAATAATTTGGCGGAATTGGCCGCAAATAGTAAAAAAAATCAATTAAACATAACATTACCGTAAATCCTAATACATATATAGGTTGATAAAATAAACTAATACATACTATATATCGTAACAAACATAAAACAAAAATACTTACATAAAATAATCTAAAGATGATGATTTTCTTTCGAACAATTTATGTCTGACCTGATAAAAACGCACGAATTTTCCTCTTAGAAGAAAACTTGCATTGGGATTTCCTTATGCAAACGGGGAGGGTATTTCAAAGCCTGATGGCATGCACAGTGAAGGAGTTTGTGATTGCGACGATTTATTGAAAACAGCGTGTGACTTACAAAAATACGGCTTTTGGAAAATGGTGACATAAAAGTCATCGGTGATAATTTTAGTCTCCGGTGATTTTGATATCACTAGTGAGATTCAAAAATCGCACTCCGAGTCTGTTACACATGCCTCAGAATTAATTCTGAGACCTGCTGGTTTCCTTCACCGTCGAGCTAGTGATGAATAAAAACACTTTCAATTTAATCAATTGGAAAATACCTAAAGCATTGGACGTTTACACGGCCCAAATAAAACAGGAAAAAAGGGGAGCAATAAGTAGGAGATGGAGTGAATTAGGGCAAGGATACTGAACGATAAACTTGTGATTTGATTTGGATTGGAATTTATTTGATTTTCACTCGAAAATAAACTTCGGAATTGGAGTGGAATTATCCAGTCAGGGCACGTACGGTGCGCGGACGGGGCTTTTCAAACGAGGATAGTATGGTGGTAAGTAAAATAGGGTACACTATAGAATATCAAATACTGGCTTTTGACCGTGACTTAATCCCCTTTCCGGGGTAAAAAGCAATCTATAATTCAGGTTATAAGATACTAGCGGTTCTTCGGTTTCACCCGCGTAGTTCCCGTTCCCGTGAAAATACGGCAATAAAATTACCCTATGTTACTCAAGGATCTTTTAGCTTTCCATTGGTAAAATAATTTTTAAAATCGGTCAGGTAGTTTTTGAGTTTATTCGTAACAAACATAGAAAAATACAAATTTTTCTTTTTTATAATATTAGTATAGAAGTATAGATATGTGTGCCAAAGTTCACTTATTTATTTAGTCAAACCATTGCATAGTACAGTCAACAAAGTTGTTAGGGTTACATGGCCAGTAACTAAGAACTCATTTTTCTGGGGTAGTCATAACTAAATCTTATTCATTATTGTTCATTTCAAAAGGTATCTTTGATCCCTTTATTTTACAAAAAAAAACTATAAATACATTTAAGGCTTTAAGAGAAAACTGAATCTTAGTTTCTGGTCATGTAACACTAACAACTTTGTTGACTGTACTAGGTTAACATGTTTACATGTAGCACTATATATCATTACTACATAGTATAAAACAAAGTCGCTTTCTCTGTCCCTATATCCCTATGTCCCTTTGTATGCTCAAATCTTTAAAACTACGCAACGGATTTTGATGCGCTTTTTTTTAATAGATAGAGTGATTCAAGAGGAAGGTTTTAGTATTAGCATTGCACCCGTGCAAAGCCGGGGCGGGTCGCTAGTATACAATATGTTACAGAATAAGCGCAATTCCTGAAATTAGTTTGTTCAGTATCGACTACTGGATCGATCGATTTCAGCAATTTTTAATATGTGTTAACTTTTCCGAATAATGAATTATCGTAGCTGAAATTAGTGCTATCTATGGAAATCGTGCTATTATTGATCGATATTTAAGAAAATTGGTTAGACACAACTGAAGTTCGATTGCATCATATTTTTTTTTATATCAATATACTAATTGGGGTGTATGAGGAATTGCTCTTTTTCTATATAGACACCCCTTAGTTTAAATCTGATCTGCCGTTTTTGCATGATTATGTAACAAACATTTGGTCAATGTCAACCGACAATAGTCAGGACTATCAGTTACAAGGATACGAAGAGCAATTCTAACATTGCTTCAACTAGCATACCCAGTAGTTCCATCACTGAACAATTTATCATTTTCCTGTCTTAGTAAAACCGGGCCATTACATCTTAAAATGAACCAGAACCATTTTTATATTTTCGGAGTAAACTGGGCAGCGAAATTTGCTGCAAAATTCGCCTTTTGTTTGACTAAAGTTTATTGCTGCGGGCCTGCCCCTTTTAAATTTGGAGTTGTAAGAACTTAAGTCTGCCTGAGTCCGGACCTAAACGAATGCTGGAACATCCCTCGGGAACTCCAAACTTAGTTACGCGTCCGAACCTTAGTACATTCAATTGCAAGTTAGAAAGTTCAAGATACCAGGTTGAAGGTCTTAATTTGAATAAAGCACAAATATTTAGGTCATTGTACTCTTAATCAGTTAAGAACCACCGGTTCCAATTGGAACCGAGACCCAATTAAAAATTAATTGTGTCTGTAATTCATGGTCTGAGAGTTTAAGGCCGGATACGTGCATACTCGCCGCTGTTTAAATAGTTTACCTGCATATTTTCTTTATATAAAGGAACTAACGGGTAGTCGAGCCATGTGATGCTAAATAGTCACCATCGTGTTACCTGTAATAATTAAAATCGTTATATTTATTTCTAATCTATTAAAACGTCTTCAGCTTCACAAATCTTAAAAACAATTGATAATGATTTTGTTTTCGGACGTTGGCGTTATAAGTGCATACAAACTGGGAGGATTGGGATAGTGTATTTTCGTACATGTTCTCAAGTCTTAAATTCGTACGAAAATTCGTCCAGAGTGCGGCTAACCCAAAGCTGTTACTAAATCCTTCTAAAACTAAATTAAACGACGAAAAGTTAACTCCAACAAGCAGACTCTTCAAAATGTTACGTAACTACAATTACCAGGCGCAACGAAGTCGCTCCCTGATTTATGAAAATCGATCCAGAAGTTCCCAACTGCAAACGATGTTAGGGCCGAATTATCCCCAGGCATACCCTGGTGGGACAGACATAATTCCCCTAAGGCCGGGTACAATGTTGTACATAATTTTACTGACAAGTTTCGGTACATCGATCGTTGGGTTATACTTTTCAATAAATAAAATGTTCAAACTCATTTATTAAAAAAAACCACTTACCCTACGATATACGATGACAGGTTAGTAGTGACCTGAGTCGGATGTCGCGGGTTCGATCCCGCGTTGGGCCAACATTTGTGTGCGCGAACATGTCTGTTGAGTTCCTGTCTGGGTGTCTCATATTTATTTATGTATGTTTGTCAGTTGTTTAGTATCCATAGGACATGTGTAAAAAAAGATTTTTTTTGAATTAATTTATGGTTTTGAAAACTGCGTATTTATTTTCAATTTTTAGTTTAATTGGCAACTTATTATATACTTAATCTAACAAATACAAACGTCTATAAAAATGACAAAGTACTTTGAACTCGTCCATGACAGAAAATATGTTTATAAGTAGTTCTTATTTATAATTCGAGACCGGAGATATTAAATAAACAAATTTGGGAACACAATTCACACACGGTTATCGTATCCTACCCAAGCTGAACATGGGTCCTATGGATGGGTACTAAACGACTGATACATATTTAAATTTAAATAAATATCAAACATGCTTATGCCCACAAATGTTGGGCCGCGATCTCGCAATCAGAAGGCCCATCGAATAAACTAAATAATAATCTCACACCTTTTATCCCCGAGGGGGTAGGCAGAGGTATACCATTTCTTTATATACCATCTTTTCACAAGATATTCTTTGGACCCCTACACGTGATAGGTGGTATCAAATTAACTAGAGAAACAATATAACAAGTACCTATCAAAATATTGGCGGCTAATGATTACAGTAGGTATTTCAAGATAACAGAATTCTTACAAATAACATTTTACAGACTTCGGTTTTGAAAAAAATGTGTAAGAGAAAATCGTTAACTTAGTACACGAAGCTTTTGCCACTTTATTAAAATGATATTATCCTATTAACATCAATTGTAATTAAGTTGAAACTTGTGGCAAGCGTATGTTCTACTCGCTTTTGCTGGCGATCGCTTAATTGTACCTAATACTAACTATTAAAAACTACGTGTCCGCTACTATACTTCTACAGAGTGATGAGATTTTACTTGGCGATAGTGCCGATATGTTTTCCTAATCCACTTGGCTAGGACCTCAGCCCCCCTAGCCAAGTGGCATTGCACAATCTAATCGAATGTTCTTTTAGATTGACATGTACACGGAAAAAAAAATATGGTTACCCTAACGATATTTCGGTTGTTCCTACCATTTTTTCTGGTACTATATGTGACAACTCTACAAATAGTTAACTCTACTATACACTTCTTGTAAAAACATAATAGTATAGACAACTATGTGTGTAGTATTTACAACAATGTGTATAGTACGCATTACGATTCAAATTGTATCCCTTACCAAAAATATTGTTATCTCTACCATACTGTCTTGTAACGTCTACTATATAACTTTGTTCCATCTACATTGCTTTGTAGTATTTACTATACTAGATTGTAGTATTTACTATATTATTTTGTAGTGTCTACAATACTATTTATTGTTGCGTGTACTATAATGTTTTTTGATATTTAATCTTCATTTATTGTAAAATATTTTAAGTCAACTTTATTACTAATATAATTGTTTATGCTTTTCATATCAAAATATTAATTAGTAGATAATTTTCTACACGAAATAAAAATTATTTTAGCATATGCAATTATATAATATTATAAAGTCAACTTAAAATGTTTTACAATAAATGAAGAGTAAAAATTACAAAACCAGAAAACTATCAGAAAACAGATTGCTCATCATTTTGGGAAACTTAGTTCTAATAAATAAAAACATTGAAAATTATATCTAAAATATTATTAATCAGTTTTACATAAAGCATTTAACAGTATACCGAATTATTATGAAGTACTAGTTTGAATAAAATACCACATACAAAAATAAAAGTTACTATGTTTAATTAACATAGGAGATTTTTGAACAAATCTTGGTATCTTGGTATTCGCTTGGTTATCAGCACATCGAGGTCATCTGACAATAGATCTTGCACGATAATATTGCAAATTTGCCTTCTGCTATAGTTAGACAACAGTCCTTCTTCTTTGTGCAACTTTAGCAAATTTTTGCCCTGTGCAGATTTGCTTAATATGTCCAGCAGTAGCTGAAACCAAATGAAATAGATTAAACATTAAGGTACACAACAATTACCGTACCCTGGAGCTCTACACGTGAGCTGGCGTTGCTCAATGAGTGACGACTTGTGGCAGGCTTACGTATGTCCTACACAACTAAACACAGACAGAATGGTATTATTTGGGAGTAAAATGGTTTTTACAGTTGTTGACACTTTCATGTAAAATTTTAAATTAGAGGTCAGCATTCAACTAGATTGTATTGCAACGCCTACAACTTTTATTGTATTTTTGTACAAAATTATCGCACAGTTATCATTTTTTAGTTAAATTTACTAAATAAATCATTAACATTACAATACATTGCCAACTAGATGTATTGCAACGCCTACAAAATTTGTTGTAATGCTTTACAAAAGTATTGTAATGTACACATTATTTTAGTAAAATTTACAATTAAAAATCATTAACGTTAGAATACTTTTGTACAGCATTGATATAAAATTAAAGAAAATATAAAAATTCAAATTAAAACAAGCGACAAGAACTAAATCCACACATCTTTTAAATAAAACCTTGTGTCTAATCATTGTCTAAAACATTTGAAGTCATTAAGCTTATTTTGATTTTGCTGCAAATGTATATTTTCTGTGATAAAAGTAGGATTCTACCTATTTATTTTCGGCGTCATTTCACAAGGTGCTGGGAATGATTAGTTACTGTCCGGTAGGTAAGGGGCATTTGTTAATAGGTAAATTATATGATGCTCAGTCAGACTTCAGTTCCTATTTGTAAAAAAAATTTAATAAGCCGAGCAAACACAAACTTACCTTTAAAAATTTCAATGTATTCAGATAAGTCCCACTCTGTCAGTATTTTGGCGAGTGTCCTCGTCCATTATATTTTCACAAAATCAAATTATTTACACGTAGAACGAATATACGAGCATATTATTTGTACAAAACAAAAAAATCAAGCACAAACTGCAAACTCATCGTATCAGCGCCATAATGCCGGTAGACGCGGACTCGACTAGCCGCAGGGACGCGCGGGGGGGTGGTATCCCTCCCTCCTGTGCCCCACGCCCAGCTGCCTACCACACACATTGTAGCCGCTATCATCTCATTTGTTGAGAGAACGATGCATATTGTAAACACAACGATATTATTGCAACTATTACTTGCCTAATTGTTAATAAAACATTTATATAGTAACCCTTACAATGTTGCAAGTTACTAGAAATGAATATTGCCCGTTACAAACAAATTGTCACTGTTACACAAAAGATACTTAGTGATACGAAAAAAATCTTAAGGCCAACAGAAAAATTGTTAGGAGAACTAATTTCCATTTACTACACATTCTGGTAGTATTGTAAAAATATTTTTTTTCCGTGTATGGGATTGACATAAGCACTTGACAACGAGCGCGAACGCTAATGTCAATCTCATGCATGGCAATCTAAAAGAACATTCGATTAGATTGTGCAATGCCACTTGGCTAGGGGGGCTGGTGTATAATCGCTGTGACGCGTGTCGCTGCGACTTGCGGTACACGCATCACAATCACGCAACTGGAGGGATTCAGTGTACACAGCCGAAGGACAGGAAAAATGTTCAAAACTCACATATAAAAATGGTTTTATGTAATATGGATTATTATAGGTTCAATTTGAATGACAATGATGTTTGGTGAAAATTTTCCCCAGCTCAGCAAAGCACTAAAACCATAAGTTGTAGTTTGTATTGTATTGATTTAAATTAATGTGTTGACGAGTTTCTTGCCCCGCTTCTTCTCAACTATACATACCGAAGCGGTGGAGTCGCAATGACTTTCAATACGTGGACTTATATAAGCCCCTACATTGAATAAAAACATTTCCACTGGACTTTGACTTTGAATAGCATTTACGAAACTCAACCAAAACTTGGAATTACTTCATGCGTCGTAAAACAGTGGACCGAAAAAAAGTTTACGCAAAATCTTTTATTCTTTCCAATCTTCGTGGTAATTAACAAAGTTCAATTGTATTCTTGATTCGCCAAATTTTCAGAAATCAATTTCTTGATCTGGGATGTTGTGACGTCATTGTTGCCACGTCGTAGAATACAGGGGGTGGGGGGGAGAGACTTTTGTTTTTTTTATTTTTAAGGTCTATGCCTTCGTACTTTAGTTGTGTCTAGCAAATTTTCTTAAATAAAGACCAATAATAGTGCGATTTCCATAGGTAGCACTAAATTCAGCTGTGCTTATTCATTTTTCAGAAAAAAAATCACATATTATAAATAGCTGAAATCGATTAAGTAGAGAGTAGTACTGAACAAATTAATTTCTGTAAGTTCTGTTAGATATTGTACTTACTGTACCCAAAGGGTGCTTTCAGAATAACCTATAACTAATCTGGATGTCCGTAAGTCTGTCTGTCAGAGGGCTGTATCAAATGAACTGTAATAGGTAGACAATTGAATTTTTTTACGAAGAGCATTTCTATTGCCTCTGCATCAAAAAATTCTATAAAAAATTGAAGGAGCCAAAGAAACGTGTTTTACTCGTAATTCAATAAAAAAATAAAAATTATAGTGGCATGGAACCCGACGTGTAAGTCAAACTCACGCTTGGTCGGTTTTGTATCTTGATGTAACTTCAAAGAAAATTGTACATAGGTAATGAAAACTTACCACTCACTTACTATCAGGTGACCCGTCTGCTGGTTTGTCCCCTTTTTTTATATAAAAAAAACTGAACTTATTTAATAGTAGTTTAGTTAGTTATTTTATATGTATGTTAGATAAAAAAAAAAAAGAATTCTCACGCCTTTCATCCCGAGGGGGTAGGCAGAGGTATTCCATTACTGGATGGATATACCCACATTTCACGAGATATATTGGACCCCTAAACGTGATAGGTGGTGAGCCCATCGCCGGACCGGGTCTATTTACACAATGCCTCAGAATTAATTCTGAGACCTGCGGGTTTCCTCACGATGTTTTCCTTCACCGTCGAGCTAGTGGATAAATATGTACGTAAGTTTTTGAAAAACTCATTGGTACATGCCAGGATTCGAACCCGAGCCTCACTGATTTTCAACCGGCTCTTTAACCGTCCGGGCTATCACTGCTAATGTATGTATGTTAGCTATAAGGTATATATAATAATAAAAATAATAAATGTTTATTTCAGGCAATATTTAAAATAATAAAAATAAACAGAGGCCCAGACGAAGTATATAATATGGGCCTCTGTTTACGTTATTTAAGATTCACTATTGTAAATTTTGCCTGAAATAAAGATTATTATATTATTAAATCGATGACTGTTTCTCTCAGTAGCCTGATAACTGTCTGGTATTATGTTCTAAGCACTATGTTTTCTAATAAGTATACATAATTTAAGTAAATAAATAACAAATGCAAAATATGGTCTTAAAATCAACCGGTCCTATCTACTGATTCTCGTAACGATGGATCACGCAAATTAGTAAGTCTGATTCTGTTTTGTTTTTCATTTTGGACGGACTTGAAAAGAGAAATTAATCATAAAATTTTTAGGTTCGTATTTTATTCCGAAAAGGTTCAAATATCTATTCAGGTTTCACGTTCCAAATTGAATTCTTCTAACAGTATAAATGCGAAAGTGTTTTGACCGTTCGTTGGTTTGTCCTTCACAATAAAACTAAGTAATTTTTTGTATAAAAACATTTGAAAGACCAGGGCCCGTGTTCACGGAGATTCGATATTCGACTCGGAATCAAAAAATCTGTCGAATCCTTATGTCTATTATGACATCTGTGAATAGCCCATCTCGAAACCTTTCGACAGATTTTCCGATTCCGAGTCGAATATCGAATGTCAAATCTCCGTGAATACGGGCCCAGAAGTGACTTTTGCTAATTATTTTCACATTAATTCACACGACTCACAATTTATCACCATTAACCTGTAACAGCCCACTGCTGAGCTAAGGGTCTTTCCTCACACATGAGGAAGTATGGGTTATAATCTCTTAAGCGAGCCCAACGCGGATTGAACCTGCCTGTTTAGTAATATAAAAATATAATTAATAATGATTAAAAAATGTCACGCCTTTTATCCTCGAGGCAGAGGTATTTCAATTGTGGAAATACCCACGTTAAGCGCTTTTACCATTATTTGGACCCCTAATCGTGATAGGTGGTGAGCCCATCACCAATCCGGGTCTTTTAAACTTGTCTCAGAATTAGTTCTGGGACCTGCTAGTTTCACGATGCTTTCCTTCACCGTCGAGCTAGTGATAAATATGTACGTTAGTATTTAACAAAGGCATTGGTATTCCATTATTCGAACCCGAACCTAACGGATCATCGTCATGAGAACAGAAGATATTAATGCTCTATTTATTAGCACCTTTATAAATACAGGGAGACTTTTTTTACCGTCTGGAAAAAAATGTGGTGTGATAGGTAAGTGTAATAGATTTATTTGGCAATGTTACTAAAAAAAAGGTTTTTTCTAAAAAAAATTTTTTCTTAATTAAACTAATATACATTACTCAGTTGTAGTCAATAATACACACTGAGATATTTGAAATAGTATTTTAAAAAGAAACAGGCTCGTAGCTTCCATTTATGCGCAATCTACCTACAACCGCCAGCTACGCGTAGTACTGTGCGTAGTTTTCTAGATTTTGTAAATTGCACTAAACATGACTATATTTAACAATTAATCTCATGTATAACTTCGGCTCTGGATACCTTATAAATTAAATAAAATATAAATAAATAAAAAAAAACATCCAGTATATACACCCCCTATAAAATGACCACACCTTAAAATACCATGTTTGAAAGTATCCGATTCAACCTTTGTACAAGTTTATTTTCCCTTTTATATCCCTTTTATTTCTTTTCACACGTATCTTCCGAAGTATCATTAAACGTCGACCCGATCCGTTTGAAAACTTTTTAGGGATCTAGGGATGGGCAACTCTTGGGCAACTGAATAGCTTTTTCTGGGACATCGTCTCGGAGATGGAAGTTAATGTTTTCGGCGTATAAAAACCAAGTATAGAGTAGGTACATATAAGATATGATGTTTTTTTTGTAAATACTTACTGCAGTTTTACGAAAGTCACAATTACTTCTGGTAACAATATTTAACAGACCGATAAACTGTTTACATCAAACTTTTGTATAACAAAACATTAGTTCCATTTTTCACCGCATTAGGTTCATATAGCTGAATGGCGTTCGATGGTTGTGCTTAAGACACCATCTCCTATTATGCTCACAAATGTTGGTTCCAGGCACGCAATCTCTGATTCAAAAGCAAACAAACTGAAATATCTTGCCAGTTTTAATCATGAAAATATTAAGGATATGAATCCCCATTAGCGAGATACTGCAGGCTCTAGCTTTAGAACGAAGTAAGTTGCAAGTAGTGTTGTGCGAAGTTAGGTAGTCTATCGACAGCATAGATACCAGCATAAAGTATAGTTATAAATAAATTATTAACACTATTATTTTAAGTAAATTTTCTTCTGTGCCATTGCTAGGGGGATGTCATTTATGCGGGCCAAAGCAAAACAAAAATGGATGATCAATATAGCCAAGGGCCAAGGATATCTCGTGAAAAGTGGGTATATCCAGAAATGACACTTCTGCCACCCAGCACTCATCCATTGATCATCCATTTTTGTTTGGCTTTGGCTCGCAAACAAGATAGAGCAGTGATAGCCTGACGGTTAAAGAGCCCGCTTTACGTGATAAATCTATACATATAAAACGATAAACTGACTGACTGATTCGTTATATATCAACGCACAGCCTAAACCGCTCGGATATGCGACTTGAAATTTTGCACATTATACAGTGTAGGCATTCACTAAGAAAGGATTTTGCAAAATTCAACCCCTAAGGGGGTGACATAAATGTGCGCGAGCGAAGCGAAGGTAAAAGCTAGTTATGTATAACTTAATGAATAAAATAGACACTCTCGATACAAAAGTCTTAATTCCTGCACTATCGATACTTTCACAACACTACTCGCAAGGATCTCTATTTTCTCAGAGACAGTGCGGGACCAACGGAACCCTCGGGAGTATTACCTTTTCCACGGGATTACTCAGATAAGCGGACCCGATAATGTGCTACTCGAATATTATAGTTCTGAATATCGTACATTTTGTGTGCCTTCACATAATATTCTTGCTAAATATATCTGCAAACCTTTTGCATTTATCCATTACAGTTTTGTACCAAAGTAATAACTTGTGAAGTAAATAAATAACAATAATAATTGTGGGGCACAAGTCACATACGGTCATTTAGTCCCAAACTATAGGCAGGGCCTGGGTAAATTTTCGAGCGTACTTTTTTAGGCGTCCTATGCCCTTTATAAAGAAACTATAATTCAAAACAGACTAAACACATGCTTTTTTGAAAATATACCTCGTAGCTTAACCATTTATATAAGCCAATTAGAATTAATATTAAAAACTTAAAAGATTTATTACTTATTCCACGTTGAATAATCCGACTTCTATGGCGGCCTCCCTCTGGGAGGCTTGTCCCACTTCAAATTGCGCTCAGAAAACGACTCACTATAACACGAAATTTTTACGTATATTTTATCAAAATATCTCATTTTAAAGATATTTACTCCATTTCATATTAAAAATCACAAAAACTTTAGTAACTATTGTATGGAAATACTGAGAAGCCAATATGTTTTTGTCCCGCGTAAAACTACTCTTTTGATGCTCGCATTTGACTACTTGTGTCATATTAGTCAAGCGATTTCACCCCAAATTTTTGTATCGGACCACCCAAGCATTTGTCGGACCCCAACTTGTGTGTAGAGAGGATGCCGTATACGCAAGTTTTTACATGTTCCCGAGGTAAGTTTTTCCTGAAATGTGTTTTGGTCACCGTGAGCGGCCAGTTCGGTGGCATGTTTTAGATAATAAACAGAGTGATGTATTGTATCGTC
Organism: Ethmia dodecea; assembly: GCA_963855545.1. NCBI lineage: Eukaryota > Metazoa > Arthropoda > Insecta > Lepidoptera > Depressariidae > Ethmia > Ethmia dodecea. Next base: position 2,472,134 of record OY979452.1, read on the forward strand.
AACTTAGTATGTTGTGGATAATTACCTCGATATTACGACCTGCCAATATCTTCCAAGTTAATTAGGTAGTTGGGTAATTATCATGAAAAAAACCATTTGGTCGTCATTTTGGTGGCGTCATTGCAGTGGCGCAGTGGGCCACCAGAATGACGAATGAGCCACCGTAATGATGAATGCCTGTATAATCCATACTATTACTAATAATATATTAAGACATAGTACTTATTTTTTTATATATTATTACTGTGGTGTAAGTATTTTACCGTGATAATAGCATAATAGTAAAATTTACGTACTATCTAGGTATAACTGTTGTAACCCTATAAGGCTACATACATTAAAGAAATAAACAATATTAGTAATGTTTTTGGCACCAAAAAAGTTGATTACTAAAAAATAAAACATGTTGTTACATAATATCGCTTTATTATTTGAAATATTTAAGAAAATGTCATTACGGTGGCGCAAAAATTAAAAAAAATACATTTCTCCGAAAGTACTGTGTTTCCAAGGGCGCCTCACAAATTATTAGATTCACAGCATCTTAACCTATAATCTAAAACATTTAGTTTAGGTGAAATATGAGAAAAAAAATTCGCCACCGCAATGACGAAAAAAAGCCCGCTTTGAAAATTTACCCGCCTATACTATGGGTACTAAACAACTGATAAACTAAAAAAATTAAAACACTATTAAACGACTAGACACGAAGCCACAGACTTGTTAATTCACACAAATGTTGGCCCGCGATCGAACCTGCGACCTCCGACTCAGAAGGCAGGATCACTACCAACTGAGCCAACAGGCCCGTCACAAGTGGTAAACTATTTTTATTTTCTGAGCAAAAGGGCCCGAAATAGGGGGAATCAATTTTAAAAGGGGGTCACTAGGGAAAATTATAACCTATCATATAAAGAGGTAAGGGGGAAAATGTTCTTTACAAAATATACATAAATATACCTATAGTATATACTCCATAGTTTTCGAACCATAATGAAATAACTACTTACCTATATAAAAAACTGTTAAAAGTTTAACATTTTTGCCAGGTTTAATACAATAAATAAATAAATAAATAAATAAATAAATAATAAATACAATACAGTCTCTTTATTGGACACCAAAAACAATATACTTAGTATGGAATAGATGCAATGGGCGGACGCTTCTAGCGATCTATTTCAGACAACCTTGGGATGGATGAAACTGTTTAAATGTAAACATCAATGGTAAAATAAAATGATGTTGCTAAATTTCACAGTTTTTTTAAAAAAAACACCAATAATGTTTTACCTAAATTATCAATACACACTTAGGTGGTCCCTAAAAACTTTCTTTATTACCTACCTACTAGCTGTTTCATGCGGTTTCACAGGCGTAGTTCCCGTTCCCAAGGGAAAACGGGACTAAAATATAGCCTATGTTACTCCCTGTGTAGCTGTAGCTTTCCATTGGTAAAAGATTTTTTTAAATCGGTCCAGTATTTTTTTGAGTTTATTTGTTACAAACATACAAAAATACAAATCTTTCCTCTTTATAATATTAGTGTAAATAGTATAGACTACTTAATAATGTTACCAATAACATTTAAAGAAAAAGTTTCTCTCTACTAGAGAATGTTACCCTATAAATAAGATAAAACACATACTTAAATACGTATCTCTGTCCCCTGCACAGCTGCAGTGATAGCCCGGACGGTTAAAGAGCCGGCCGAAAATCAGTGAGTCTCGGGTTCGAATCCTGGCATGTACCAATAAGTTTTTCAAAAACTTACGTATATATTTATCACTAGCTCGACGGTCAAGGAAAACATCGTGAGGAAACCCGCAGGTCTCAGAATTAATTCTGAGACACGTGTAAACAGACCCGGTCCGGCGATGGGCTCACCACCTATCACGTTTAGGGGTCCAATATATCTCGTGAAATGTGGGTATATCTAGTAATGGAATACCTCTGCCTACCCCCTCGGGGATAAAAAAGGCGTGAGATTATATTATATTATTATTTCTCTGTCCCCTAAAGACATAATAATAATCATTAAGTTTCTACGATTATTGTAACATTTCTTCATTTTGCTGCTAACTTCCCTTAATTTTGTAAATGACCAGAGGTTCTGCCACAAAATAGATCTGTTTTCAGGAATGTGTACCTGGGGCCCGAATAGGAGCTAGCAAATAAAACTTTATAGCTTTCATTAAACTCTATACCATTCTAATCTAAATAATAGTAATTAATAAAATATTAGAATATTAATAAATTAATATTCTAATATTTATAATCATAAAACATTAGAATTTTGTTCGCACCTCCAAAATAACCAAGTTATGAAAAACTCATTTTTATTTTTTGCTTTTTTAAAAATATTCTTACAGCGCAGGGCATAGGGCTCGACACTCTTATTTAATAAAAGAGTAAGTAAGTTTTGTAAAGTAAATCCAGTAGTCTGCGCGGAACGAAAGGATGTCACTGAAAGGGTCTTAATTCCCATTTTTGTTTACTAATATTAAATTAAGTATATGAGCTGAAAGTTAGATTGCTAACTCTCTATAGCGGGGTCGGTTTCCGTGTAAAATTCATAACGTTAGTTGGCTGAAAGTTGGAAAAACAAAACGCACTTACCAGATTTTGTAAGTAAAATAATTTTGGCTGTTGCTAGGCGTCCGCTAATCGGATGAATAAATCATTATTTGTCCGATTACCGGACGAATAAAAGTTGTGGATTAAAAAAGTTGTGTAGCTAGACATTGGTATGATTGCTTTTCAATAAATTTCATTTGATAAAATTATATTGTTGGTTGTCCTACAAATTTATCGGACGACTAGACTCGTAAATTTTTAACCTCTAATATTCTAAGTACCCTTTCGAGCGAGTGTTCGGTTTTCCCTGTACAATAATGTACGAAGATATTGTAATACTTATTCTAGTTTATTATAAAGACGAAGGGAGAAAAATATAACTTCATTATGTGGATAATAGGGCAGCTTTAACGAGGGGAAAATCCATAGATTACCCGACTGGAATTTATAATGGACCCTCAGTCGAGAGGGGTTCAGAAATATTAGCAACACAAATACTATTAGGGGAGAGTAACACAAGTAGGAATATTTTCAGCCTATATTTTATAGATAATGCGTTTACAGGGGTATTTATGGGACTAGATAAATAAATAGCTTCATTAAATTAATTTTATATTCGCTCTTGGTGATATCTAGAGCCCTATCACTCACAAGGGGTGTCTAGACTTCAAATGAAAGAGTGGACTGTATGAAATGTTAAAATATAATCAGAAAATAACGGTTTTACAACGAACGGTTCGCGCGCGTACAAATTCGTGCGGCGATCGATGACGAAGAGACCCGTGTCCGCGCGCGGGCGCCGGTTGAGCCCGGTCCATTCCCCCGCGCGTGTTGCCTCCCCTCCGTGGCTTGAGCGAGTATAGTGTTTGGCGTAACCACTCTTTAGTAATCTTGGCGTCTTTTTACACGGGATTTAAAAATTACTATTCAGTTTTAGTATAGTGTTTCTGTTCATCATCATCATAAGTAACACCTACATACCATTAGTAAAAAATAATTTGATAATAGAATTATACTATTGAATCTCTTCGTATCCTTACAGAAAAATATTTTATTTGATACTTCTAAATTCGATGATAGCACATTTGGTTTTAGTCCAAATGTACTGAAACTAAGTATTTTTTTCAACGATTGCCATACGAGAATTATTGTTAAAGTTTTTTTTTTTATAATTTCACTAGTTTTATTAAAATTACACGGACACATACAAAGTGTTTTTACTCTTTCATTTACACAAGTATTATGAAGAGGAAATATTTGTTTGAATTGAATAGGCCCCGAAACTACTGGATCGATTTGAAAAATATTTGACTAGTGGAAATCTACATTATAAGAAAGTAACATAGGCTATATTTTGTTCCCGCATTCCCACGGGAACTGGAACTATGCGGGTGAAGCCGCGCAGAACAGATTGTTATTAAAGACAAAACGTCGTTGCGTGTCCACATAATGGAAGTCGTTAAGCCATTTCAAATACCCTTGGGTGCTACGAATAAGGAATTTGGGTGGCTTAAAAAATTGCGACTGTCAGGACACCATCACATGTAGATAACACCATCTCTCAATTGCGGTTTGCTCACGTCACGTGGGAGATTAGATTACTACCTCATGTGTGAGGAACCCTTAGTTCAGAAGTAGACTGTTACGGGTTGATGACAAAACGTCGAAAATTCCACCCGAATAAACCCGCAGGCAAAAGCGAGCAATATGATAATTCCTCCAGTACCCATCTGCAAGCTTACAGGTCCCAGCTGCAGATTATCACAGCTGGTTCCGGCAAATGCATTTAAATTTCACTAGCATTTCAAAAGGATCGCAGAAGAGCATTATAACCGGGCGTGTTTAGTGCAGAATTGTTTGTGAGGTTTTAAAGAGATTTAAGTATTCCTTCCCCTTAAACTATTTTGAACGAATTATGATATTATGTGTAAATTTTCTCTCGGCACATCACTACATGTATACCTTGTAGGTACTTTACGTATTGTTTTGATAGTTTAAAATAATAATGTGTTAAGGCGTTTCTACACCCGCTTCTACTATACATACGGAAGCGGTGGAGTAGCAATGACTTGAAATTAGTGGACTTCTATACATATAATAAAACTCTAACGGGGCCGTGTCTGTACATTAAATATTTTTTGAAAATTTTAACGGTAGTGTATATAGTTATCGATATAGATACCGAAACACCAATTTTTGGAATTTTTGTCTGTCTGTCTGTCTGTCTGTCTGTCTGTCTGTCTGTCTGTCTGTCTGGTTGTGCACGCATCACTCAAAAACTACTGAACGGATTTTGATGAAATTTGGTATGGAGATAACTGAGTACCCAAGTCTACATCTAGGGTACTTTTTATTCCAGGAAAATATCTCATTCCCACGGGTAAATATAAAAACTGGTTAAAAAGAGAAATACGTACTACTCCGAAACGATAACACCTAGAAACCTGAAAAATGGTATGAAGGTGTCTGATATGTCATAGAAAATTGGTATGAATGCATTTTCCTAAATTCCCACGGGAACGGGAATAAACTAAATCCAAGCGGGAAAACGCCGGTGGGCACCCGATATTTGAAATATGGTATGTAGGTGTCTTAAATATGTCGTAGGCAACCACTATGAAGGGATTTTCGGAATTTCCCACGGGAACGGGAATAAACTAAATCCAAGCGGGAAAACGCCGCTGGGCATCCGCTATCTATACATATAATAAAACTCTAGCGGGGCCGTGTCTGTACATTAAATATTTTTTGAAAACTTTAACGGTAGTGTATATAGTTATCGATATAGATACCGAAACACCAATTTTTGGAATTTTTGTCTGTCTGTCTGTTTGTCTGTCTGTCTGGTTGTGCACGCATCACTCAAAAACTACTGGACGGATTTTGATGAAATTTGGTATGGAGATAACTGAGTACCCGGGTCAACATCTAGGGTACTTTTTATTCCAGGAAAATATCTCATTCCCACGGGAAAATATAAAAACTGGTTAAAAAGAGAAATACGTACTACTCCGAAACGATAACACCTAGAAACTTGAAAAATGGTATGAAGGTGCCTGATATGTCATAGGAAATTGGTATGAAGTGATTTTTGGAAATTCCCACGGGAACGGGAATAAACTAAATCCAAGCGGGAAAACGCCGCTGGGCACCCGCTATTTGAAATATGGTATGTAGGTGTCTTAAATATGTCGTTTTTAACCACTATGAAGGGATTTTCGGAAATTCCCACGTGAACGGGAATAAACTAAATCCGCGCGGGCAACGCCGCTGGGCATCCGCTATATAATATATAGTGCACCGTCTACCCTAGTTCTTATCTCTCAGTTTCATCCATCCTAAAGTTGTCTGGAAGAGATCGCTAAAAGCGATAAGACCGCCCATTGTGCTTTAGTTAATGTTGGTATCCATATTGTATTGTTTTTGGTGTTAGTACAATAAAGAGTTATTTGTTATCAAGAAGTAGAAGGTACCGGAAAGAGAAAAAGTATGACTATCTACAAAAAAATGAGATGTCATCAAAAACAAAATTTGTAAAATAAAACCACTCTAGGTTTATACGACACCAGCAGCGCCCCGCGATATCACCCGCGTAGTTGTGGTTCCCATGTAAATACCGGGATAAAATAATGCCCATGTTACTTCCTGATAGTGTAGCTTTCCATTGGTGAAAGAATTTTTAAAATCGGTTTAGTGGTTTATGCGTGGAAGCGTTAAAACAAACCAAGTCGTGGGAGAGCCATGCTTCGGCACGCCTGGGCCGGCTCGACCGGAGTGATACCACGGCCTCACAGAAAACCAGCGTAAAGCAATGCTTGCATTGCGTTTCGGTGAGTGAGTGAGGTAACCGGAGGCCCCCTCCCCCTCCCCTCCCCCCTCCCACTATTCCCACCTCCTAAGGCCGGCAACGCAGCTGTGAATGTTGAGTTGCAGGTGTCCATGGGCGACGGTAGTCACTTACCATCAGGTGACCCGTATGCTCGTTTGCCCCCTCTTTCTTATAAAAAAAAGTAACTTTCGCATTTTTTTTTATTAGAAGATATTTAGATCCAAAAATCTGCCGCGTTTATCGCTATTTCTATCTAGTCAAAACCGCGTCAAAATCCGTTGCGTGGTTTAGAATATCTAACCGTACAGATAGACTGTAAGCAACTTTGTTTTATTACTATGTAGAGAATCCAGAACAACGTGAAATATGCAAATAGATAAACAGTTGCTTAAATTGTACGTGTATAGCTGTATGTAATCACCCGTAAGGTGTAATTTGCCTTTGTGACCTTAATGAAGTGTAAATCAAATAATAATTAGTAGCCCTTTCAAGGTTAATATATTTTAAGGGAGCGAGTAAATTACTCGGAATTTTACGCTTTGTCTTAAGTTGTTCGAAATAAAATAGAACATTAGGATTTATTATATTACTAACCTGTAGAATAGTCAACAAAAGTTATTTTTCACTTCTCATGCTCTAAAAGTACGCCACTATAGCCCTACGAAGCGGGACTAAAGTGACCACTTTAGTCCCTAGGGAGTATAAAGTATTTTTTTTTTAATTTCCTTAATGAGAAAAAGACAACCTCAAACAGCCAGTAAATATCTGTAGAGTGTGGACCATCTTCATTGCGAAAATGTGAAGAGTTTTAGTTCCATGGTTTTTCCGCGAAGAAGGTGGCGCCATGTGTTTTAAATTGTTTACCTGCAAAGAGATTTAAATCTCTTTGTTAATCTGTGACAGCCTGACAGGTTTAGAAGAAAAAACTGACCGTGAAAATTTCTGAATTTTTGTCGAGTGTAAATTTGTTGGGTTTTAAATAAATTTGTACTAAATTGACAATTTTTCTCGCACTCAAAGTGAAAAGTACAGTTTCCACCTCGAGACTAAACGCCAACTTAATATACCCTCGGTTTCATGACTCCCGAGACCTCTGGTATATAATGGCTTCGTTTAGTCCCTCGATATAAAATATACTATTCGTAAGTTTTTTTATTTTCTTACAATTTTATTTATTTATTATTTCACTCCTCAACAATAGGTCCACATGAATGGGGTCCTCTTTTATTTCTTAAACTGGAAATAAAAAATAAATAAAAATAATTATTCATATTATTGTTAATTACAGCAGCCATGGTTCCGTGAAAAAAATAATATTAGGTTACAAAGATGTTTAGGGCATGTGCCATGGCATAAGTTGTGATATATTTTTTTAGTTATAAAACTTCATGTACCATGAAAATGTACACATGGCGAACTTAATGCCTAAAGGCATTATCTACCAGTCAACCATAAACTTCAGCAGAAATAATTTGCCAGTATTAGCCTAATTATTTTTATTGATTTATGTTTTCAGTTGAAACTTCCTGAAGTACTCCAGGAATCTACTAGTTAGGTTTCAGTTAACGTTCCTACATAATTCGCAAACTCTGAGCTGTAATTAGTTCTCTGGCGCCTACCTTCATGCCAGAGATGTACTTAGGCACCGAATGAGGTATCACTGTATGACAGGGTCGGTTAGGGTTGCTAGATGTCCCATATTTTAAGACTTATCGCCTTTCCTAGGTTAAGACAATATACGAATATATGAAACCGTTACTAACAAAACAACTTACTGAGTCAGCAAATAAAAAATACTGATTTAATTTAAATTAGTTTTTTTTCCTCCATAAAATATATAAAATACTTAACTTTGGTTCGCTTCGGTTAACTTGATAGATGAATCCTTGGCAACCCAGTGATCATTATCTTATCTGCTGAAGTAATGCATTACATGTTTAAATTCAATTTGGGGTTTGACAGCTCTGATAAAGTTAATGACAGCAATGATAGCCTTACGAATAAAGAGCCTCCTTCACATGATGAAAATCAGTAAGGATCGGGTTCGAAGCCTGGCATGTACCAATGAGTTTTTCAAAACTTACGTACATATTTATCACTAGCTCGACGGTGAAGGAAAACATCGGGTAACGCGCAGGTCCTCCGTAATGAGATATGTGTACCTAAATAGACCCGGTCCAGCGATGGGCAAACTACTTATGACGTTTAGGGGTCCAAAAAATATATCGTGAAAAGTGGGTATATCCAGAAATGGAATACTTCTGCCTACCGAGATATTTTTTTATAAATTTTTCAAACAACAACAATTTGTCAAGTTACTTGAACGTTTACCAGACGCAAGATAAAAAAAGTAACAAAAACGCACAAATGAATATTAGGAGGTATTGCTAGTAGTGGGTATATCCAGAAATGGAATACCTCTGCCTACCCCCACAGGTTTAAAAGGCGTGAGATTATGTTATATCATTATACTTACGAATGACCTGCTTGTATTATAAAGTTGGGGTCCCATTTACTCTGAGGCGCCCCTGTCTTATTCTACACTAACAGTTTGAATCTAGAAGATCCTGGTTAAGTTTCAAGTACTTTTAGAGTGCCTTGTTATTAGACTATTGACTTTTCTAAGTGTAATTTTTAAATACCTCCAGAAATAAATACATTTTCATTTTTCAGTGTTTCACCGATGACTTCGAAATATATTAAAACTAGCGGTTCTGTGCGGTTTCACCCGCCTAGTTCCCGTTCCCGTGAGAATACGGGAATAAAATATAACCTATGTTACTCAGGGATATTATAGCTTTGCATTGGTGAAAGAATTTTTAAAATCGGTCCAGTAGTTTTTGAGTTTATTCGTAACAAACATACAATATTATCTCATATTGACATGGAATTTTTATGATTAATACACTAATAGAATTGAATTTATGTAAGTGTACCTCTTTCGCTACTTCGTGCACGAATCAAATTCGACAGATGTTAGCACTTGGGTACTGTTGTTGTGTACTAGCTAGGATTGCCCCGATTCACCCTCTCCCGGCGGGATAAGCGATGTTTTGTACTGTAAATGTTTGCTTTAAAAATTTTACTATTTTCGAAGCATTTTTGGGGTCCAACGGGAATTGAATCAATTCTAATTCTATATAGAAATTTGAATGTCATCGTGAATATCAGAATATTATAAGTACTTATAGCAACAATATAACAAATTATAATAATTTGTATTTCTTTGCATTTTTAACAAGGTGTTCAGTTCAATTCCAAAAATACTACCTACCTACTTGTATATTGCGTATATATCTTTCCGCCTAAGTTACAAGTGACTTTTTTCTAATTAATGGAATAGTTCTATAAGTACAGCACATAATTTGCGTAGCAAAAGAAACTCTTAAATCCCGTTTTAGTAAAAACAATGCAAGGACCGACTTCATGCCACGCCGCGCTTCTTCCGCCTGTGCCTGTTGCTTTAAAAATGAAAAAAATTGTTTTAAACTTTGGCAACATACTTAAAAACTTTTGTTAAAGTCAAAAAAGAACCGGTTAAAGAGCCGGCCGAAAATCAGTGAAGCTCGGGTTCGAATCCTGGCATGTACCAATGCGTTTTTCAAAAACTTACGTACATATTTATCACTAGCTCGACGGTGAAGGAAAACATCGTGAGGAAACCCGCAGGTCTCAAAATTAATTCTGAGACCCGGATTAATACTAATTCTGTGTGAATAGACCCGGTCCGGCGATGGGCTCACCACCTATCACGTTTAGGGGTCCCATGTATCTCGTGAAATGTGGGTATATCTAGTAATGGAATACCTCTGCCTACCCCCTCGGGGATGAAAGGCGTGAGATTATATCATTATATATTATAAAGTCAAATTAAAAGTGTCATATAAAGACTCTGTTAAACAGACAGGTCTGTGTTAGTGTATGCATATCGTGAGTCATGGTGAGGGTGATAACACACAAATCAAATCACACACATCTACACCGCCTCATCTATCACCAGGCGTCAACAGAATGCAAGCACAAAATCCAACTGTTTCCATAGTCAGCTTAGCTTAGCTGACTCTGCAAACAGCTGACATTCATTTTTCGGAAAAATTTAACACGTATTAAAATAGCTGAAATCGATTAAGTTGTTGATACTGAACAAAATAATTTCAGGAATTGCGCTTAGTCTGTTACACATTGTAAATAACAGAACCTCCAATTCAGTAGTCTAAACGGAAAAATCTGATACACCGGAAAGCAGGTAAGTGATAAATGGAGCATTTTGTTTTCTGTTCCTGGGGAATTGCCAATACTATGCTGGTTTATTCTCAAATGGAAATGTTTTATCTTAGTAGCAGATACAAGCGGCGATATTTTTTGAAGATCTGTTTGCATCTTTGAGTATTAAACCAACCGGAGACGCCACCGACAGGCGTTCCCCTCTGCCAAACAAGTTATGAGCAACGCTCATACCTGTTATAAGTATACAACTAGTTTTTCCTGAGTTCACGGAGTGCTCGGATTAGTTGTTTCTGTGTGTGAATGTATTTTTGTGCATCTAGTTCAAGCCAGTGTTTAATTGTTTTGTCAAAAAATGCGTTTGTGTTAACATTATTTGTGTGCGTTTCCTCGTCCCCCGCGTAGAAATTGGCAGACTTTTTTTGCAAAAAAACTAGTGCGCGTGTACGTCTCCTGTTGGCTTAATACTCAAATGTTTGCATTCAGAAATCAGAAATTATTTATATCGTACCTACATTCATTACAATTATTGGCAGATGGAATTGCTAAATAATAAAGGTCATCACACCCACAGTGTGGGAGGGAGATTATGGCTCATACTTCCTAATGAGTGAGGAAAGACCCTAAGCTCAGCAGTGGGCTGTTACGAGTGGACGATGATGTGTCATGTAGTGCAACGCAGAGTGCGATCTCTAATCCTGTACACTTTATTTGACAATCTCTGATCGAATAAAACAATATCTGCTGCTTCTGAGAATAATTCGTGAATTTTTTGTTTCCTTTATATTATGGAAATCCATGTGACCTATGTCCTGAAGCAAACATTCTAAGCGATTTGGCAAATTTGAAAGCTCATGTGTTTACGTAACTGACCAACAACAGGCTCGCAGGCGAAAGCTTTTAAAAGCTTCCAGGTATACGACTTCCCCGCAAAGCTGGTTTTACAGCTTAAACTCTTCAAATGTCCGCGGCAATCACCATCAAGCTTGCCATTTCAAGCTTCTTGCAAGCTATTTGCTTCTTCCTATAAATAGATATTGCTACTTTGTTGTCTAGTTTTAACTTGCTAATGCAAGCTTAGATTACGTTATGCCTTGATTTACTTGAACGATATTTGATGATATAATTTGAAACATCCTGACCATAATTAATGTTTATTAAGAAAATATCCTTTATAACACAATATTTTCTCGTAAAAGGTGTCTTATTTCACCAATTTCAATTTCGTATTGTATCTCATTAAGCCCAAGTGCGGTAGGGGAACGTTGGCTATATTGTACCGATCGATTAATCGTACCACCAAGGTATTTCCTACTAAATGCACATATTTTTTTGATCTGGCAACACAAATCTAATGCGGATAACAATTCGGAAGCCATGACAGTTTGTCACGTCGCTGCAAGAACCCATTTGTGTTTACGAGAAAAAAATATGTTTTTGGTGGTGTTAATGTATTTTTTTACCTTGAAATTCTAAACCTCTGCAGACAAACGGTAAGACATACGTGAATCTCTATTTTGTTATGCTGATAACAAGTTATCTGACTTTTAATATGTGAGACAATCACGCCGCAGTTATTTAAGGTTATGATTTGACATGGCGTTTTTCCAAAATGGGGTTTATTTTGCAAATCGTACTGTTTGAGAGTTTCGAAATAGTACCGGTACAAATTACCATATTTGAATATTTTTAACTCTAAAAATTAAATTTAGTTATTTAATCACCACTGTAATTCATGTAAGACTGTCAAAATAAAAGAATCAATGTTGTTTTAATACAAAACCTGTTAATCAATAAGAAAATATAAAGTAAGTACGATTTAAAAACCACAGTCAAGCTGCTCTGTTAATCGTACCGATGGTTAATACTTAACGAAATATTTTTTTTAACAAAATATGCTTATTTATTTATAAAAACATTGCGTATACAATTGAATCAACATAACAGGGATGTAAAAATAATCAATATATTTTATTTCAAAAAATAAGGGGAAAATAAATTTGTAATATTTTATTTGAAATGTGTATGGAGAATTTCTAAGTACGATTTAAAAACCTTAAGGTACGATTAAACATACCGGTTTTCTAAATCGTACCGATGGATCGTTTTTAAAAAATTAATATTTTGAGCATATACATGCTAAATATCTCCAAAAACAGTTTCATGTAGTAAAGTCTTTTAACCATAGTATCTTACAAAAAAACAACCATGAATATATTCATTATAGTTTTTGCACAAATAGAAAAATTCCTTAGGGGGGACAATATAGCCAACTCTCCCCTAAGTGTAAAGTAAAACGCACGGTTTATCAAGATGCTCCGTCTTAAAACGAACGGTACTTTTTAAAATCTAAGCAAAGAGTTTTTAACATTTTATGACTAAAATTAACTTTGGGAGATAAAATATAATAAAGAAATATTTATGTACCTAATTATTTAATTTAATTCATTTTGACAGTAAATTACAACCAATTAATCTGTAACAAAAACACAAAAATATTAATTTACTTTATTAGTAATACTGGCTGTTTGTGCCTTTGCCTAAAAAAAATGCTGATGCGCGCCGCGCGCTTTTTCTTAACGCTGTATTGTTTTTATTCGTTTAGCATAGTCGGAGTTTCATTTTATTTCCTCGCAAATGTGTTATAAAACGTCCTATGACATACGTGCGCTTTGATAATTACAGCCTCTGCTCACATGTAGCCCTCGCCTACGGCTCGGGCTAGCAATATCGCCTCGGCTGTAATTTTCAACCTACCGCACTTATATCATAATGTACTATTCTTTCCTGAAATTAGTTTGTTTAGTATCGACTATTAATCGATTTCAGCTGTTTTTAATGTGTTAACTATTCTTAAAAATGAATTAGCATAGCTGAATTTATACCTATTGAAATCGTACTGTTATTGCTCTTTATTTAAGAAAATTGGTTAGACACGTCTAAAGTACAAAGGCATCATATTTTTTATATCAAAATACTAATTACACCCCTTATGAGTTTGAATTAACAGTTAAAAAACCCGTGTCGGATAGACTGGGGGCATTCTCTCTCTGGGTTGTATAGATAATCCTTTGACAGATAGGCTCAGGCCACCTCTATGCCCTATTATATTTTAATCTCTTTGGCTCAGACACTTAATGGACTTGATTCTGCAATACAGCGACTAAACTAATTTTAGTTTAGTCCTGTCAATTTCTTTCTCCTATAAAAGAAAAGAGACGAGAGATATTTAGTCCTGTCAAATTAAAATTTGTCTTCTCAATATGGCGTGTTTAGCAATTTTAGCGACGATGTAACAAGGTCATGGATAAAAGTGACAGATAAGCACGTTCATAGTTAAAATTAGTAGGTTTTTAGATGTTTGACATTAACTCTTCAATCTATGGTTTGTTTCTGTCCTTTTTCGTTCGTAGTCTATGGAGAAGGATAGGCTAACTTAAAATAAGGAATTTTAGGTGGTCAGTCAGAATCGAGTCCATTGACTACTTTAGTATTATGAATAACAGCCAGCCCTTGGTTACCTAAAGCCTCGACCAAACGACAATGTATATTATTGTAGAGTTTACTGTAACATTCTATAGAAATGTGTATGTTTATGTATGTTCACGGGCCTGTTGGCTGAATTAGTAGTGACCCTGCCTTCTGTGTCGGTCGTGGGTTTGATTTCCGCTCGGCGCCAACATTTGTGTGCATGAACATGTATGTTGGCTTAATGTCTGGCCGTTTAATATTTATTCTAGTATGTTTATCAGTTGTTTAGTACCCATAGTACAGGCCCTGTCTCATTTAGGAATAAATAGCTGTTTATGAATTGTGTCCCACAATTTATTATTAATATTTGTAACGTGGCTCTTCTACCACTACGGTATAAAGCCTCGACTCCACTGCCCCGATATTATCATCATATATCGCCGCAGTGTGATCTAGGGTTGGTTGATTTCTGAAACTTTCAATAAAACAGTAAAAATCTTCTAGATGAGAATGACCAAGTAATAAAAATAATAATAAAAAATGTATTTAGGAATTTATATAGATGAAAATTGTTTCTTCTATCAACGACAGCATTCATAAAGACGGCTGGAGTAATGCGTTAAGAATTGTAAAGACCCTTGCAGTATGAATAACTTACTACTTACTTCATATAATGGGAAAAAGAGCAGAAAGGTGACACGTGACAACAAAATTACGTAACCCTCTAAATAAAAAATTCATTTAAATTATAATCGTAGAATAAAAACAATTCATATATATTTTAAATAATTTTATTTATTGGCTTTACATTGTGTACTAAAATTATTTGGGTACAATCGAAAGCCCCATGATAATACAAATGTTGTTACACTTGTTAGTATAAAATATATTTTTAAATGTAATATTTCCGTACGCGAACTTTCCTACGTAGAATTCGTTCATTACTTTGTGAAGTGTAGTGTCCCTGGATAATTAAAAAAATTTATAGCCTTAATTGGGCGCAGGTTACGTTTTCTGTGATGGTCTCAGAATACAGTACAAACCAGAAGCCTCACTCAGTAATAATTCGAAGTGTCTAGTCATCCGGCTAAATACGACACGACGCACTATGTGCAAAGGATTGACTATTCGGAACTTCAAACCACTCTATTTAAGAGTTTATATTTGTGGCTTCAGTTTCAAGAGCGCGGACGATTTTTGGTTTGTTTTGTATGACAGTACGCTTACTTTTTGAATTTCACAGTTGTTTGTGAGGTTTACTACAGTCTCAAATATTTTTTTTACTTCCATAAGCTGGCAGATACTGTTGACTTCTATTTTAGCTAGCTGTCTTCCGTTAGATATTCCTATGAACCTTCCCTGTAAATTTAATATTACGATTTTACTATTTTCATCATTCATCTGAAGGCCTAACGAGGAGGCTTTGTAAAAAGTAATAATTTAGTCGAATGACAAATCTATGGGATTGATATTAATGTTCGACTAGTTCATTGCAATCTATAAAATCGTTCGCTTCCATAAGCGCTTGCATCTTTTCTACATAGGTGGGCAGATGTTTTTTAACCCTTAAGACAGTTTAAATTTTTCATTGGGTTTCAATCTTATTTCAATGACATAGAGTTCAATATTTGGTGGTAACTATTTGCCCACGGCCCTTCAAAGTGTTAAAGGACATACCTTCATAATGGGCACGTTTGCCTTTGCAGTAAAATTAATGTTTATTGTGGTTTCATTGAAAGCTGTAACAGTAGTTTGGATAAGGCCACAGTCTTTTGATTTAATCCCCTTGCAGCTATCAACCTTAGTGATCTTCAGTCTAAATCGACCCTAAAAATAAACGTATTTATATTATATTACCTATACCTAGGGAAGTAAATAAAAAAGCCTCAGATCACAATATGTCTGTAGACCTCGGCTTCGCCTCGGTCGAAAATTACACGTAGTCTGAGCCATTCCTTATTTCACTTCCGTAGGTATGTAATATACTATTGTAGCTTTAGTCAATTCTACTTTGAGGGCAATTATAATAAGAAGAAAAACGGTCATGATCTCGAAGGGGTCAAAACAACCATATTTCACTAATGTATTTTGGACCCCTAAACGGAACAGGTGGTGAGAGCTCCGCTGGACTGGGGTACTGTTACCGAACCAATCCAGAACCAATTCTGAAACCTTCTAGTTTCCACACAATGTCATGTTGTACAACGCCTAACAGAATAAGCGCAATACCTCATACACCCTAATTGGGTAGTTGAATCTTTTTAATGAATGACTTCTCGAAATTTAATTTCGAGAAGTCAATCATTAAAAAGATTATCCAAAAACACCTTTGAACATGTATTTCGGTTTTCACTTTACAATTTTAGCAAATTTAAAGATATTAAAACAATCATTAAAAGTGTTGCAATTGAGTACTAGAAACTATGGCGTCACACTTTGCTATTTCAGTACATTTTCCATTGTAAAATTTCGTTTTGACAGATCATAAAAAGTAACTGACTTGACTAGGCAGTACACAACCCCATTAGTATATTAATATAAAAAAAAAATATGCCTTCGAACTTAAGTTGTGTCTAACTAATTTTAGCACGAATAGGTAGCACTAAATTCAGCTTTGGGAAAATTTTACACATTGAAAATAGCTGAAATCGATTGAGTGGCCGATACTGAACAAAAAAATCAGGAATTTAGCTTATTCTGTTCCATTGTAGGTATACGTATCTAAAAAACCAATTCAACTCACATAACTGTTTTCGAGACTCAAGGCATTGCAAAGGAAACAAAAAAGCATTGGCAAAATAATGCACTTGTATGTAAGCGAATACATTGTTTTTTCTAAATTATACTGGTCTAAGTAGATGAATTATTATGTAATAGTGCGTTCGAAGTTGAATAAATTTTGATTTCAAATAAAACGCTTATTTATTATTACGAATCCGTATTTATTAAAATGAGTAAACGTTTTATTGTATCAGATAACGAACTAGCCTAGGTATTGATGATAATCACAACCATTTCTAAATAACAAAGTATGCTATAAAATAAGTGGTGTCATTATCATTACTTAAACTACGAGTATGTATAATTCCGGCTATCATTACATTTTGTTGTTTATTTATAAAAATACACAATCCGTTTAAATCGGTCATTTCGAAAACCTCATAAGTCATTTAATTAGAATTTTTCAGGATTCAATAAAAACTGTTTCTTACACAAACAAAACGAGTTTAAAAGAATTTTTTTATGATTAATTTTGTATTTGATTGGTAAAAATTTAAATAGCGAATAATCTTCACAGTTTATTACTAAAAAATATGAAAAAAACCTGAAAAACTGTTCTTGTCTTACGTTGTTTTAGCAAGAAATAGGGTTAGTGGTATATAATTTCACCAAAACAATCGTATTAATCATATTTTTATTGCTTTTTAGTGAAAATTACACTTAAAAATAACCTTATTAATATTTTACATGTATTAATTTGTCATGTTTTAATATCTTTAAGGTACATAGTCATATTCAGCCAGTCTTTAGGACAAATAAATATTAGACTGAACGGACCATCGCACAAAATAAGCTTAGCACTAACGTACATTGGTTTTTATGATCAATCGCACTGTCGTTCTTTAGCACAAACGTGTTCGTCCAATAGTACTTTGGACAATCGTCATTTGCGTATCGAACTTGGGTAGTAGACCCATCATTCTCATCTGAATTATCTTCAACATTTTCAGTTGGCCAGCTAAAAATGTTGTTATAAAATGGCATATGCTCTTCCAGAATGCTATCCTAAACTTGCTTTAATTCCTCTATTTTTTTTTATTCATGGCCACTTTTAAATCATAAACCTTAGCTGATGGAAGTAAAACAGAAGTTGTAAGTTTTTTTATTAATAATAATGAATGTTTAATCCATCAATGGGTTCGATTCTGCATTACAGCGACTAAACATATTTTAGTTTATTCCTGTTTTTATTTTACCTCAAAAAAAGAAAATGGATAGAAGATAACCTACCGAATTTAGTCCTGTCAGAGGCTGTATTTTAGTCGTGACTTATTTACCTATGCACTAAACACGTTATGAAATGCCTTAGTTGACAGGACTAATTTTAATTTGACAGGACTAAATATCTCTCGTATCTTTTCTTTTCTAGGACAAAGAAAATGACAGGACTAAACTAAAATTATTTTAGTCACTGTAATGCAGAATCGAGCCCAATATATTCTTCAGCCATGATAGTAACTTTTCTATCTGAATCATACTGAAAACTCATGTAAGTCGAAGGTGCGAATGATTTTTTTTTTGGTCTTTTGGGACTTTTTTTTTATAAGATTTAGTTGACAAACATGTTTTTTTGTAAAAATTTGGCCACCATTTCTTAAATTCCAAAACATCTCCAGTTTTTAGCTCTATGACTGTAAATTTTGAGCTGGAGTTCGAAACCAAATCAATGTATTCTACTGGAACGTAGATACGATCATGCTTTCGAGCCTTTTTTTAAGACTCCAAAGTCACGGTCATTTGGTAAAAAGGAATAATTATTAAAGATCAAATAATCAAATTACTTTTCGCACAAAATATTTGAGTAAAAGACCATAAAGTACCTTTCTATAGTACAAATATGACATTAATGACAATTGTTGTCAAATCAAAGTCAAAATGTTTTATTCAAAATTTTTTGTTTATTTGGGAAATTTATTACTCAAAGAAAATAACACTAACTATACATTGTTATATCCGCAACATGCTTCGTCGTTAATAGTTAAACATAAGAATGATCCACACACAGGTTTCGTCAGGACAAGAACAGTTTAAAATCCGTAACAAACTTCGTCAAATTAATCTATGATCCCCCCATGAGCCATTCCTGGCCCAAAGGTCCCCATTACGCTAGCAGCGTTACCGCGCTGAATTTCTATGGAAACTCGTTGGACCAGAAACGCCTCAGAACGGAAATCAAGACCCCGTTCCCTGAGATGTTGACCCAGAGCCCTAAAAAATTGCTTTGCCTCTGAGCCCCACGGACCTGCAGTTTCAACAGCGACCGGCACGAAGTCATATAAAGGCTGCAGATTCGCATATTTTAAATGTTTTGATTTGACGAACATGTGAGGCAGCGAAAGTACATACGCATGTTGCATCCCATAAGAGAGACTTCCCTTTTTGCCATGGCACAAGAGTCAGCCCATCAGGTCTCTTCCCGTCCGTACGACTCAAACCAAGGGGCTCCAAAACACAGGGAATATTTGCCTGAACCAATGCACGACGTATAACATCATTGATTGCGTGGTGTCTGGGAAACCTTCTAGCACATCGTAGGCAACTCAAACCATGATGTCCATTAGCTTCAACCATTGTACCACAAATGCAGTGGTGGGGTTCGCAAACTTTACATCCCAGCCGCAAAGCTACTGCTATTCTAACAGAATCATTGTCCATCCAAGTTCCCAAATGTGATGATGGCAGCGCATGGAGCCATGCCCCTGATTCTGGTTCTGATGAAGCCTTCAGTCGAGCCACGTCAACACCCGCAGATGTTTCAATCATATCCTTCCGCGTCCGTTCTGAAACAATGTCATCCCAACCTCTCTGTACGCAAAGGTTTTGGGGTTTCTCTTCGCTTGGGCAAAGGGCCGACCACGCAGAAAGAGCTTCCGTATTAAACGGCATATAAATATTGCCACCGTCAAAAGATAAAATGCGAGTGACAAGATCCGATGCCGCATGTGACGAAGCTAGAAAAGCAATGAGGCCAATATCTTGAGCCCTGCGTATACCCAGGCCACCATACCGAACAGGAAGAGTAGCTTGTCTCCATTGGGAGTCGTTCAACTGCACGTTTATAATAGACTCTAAAGTGATTTTCAGGCTGTTGTCAAAATTTAGGAGGTCCTCTTTGAAGAGAAAAGTTGGTGCTGTTCTTAGTAAGTAAGTTAGACGTGGTGCAGAGAGACAGTTGCGGAGCAAAATCAAAGACACGTGTGCAGACATACGATTTAAGAGATCCTTAACTGAATCAAATGCCTCAATTTTAGCCCTAATAGCGTTTTGAACACCCTCTTTGAAAACCGGTGCCCCTAGAAGTGATAAAGACTCCTTTTCGAGAGATTTAATTCCAGGCACCAAGGACTCAAAGGTCCTAAAAGTCATTTCAGCTTGGCCGCTAGCATAAAACTCGCATTTGTTTGCACTAATTTCCAGACCAATGGACTCTAATGCCGGAATGAGTTTTTGTATATCTTTAGCGACTACATCGGGTGGACCTCCAATTGTGCCGTCATCTAGGTACCACACGTTTAAAGGTGATTCCAGTGAGGCTATAATCTTTTGGATCTATAAACAAAACATTTAGGGTCCCAGTGGATCCCCTTGTTGTGCACCTACTTGGGAGCACAAGACGTTACCGTTATAGAACAGATTACTTGGTCTTGAATAACACTGAAACAGAAAAGGATATAAAATTTGCACCTGGTCACGAACTTCAGATAAAAGAGTATCTCTTTCTACGCTGTTAAAGGCATTTTTAATGTCCAACTTAACAATCACTGAATCAATGTTGTTGTCACTCATCGCAAAAGCACGTGTTGCATGAATAGCAGCCTCACACCCAAGCGGAGTACCGAAACCCAACTGATGAGGTTGTAAGTAGGATGACATTTCATTTTTTACTGCACTACATCCGAGCTTTGCCACAAGTCGCCGGAATGTATTTCCCACTGCGATTGGCCGAATACCTCCGTCCTTCTTTTTTAACGCGCACAAAGAAGCTCCGTAGAGATAAGGGCATACTTCTGGATTAAGCATTCCTTTTAGGAGGAAATTGCATAAATGAGTAATTGACTCCAGTAGTTTTGGCCCATTATCACCTGCAGATGGAGATATCAACTCCTTTAAATGTTGCGGGCGCAGACCATCTAGGCCAGCAGCAGAACCACTATAAAAGGATCCGATAGCACTAGCCACATCAGTGACAGAAACCGACAAATGAGGACATGTTACATCTGGTTCCGGAGGTAACGAAAGTGGCCTAGACGGAGGTGGATGTTTGTCCTGGAGGGCATTTAAAGTATTACTATCGGGAGATGCCAAAGAGTCATTCGAAAGGAGAAGTCGGACTGCTCCCCTTAAGTCCCCTTCGTGTACTTTAGATTCGATGGTGCAAAAAATCGATTGAGAACGATGGACAGTCTCGTTAGAAAAATATAAATTTGATCGATCTATATTTTCCTTAACTTTAGTGGTTAAAGATTTGCGGATACTGCTACTTTGCTCAGGTATCCTGAGAGCTGAATATGAAAAAGAGAGTAACGCAAACCATTCATCAACACCGTTTAGTCGCACGCATTTGTCTATGAGAGTGCATAATCTACCAGCCGCTAAATTTCTAGCACCCTTGGGGATGTGTTTTAACACACGAATTTTATTCTTTAGCTCCGGTAAATTATTAAGACTACACGCAACGTTACCCGTGGATTGTGAGGCATTAACACCATCACTGACATGACTTGCAACAGATTCCTGTGGGATGACATCTTTGTAAACACGGCTAATATGTACATTTAAGCCTCTGGGAACAACATACAATTTAGAGGACTCTGGACAATAGGGGCAAACGATTTTAGTAGTGCTGCTCATAATCACATAAAATTAAAATATACATTAATATATCAAAAATACCCCCCTTAAGAAATCCAAAAACAAATAGAATTTTAATTGAATTCAAAAGAATTAATAATATTCAGATCGCAATAATTTAAGAAATTTTATTACATTTACACATAAAAAAAAATATACTATGTCAATCAAATAATCAATCATTCATTTTATAATTCATTAAAATTAAAGCTGAAATTATATAATTATAAATTATAACATAGATTAAATGACAATAAAGAATTTTAAAAAAACCTTGTAATGTCAAAATACAATAAAAAAGTTAATCAAAATAAAATGTCTCTGTGTACAGTCAAAGTTTGTTACATTAAACAAATTTAACTTAAATAACTAAAACAGCTATTTAAAATAATACAACAATCATTCGTGTAAAAGTGTAAATATTAAATAAAAGCCCAACAATGAAAGTCTATTCGGGATCCCGAATGGTATCCTCTTCCTCTTGGTGTTGTCAAATTGGAGAATTGAATATTGTTGAACCAATCGAGAACAAGGCAAATTTAAAACGTAAACATCAGTCATAAAACTACTCCCGCCATCTAGTAGTGCATGCAAAAACCTCATAAGTCACTGACTAATGTTGTTTATGCAATGAACGTCTTTCACACGGTATTATTTGAAGTATGGACTTACGTGGTTTTTACCCAGAATATGCATCCCTTTAAGGAACCATTTTCAGCAAAAAAAGCATGTTGGAAAAAAATGAGACTCAAGAGGTTTTCGAAATGACCGATTCGTTTGTATTATGCAATGAAAATGAAGGTAATTAGAATGTATTTGTTAGAATTAAAAACATATTCATTTGTCATGTGAAAAATCCTATAGCTATTTAATTAAAACAAACAGATAAAATTGGTCTATTTAACTGAGTACCCGGGTCAACATCAAGGGTACTTTTTATTTCAGAAAAATATCTCATTCCCATGGGAAAATATAAAAAGTCGTTAAAAATTGAAATACGTACTACCTACCCCGAAACGATAACACATAGAAACTTGAAATATGTAGGGCTTGAAATATGTCGTAGGAAACTGCTATGAATGGATTTAAAAAATCTTACGAGAACGGGTATAACGGAATCATTGGGAGTATTATAAATTGGGTATGGTAAATGTCATATCCATACTGTTTTCTAATTTCTTGCTATTTTATTTTTTATCAATAATGTCTTGGTGATGTTTTTGATATTTGTTCAATACAAACGGCAATTTCATTTTGTAATTTATTATTAGAAGAGGAGAAGTAAATAAAAGAATTAACAATTTACAAAATGAAGTAGCTGAGATAAAATATTTTCAGATGTTAAAACTGAAATTACAAGGCTTGAAACCTTTACTGAATAGAACAATACCAGTAATCCTACGTGGATTCTTGGTCGCATAATATCCTTTACACATTCTGTTACCCCAATTAACCATCCTGACTATAAAATTAATATTTATAAAGAAAACATACTTTAATGTATGTCTGTAACAGAATAAGCGCAATTCCTGAAATAACTTTGTTCAGTATCGACTATGTTTTAACATGTGTAATTTTTTTCTGATAAATGAATTAGCATAGCTGAATTTATACCTTTGGAAATCGTACTGCTATTGCTCTTTATTTAAGAAAATTGGTTAAACAAATGCGTCATATTTTTTTATATCAATATACTAGGTGGGGTTTATGAGGAATTGCGCTTATCATGTTATTTATTTATTTATTAATGTTGCTAGCAGCTTATACACTAATACAATTCTTAAATTTAGGTTGCCAGTATATAAAGTTAAATGCATAGCTATATTGAAGCAAACACAACATGTTACGCGTTGTAAAGTTGTATTTACAGGTAAAAAATCCTTCTCCGGACGACTTGCTGCATTTTCTCACAGGACAGGATAGCCTTTGACAGACAGGCCCAAGCACTTAATGATTACTTTAGTAATATGAATGAATTTTTCGTTTACCTAAAGCCTCTACTAAACGACAATGTATATTATTGTAGAGTCTACAGTAATATTATAAAGAGATGTGTATGTTTATGTATGTTGACGGGCCAATTGGTTCGATTCCCGCTCGGGCCCACATTTGTGTGCATGAACAATGAAAATGTCTGTTGGCTTAGTGTCTGGTCATTTCTAAGGGGCACGGCAGTGCCCCCGCCAAGTCAAGCAAAAATCTGCACGGCCATATAATATTTATTCAAGTATGTTTATCAGTTGTTTAGTAGGTACCCATAGTACATTCCCTGCCCCATTTAGAAATAAATAACCGTGTGTGAATTGCGTCCCACAATTATTATTATTGTTTGTAATGTAGCTCTTCTACCATTATGGTATGATTGATTTCTGGAACTTTCAATAATATAATGGTAAAAATCGGCTAGATAAGAATGGCTAAGAAATAAAAACAATTAGCAACACTTATGTATTTAAAAAGTATTTATTAATTTATATAGGTGCACATTGTTTCTTTTCAGTTGACAGCAAGTATTATAAATATATAAATTATTTTATAAAGATGGTTGGTGAAATGCGTTAAGAATTGGGTAGTGTCCTACCTAGTCAAATCAGTTACTTTTTACGATCTGTCAAAACTAAATTATACTATGGCAAATGTACTGAAATAGCAAACCGTGACGTCATAGTCTCTAGTACTCAATTGCAGCACTTTTTTGATTGTTTTATTATTTTTTAATTTGCTATAATTATAAATTAAAAATCGAAATACATATTTAGAGGTGTTTTGAAATAATCTTTTTAAAGAATGACTTCTCGCAATTTAATTTCGATGCTGTCAACTACTCAACCCTTACTACAGTATGGATAACTTACTGCGTCATATAATGTAAAAAAGAGAAGAAAAGTGACAAGTTACGTTACCCTCTAAATAACAAATCGATTCAAATTATGATCATAAAATAAAAACAATTCATATATTTCTTAAATTATTTTATTGATTGGCTGTACATAAAACGTATGTATTAAGATTATTTGGGTACAATCGAAAGACCCATTACGGTACAAAGGTGGTTACACTTTTTAGTATATAATATATTTTTAAATGTAATATTTCCGTACGCGAACTTGTCTACGTAGAATTCGTTCATCAGTTTGTTAACATCCAAAACTGAAGTGTAGTCTCCCTGGGAAATATTAAGTATTAATAGCCCAAGCCTTAGTAGTTATATTTACGCTTTCCAAGTGACAGTCACAGAATACAGAACAAACCAGAAGATGCGCTCAGTAATAATTATATAACATAGGATATATATAAATTTAGGATAGGATTCCAGAGAACCAAATAATATTGTCATCTCAGTGTATAATTGTGTTAGTTCCAATTTAGGTATATAAATTTTTTTATGCCGTAAAATGGCTGAATATATTGATACCTATATTAATCGACATTGTTTGTAACTAATTGAAGACACGTATATTTTTGGCAACTAAATAAGTATTTCATTTTATTTAAGAATTGTATTTGTGGCCATACTTTCCCGGACACTAGCGGTTTCTGGTTTGTTTTGTATAACAGTCTTTGAGTATTAAATCAACCGGAGACGCCACTGACAGGTGTTCCCCTCTGCCAAAAAAAGTATCGGTCAACGCGCATACCTGTTATATACAACTAGTTTTTTTGAGTTCACGGAGTGCTTGGATTGTTGAATGTATTTGTGTGCATCTAAGTTAAAGCTAGTGTTTAATTGTTTTGTCAAAAAATGTTTTTATTTTAACATTATTTGTGTTTGTTTCCTCGTCCCCCGCGCAGATATTGGCAGACTTTTTTGCAAAAGAAACTAGTGCGCGTGACGTCTCTTGTTGGTTTAATACTCAAAGATAGACAGTAGGTACACTTACTTTTGCAATTTCACAGTTGTTTGTTATATTTACTGTAGTCTCAAAGAGTTTTTTCACTTGATTATGCTGGCAGATACTGTTGACTTCAATTTTAGCTAGCTGCATTCCGTTAGATATTCCCATAATCCTTAACTGTAACATAACGCAGATTTTTTTCTGTTTGGTTATTATTATGGATAAAAAAAAAATCTCACGGCTTTCATCCCTGAAGGGGTAGTCAGAGGTATTCCATTACTGGATATACCCACATTTCACGAGATACATTGGACCCCTAAACGCGATAGGTTGTGAGCCCATCGCCGGACCGGGTCTGTTTACACATGTCTCAGAATTTATTCTGAGACCTGCGGGTTTCCTCACGATATTTTCCTTCACCGTCGAGCTAGTGATAAATATGTACGTAAGTTTTTGCAAAACTCATTGGTACATGCCAGGTTTCGAACCCGAGCCTCACTGATTTTCGGCCGGCTCTGTAACCATAAAGGCTATCACTGCTGTATATTATGGATAATGTTATACAATTAATAATAAAAAAACAACTACATTGAGCAGTGATAGCCCGGACGGTTAAAGAGCCGGCCGAAAATCAGTGAGGCTCGGGTTCGACTCAATATTTCGTTCGAATATTTCTAGTATTGGTAAGGTATGTGATGATGATGATTCACGACGACCTGTGTCCATAAATACTTAAATATGTTAATAACTTCCAGTGGAGACTTCGGCTTTTGTTATAAACATACTAGCGACCCGCCCCGGCTTCGCACGGGTGCAATGCTGAATTTTCTTTGCTATAAACCTTGCGGAGCCCGAGACCTTTCCAACGAATGCAAAACCGTGGAAATCGGTTAGTCAGTTCTGGAGTTAAATCGTCAGGAAGGAAAACCCGACTTATTTTTATATAGTAGATTTGTATTACTTTCAGAATTTATTATTCTGTATATAGCTCAAACAAATAAAATAAAAAATAAATAAACATTTTCGTAATTTTTAAGCTATTGCATAGCTTCTATCGAGGGCCTTGAGCGCGGGGACCGAATCCAGAAATTCCGTAACGAAAAAAACGGAGGTCCGAGTCCGAGTCCGAGTCCGAGTCCGAGTCCACTCACACACCCTCACACTCCCACACCCACCCTCACTACAACCACCACCACTCCCACTACCACTACCACCACTATAAAAATTGATAACAAATCTATGGGATTGATATTAGTGTTCGAAGTGTGCGTGGCGCTAAGGCGCAAGTATCTAACATTGACGCAACACTCTAATAGTACATTATGATACAAGTGTGCTAAGTTGACCATTATATACAAGGCGATATTGTGTGCGCACGAGCGAAAGCGAGTGCGCCATAAGAAAGCCGCGTATATTATGGTCACAGGCACACGTGTTTCATACGACGTTTTTCAACACACTTGCTCAAGACGACATTTTTCTGAGAAAGAATGAGCGTTCTTGCCGAGTTTCAATTTTAAAAATTTTGCATAGGCCGGCCGCTAAATACTTACATTTCACTCGATTTTGATGGCAAAAGACTATCGCACGCGTTTTTCGCCTCGTTACGTATTATGTCCGGCGGAGTTAATAATAGGTTTTCTTCATGTTCTTCACTTGAAGTAGACATTTTCGTTAATATTAAACTTCACAATTAATCCAAACTTCGTCAAAGCCGACAATTATTTACGAAAAATGGCGCGTTGTTTTTTTTTTCTTGCCGCGATACAGATGCGCGCGCAAGGCTAAGGTGCGAACTAGATCGGCCAACAGCCAAGATTAAAAATATAATTAAATTTAAATGTAATGTTTAAAACACAAATTACAGAAAATTTTAAATGAATTTAAGTTATTTTTTAATAATAAAGCTGGATTTACCATTTACTTTTTTATTTTTCGCTTAAATACTGTTTGTTGCTAAAATAAAAAGTTATAACCCGACTAAATTATATCGCTTCTTCTTCTTCTTCTTACTAACGACTTGGTACTAGGGTACAAATGTAAATTGGTCGGGTTAATAAACTAAGGCACTCGTTCAATAATATACTGAAAAAGCACGCGTGTTTAATATCTAGGATTATGAGCCAAAAATCGGTGGAATAAAAACGTCGTTTTGAGCAAGTGTGTTGAAAAGAAATATAGTCACTGATGCGTAGTTCTTTATAGTATAGTTTTAATAATTAGTTAGTTACTTGAATTAAACTTTCGTTTGCCGCTTTAGGGGGCAAACCAGATAACGCTCTTTAAGGTGAAAAACTGGGACGTTTTCAAAGGACATACCTTCATACTAGGCACGTTTGTCTTTGCAATTAAATTAATTTTCATTGTG
Organism: Ethmia dodecea; assembly: GCA_963855545.1. Classification (NCBI taxonomy): domain Eukaryota; kingdom Metazoa; phylum Arthropoda; class Insecta; order Lepidoptera; family Depressariidae; genus Ethmia; species Ethmia dodecea. Next base: position 2,500,071 of record OY979452.1, read on the forward strand.
GTTTCATTGACAGCTGTCACATTTATTTGGATAAGGCCACAGTTTCTTGATTTAATCCCCTTGCATTTATCAAGCTTAGTGATCTTCAGTTTGAATTGACCCTAAAAATAAACGTATTCATATTAAATGATTATTAAAAGATCGATGGAGCATCAGCTTTCATGCCGTACACAGACCGTAGGTATATGCTTGTTATAATTTCGCGCCCCTTGATCTGTACCTGCGCGCGCGCGTCCTATCCCGTTGTGTGGTAAAAATAAAGCTTGGTGTTCTTCTCTTTCTAACCTCTGAATGTGAGAAACAGATAAAACTACGACAATGTATTTGTAGCTTAAGTGGATTCTACTTTGAGGGTATTTATAATAAGTATAAAAACGTTCATGATCCTTAAGGGGTCAAAATAACCAAATTTCACAAATGCATTTTGGACCCCTAAAAGAAACAGGTGGTAAGAGCTGCTGCATCTGGACTGGGATACTGTTACCGAACCAATCCAGAACCAATTGTAAAGCCTGCCTGCTGCGAGGAAACCCTCACAATGTCATGTTGTACAACGCCTAACAAAATAAGCGTAATACCTTATACACCCCAATTAGTAGTTAATATAAAAAAAATATGATGCCTTCGAACTTTAGTTGTGTCTAACTAATTTTCTTAAATAAAGAGCGATTAGTACGAATTTTATAGGTAGCACTAAATTCAGCTTTGCATATAAATTTTTCGGAAAAATTTAACACATTAAAATAGCTGAAATCGATTGAGTACCTAGTTGATACTCAACAAACGAATTTCAGGAATTGCGCTTATTCTGATACATTTTGTATACGTAGGTATCGAAAAAGACAATTCAACTCACATAACTATTTTCGAGACTCAAGGCATTGCAAAGGAAACAAAAAAATATTCCCATAATAATGCACTTGTATGTAAACGAATACATTGTTTTTTCTAAATTATACTGGTCTAAGTAGATGAATTATTATGTACGAGTACGTTAGAAGTTGAATAAATTTTGATTCTAAATAAAACGTTTATTTATTATTAGAAATCCGTATTATTATTTTTATAATGAGTAAACGTTTTATTGTCCCAGATAATAGAAAAGCCTAGATATTGATGATAATAACAACAATTTATATATAAATAAGTATGCTACTTATAAAATAAGTGGTGTCATTATCATAACCTACTTATACTACGAGTATGTATAATTCCTGCCATTATTACATTTTGTTTTTTATTTATAAAATACACCATCCGTTTGTATTATGCAATGGAATATAAAGAAATTGGAATGTATTTGTTATAATTAAAAATATATTCATTTATCATGTTACCTATTTAATTAAACACACAAATAATCATCATTTACTTGCCCTTTTTCCATTATTTGGGGTCATTATTATATTACTATTACGGCAGATTATAATAGTAGATTGTGTCATAAGGGATCAAAACGATATTTTTACGGTGAGGGCGACTTTTTAAATCACGAACATAGTGAATTCTAATGTAGAATTATGAACAAAGTGAGGGGGTTTTAAGTACGTAGCCCAAGGTAAAAATATTTTTGCGACTGAATGATACACTCTGCTTTTCATCCCTCTCTATGAGAAAAATAACTACGAAAGCGCGCATTGCCTCAGCGAGTTTTTTCTGACAGTGTGGCACAACCATCGAACGCCATTCAGCCATGTCAGCCTAATGCGGCGAAAAATGGAACTGTTTTGTTATAGTACTTTTAGCTATAGTGGCGCCAACCTTAGATGTAAACTTATTTTGCTTATCTCTTTGGCTAAGAATGTTGACGAATATTTTTAATTCAAAATTCAAAACACTTTTATTCGCACTTATAAAAACCCCTTGGAAAAGACTTACTTTGCTCCCTTTTACTGAGGAGCAAAACGTCACTTTTCGAATAGATGGTATGAAAAATATATTTCATAATCTCTTATGCGAATTTGACGTATGTTAAAAAAATGAGAAATATATAGGTACATCATCAGCCTATATTAGTCCACTGCTGGACATAGGCCTCCCCTAATGAGCGCCATAGCGCCCTGTCTTCGGCTCGACACATCCAGCATCTGCCTGCAGCCTTTCGCACATATAGTACAACCCATGGATGGTAACCAGGATCTGATGATGGAGCTGGAAGATGGCCATAGGAACTCAGTAATAAAACGACATAACCCTATCGAGTATGGGCTAGTTTGATCAATATTTTTTAAAATTAAAGCGTGTTACATTATGATGGAACATTATATAACATTTAGCACAATTACACCTTCAATATTTTTCTTTTTGCAATTCACGCTTTTGTTTATAAAAAAAATATTGATTATCCCGGCGCCAATGACGCTGGGTCATATTGACCCGAGGTGATTTGAGACGGACATAACTTTTTGTTTTGGCAGCCTTTCTTTTTAAAAATTTATATAGCTGGAGTTAGAGCTTCCCTCCATTCGAACCACTGGTGTATTCCGTGCGACGGCGCCTGCGCAGCGAGATACACGTGCGTCAAGTCAAAACGGGTAAATATGACCCAGCGTCATTGCTAGCGTAGTATTTTCGTGACATGATTTCGTTTGTTTATTTAGTGTTTTTTGCTTATGTATCTTGTATTTTTTAAGTTTTCTTAAGTTAAAGAAAACTTTAAAAATACAAGAAACATAAGCAAAAAACACTAAATAAACAAACGAAATTGTTTATTTAGTGTTTTTTGCTTATGTATCTTGTATTTTTTAAGTTTTTTGAGAGAAATGGCACTGAGAGACCATCCAGAGAGAATTTAGCGGTGTTAGAGGAGTCTAAGTCCGACGAAGAAGAGTCAAATGATGCTTCGGACGTTGTCGTTGAATTTACCATGACAATTGCGTAAAAGAATCGTTGATTTCGTTGGTGAACCGACTGAGGAACCTCCCCGGAAGGTTCCAGGAACTCGCAGAAGATGTCAAAATATATGTCTGTCCAAAAGGGATCACAAAACATCTCATATTTTGTAAAGCAAGCCCGATTTACATATCGCACACCCAGATCTAAAGAGGTATTAACTCAAAAAAACACTTTTTTCAGAAAAGGCGAAAAACTGATTACTATTGCCCTGTGCACTGCAGGAGTTTCCTGTATAGAATAATGCTTTTTATATGCAGCTAGAATAAATATATTGTAGGAATCTCGTGTTTTAATCATGTTTTAGGGGTTGAAAATTGTTTTTTTTGTGTTATTTCCCTGTTGCTTGAACAATGTATGTTTATTTGTTGCATTATTTTGAGTTGAGCCTGTATTGGTGGATTAATTTTGAGTTAGCTCTCTTTTAAAGAAGCACCATAAATTTAAGAATGTAAGCAATTTGTATTATTTTTAATTAGACCCATTGATAGAGTGATCTGTGACCAGGAGAAGGAGTATATTGGATCGTGAATTAGCAAGAAAACACTAGTAGTACTGAAGTCGATTAATATTATTCATTAAAATACTTTAAAAATCACTAATGACAGTCTCTTATGTCCCTTTTTAATTATAAAATGTTTACTAAAAATACATTTTCTTTATAAATTTTTAGAATTACATAAAAAATATAGGAAACTTCCGTTCTATGAAATACAATTGAAAATGCACATCAAAAATCGCATTTCACTTATACAGACTTTTCTCTATTTATTCTTAGTACATAAGTACCCAATTTTAATAAAAACCATACCTACAAAATTATGCTCAGGGTTCGGTTAAAATTCAATAGCATTTAAAATTTTGAGATAAACCAATGTAATTTTTTATTTGTAGGAAAACACCCTACAAATAAAAACCCAGTGACCCAGTTTGGATGGTGGTTGTGTTTACCTCTGTCTAGAAACATGTGATCTGAGGCTTTCTTATTTACTGCCTGAGGTGTGTATACTTTTTTCTTTTCGACGGAGGCGGAAAACAGCAACTTAATAACGAAATTTGCCGCTTTCCGCCCTGAGAAATGAAAAAGAACGTTTTTGACGTGATAACGTATTATAAATCGTTGAACGCCGGCTGTACGCACGAAAAAGTGTCACGTTTCGCCTGAGCCGAGCACGGAACAAGCGAATGATAGGAGGAGTGATGTTTTCTTTGTCCCTTTCTTCTACCATATTTACTAAAAACCACTGTTTGCCTGAATTAGAAAATGTTTATTTTACTTGTTTACATGCGCTATTATCGATTTAAAAAGCCATCAATATAAAATCTTCGATCTCATTAGCGATGTTGTAAAATTATACTTGGCGGAATCCATCTAAAAAGATCTAACTCAAAATTTTTCAAAAAAAAAGAAACAAGCTCAGTAAATTGCAGTATGATAATAAAACTATACTAAGATGGAAAGATTCCAATTGCCTATAACAAAAAGTTCAATTTTCATTGGTTTTTAAGGAAATATAAGAGTTTAAAATATGACTCAACAAAACAGAGTCAACTACAAATTCAAAAAATGTTTCAAGAATATGGTGACAACTCAAAATAAAAATTAAAAATGTTCTTACGCCATCAGCAATACGGATTCAACTCAAAATGTGTATTCATTTACTCAGCAACTAACCATCTAAAAGTCGACAACTCAAAATAATACTGCGCGGGCACGTCTAATCCAGTTGTGATTCTGATTGCAACTAAAGATGTCCCTGTTTTGGTAGGAGGGGAGACGGGCTCGCTTGTTCAACAAAAGGGAAACTTACTGCCATCTAACGTCGAGTAGTGGACATACTTTTAAATCTGTTTTATTGGTCGATAGGTATTCGGACAAGAAATTCGATGGTGTGCATAACTCAAAATATTAGATTTTTGAGTTAGCTCCCTTTAGATCTCGGTATGCGATATGCCTAGATCATATTTTGATTCCGTACTGCCATAATTGGAGTAATTCAATGTCTGTGAATGAGGATGTTGAAAATTTATTTATTTTTATGTTACGAAGTCCGTGTCATCTCTCTTATAGTATATAAGACTACTGACTGATATTATTATTTAGAATACTTTACCAAAAATGAATAATTATTCAAGTTATGTTTTCAAAGTTAATTTTGCATGTAGTATTTAGAAAACAAATAAATGTTTGATTTATAGAATATCTCGGTATTATCTATATGTTATCACATACACAAATAATCCATATTTAATTAAGACTCAACAAAATTATGACAATGCCATTAACTTTGTGAAAATTTCAACAATAATACCGGGTCATGATGACCCGGTATTATTGTTTTAAAAAAAAATATTTTTCATGTTATTTCTATTTCCTCTTCAATTCATCTAGCCAAGATGGCGAATACCATTTTTATTAATAATATATTTAGCTTTAGTATTGATGAAAAAAGGGTTTTGGTATAGTCCTAAAATCTAAATAAAAAATAAACAAGGTTAACTTATTTATTCTCATTCTCATCACACGTCAAATTGAATAGCATAATGGCGCCTGCAGAATCTAATAAAACAAATTTTAGTGCTAAAAATAATTTAATTAAAACAATTAAGTACATATAAATTATAAAAAAGTGCATTTTCTTCAAATATGTAGGTTTCATTTTGACCCAAAATATTAAAAATGAAAAAAGAAATTGTCTGTATTTTGTGTGTAAAATTCTTTAGGATTATCATTAAGAATTGGACACACAAATAATGAATGAGTGTCACAATGACTTATGGCAGAATGGCTCCACTTTTCTTCTAGATGGCCGTCTTGAGCTTCAGATCTCTTGATCTTGTTTTGTCATTTCGCAGCATCTTATAAGTCAACTCATTCAATGCTACTCACTCAATAGCGGGAGGAAGCATGTGTAACACAAGGAGGGGGGAGTGGGTGGTAGGAGGTCCGGTTATTTACTTTTCTGCGAAACTGGATCTGCGGGCGTAATCACGGAGATTCGACATTCGATATTCGACTCGGAATCGGAAAATAATGTCAAATCCTTATGTTAAATATGATATAAGGATTGTGAATTTTCCGATTCCGAGTCGAATATCGAATCTCCGTGAATACGCCCCCTGAACTGAGATGTTAGTATGAATAATTGAATATGTATTTTGCCCTATTCTTTAGGCTCACACATTATTTCTTGGGTATGACAGCTGTAGTTACATTTGTTGGTATAAAATGAAATTTTAAATATATTTTTTCCGTATAAAAAGTTGTCTCCGTGAAGCTCATGCATCATTTTGTTTATATCCACAGTGGAATTGTAGACGCCCTGGAAATTAATAATTATATATTTTTAAAAATTAATAATTAAGTAATTATTTTCTTCTGCTTAAATTATTTAATGTATCCCTTACGTTTAACTGATATTTATACTGCAACGATACTTATTGCTACTACATATCATTAACTAAAGCGCCATAGACGGCAAAGTTCTAAACCTCGAAGTTTTCTCATGACTTTTCATAAATACAACTGTCTAACATTAACCGTTGTATCGCGCCAGACACGATCACCTTCTACGCATACGTAGGGACAGACAGACGGGAAGCGAGGTTGTTTTATACTATGTATTGATTCAAAAAGCTGGGGTCTTGATTGATTGATTCAAATAGATGGCGTGCATGAAAAGGCTTAAGGATGTAAAAGGTGGCGATCCATCGTCTCTGCCTAGCCATGTGGGACAATGACGTGTGTTTTATGTATTTATGTAGTGATTTCCGTTGCATGCTGTGTGGCTGATGGCATCTAGTGCATTCAGACCTTTTGCCATCACCATCAATCCGTAACAGCCCACTGCTGAGCTAAGGGTCTTTCCTCACATTTAAGGTATGGGCTTTAATCTCATAGATTAAGGTTGTTTTTGGAGTAAAGCAACTGTCCTTACTTTTTCTATGCCACAATCCTTTGTAAAACTCAAAGCCGTTTCAACGACCATCTTCACAAACATATTCTCGCAAAGATTGTTCACTTGTATTCTAGATAACTGCCTGCCGTTAGAAATTACGACAAGTTTTGCCTGGAAAATTTCAAAGGGTAACAATAAATTTATCTGAAGCATCTTAAATAAAAGCAAAAAAGGAAGATACGGTTTTAGCTTTCCGCACGTCATCATCATCATCAACCCTTAACAGCCTACTGTTGAGCTAAGGGTTTTCCTCACACATGAAGAAGTATGGGCTATAATCTCCCACGCGAGCCCACCGCGGATTGGGAGATGGTGTTAAGGTAGTGTCCACTTAACAGTCAGAATTTTTCAAGCCACCCAAGGGTATCTGACATGGCTTAACGACTTTCATTGTGCGTAAACACAACGAAAACGCACATGGACCGTTTAAATTAGGTCCAAGGAACGTAATTCGCTGCAGTCTCGATCGGGCCGCGCGGCGGTGTGGCGTATCGACAGTACGTGATAGTCGACGAGAAGGAAACACATGGAATGGTTAAACCGCTATAGAATCAAATGCCTTCATAATATGCTTTTATGCAAATAAACTAAAACAAAAAATGAAAACCCACGGGCGCGTTAACCCTTTCGGACCTGAATTTACATAAACCACGTAGTCCAAATGTCTATCCCATATCTTCCTTTTTTGCTTTTATCTAAGATCCATATTATAATCGTTTTATCATATAGGTGTGGTTAAAAATTGTGGATGAACAAATTAAGTGTTCAAAGAAAATTCATAAACAGTGAATGTACCTAAATGAGTATTTTGCATTACAGCCAACGAAAAATTTTCTTGGTAAAAAAAATAATGAACTACGGCCATGGGGGCAGTATTAACGTATCTGAGTAGGTACAGTCAAGAGCACATAAAGCTTTACAGTTGTAGTGCGAGTCTGACCTCTCAGGCGATTGTATTATGAACATTACAAAGTCCAATGTGTCAAACTCCACGTGCTCTTAACTGTACATGCCCGATAATAGGCAATATTATAAAGTTTCTACAAACATCTTTTATTATTTTATAGTGATTACCAAGTCCACAAAAAAGTGGTTCTTCTTAATTTATTTATTGTCCAATATCCGGACCTTATTTATTTTTAACTCTTAAAAAAAGGAAGAGGTTATAAATTTGTCGGTTGTTTTTTTCTGGTTATGTGTTTATCAGACTAAGTAAGTTTAAGTTTGTTCTTTTGTGGTGCTCTAAAGTCAAATTTCCGAAAATGGGGGTCCAAAAATATACTGGTGAAAAGTAAGTATTTACTGAAATGGAATACCCTACAATTTAATAATATAACCTTTGCCTCCCTTCGCTCCGGAAGAACTCTTTGTGTGCTTACTATTGATTTTTAACAAACCGACAAAAAGGAGAGTTATATATAAACGTAACTTTTTTTATTTTTTTTAGTTTATTACCAATTTTAAGTAGGTACCTTCACATTGACCAGTTTTTTCATCACAATTATATTATTGTGCAGTATACTTCCATTTTCGACCACCACATTAACCTTTGTTATGCCACAGTCTCTTGTTTTCGGTCCTTTGCATTTTTCCAGCTTACCGAAAGTTATTTTGCTTGGGCCCTGGTAACAATTAATCTCTTGAATACTATGATAGAAAAAAAAATGCAAATAGAAACTGTTTGACTAAATACAAAATGCGATATTTGAAAACATTAGTCTTCCAAAACATTTAAAATTTATGGTTTCGTCATGTCCACCTACGTATGTCTCTCACTGCCATTTGTTCCCAAATAGTTTACAGCGCTAAAATTATATACACTGCAACACTGGCATATATTTAAAGGAGAAGGGTCAAAAGTATTCCAAGAACCGTAAATGTTGATCGATGCGATATAGCTCTGTGAAGGAGAGTGGGAGGAGACGTAAGAGAAGTGCAAGGGGCATCTGACTCCAGATGAAATGCAGAGATAGAGTGACCGTGTTGAAACAAACAGCACTTTAAACTTTAAATCGTATAATTATTAGATTTTTCTAGTTAGGACAAACATGACCATAGTATAATAACCCCTAATAAATAATAAAATCATAAGACATGTTTGAACTTTCATTTCCGTCGGGTCTCAACAGTAGGGGCTCTTGGATCAAGTTCCCTACATTTTGCCCACTGTCCTTTATGAAAAATTATTTACGTCCCAGAGTCCTTATACAGTGTGAGTCTCCATAAAGTGCACATGATGAAAATGGGTGAAATTAGACACATTTTATCGACGGAAAAAATTATAAAAAAAAAACAGATTTTTTTTATTTATCTTATATATATAAAAGAAAGTAGTGTTTGTTACACTATTTATAACTCAAGAACGGGTGAATCGATTTGGCTGAAAGTTGGTGGGGAGGTACCTTAAAACCAGGAGACGGACATAGGATACTTTTTATTCCGATATTCCAACGGGAACGGGGATAGGAACTACGCGGGTGAAACCGCGGGGCGCTGCTAGTTTTTATAAATATTTTTTCTTTTGATTACGTACTGTTGACTTTATGTAAATAAAACGTTATAACTTTTTAACTAAGAAGTATGTTGTGATAAAATAAAAACAGTTATGATGTAAAATAACAGAAGATACTAAGAAAATAAAAAAAACCCAAAAAACGGTACCAAGAAATAATAGAAAAGGACTTTTTGAGGAAAATCTGTATTTTTATTCGTGTTTTTTTAAATTAATTATCAAATTTCTCTAAATAATATTATATGTAGTTTTTGTTACTTTATGTTACTTTCCATCGTATTACCTTTCAAAAAACTAAAATCCCGTATCTTTATTCATATCACAACGTTTACTATGAAAGAAAGAAAGAAAGAAAGAAAGAAAGAAAGAAAGAAAGAAAGAAAGAAAGAAAGAAAGAAAGAAAGAAAGAAAGAAAGAAAGAAAGAAAGAAAGAAAGAAAGAAAGAAAGAAAGAAAGAAAGAAAGAAAGAAAGAAAGAAAGAAAGAAAGAAAGAAAGAAAGAAAGAAAGAAAGAAAGAAAGAAAGAAAGAAAGAAAGAAAGAAAGAAAGAAAGAAAGAAAGAAAGAAAGAAAGAAAGAAAGAAAGAAAGAAAGAAAGAAAGAAAGAAAGAAAGAAAGAAAGAAAGAAAGAAAGAAAGAAAGAAAGAAAGAAAGAAAGAAAGAAAGAAAGAAAGAAAGAAAGAAAGAAAGAAAGAAAGAAAGAAAGAAAGAAAGAAAGAAAGAAAGAAAGAAAGAAAGAAAGAAAGAAAGAAAGAAAGAAAGAAAGAAAGAAAGAAAGAAAGAAAGAAAGAAAGAAAGAAAGAAAGAAAGAAAGAAAGAAAGAAAGAAAGAAAGAAAGAAAGAAAGAAAGAAAGAAAGAAAGAAAGAAAGAAAGAAAGAAAGAAAGAAAGAAAGAAAGAAAGAAAGAAAGAAAGAAAGAAAGAAAGAAAGAAAGAAAGAAAGAAAGAAAGAAAGGAAAAAGATTAGGAAGGACTTTGGATTATGCAACATTTATGATTAATGATTATGATTATTATTACGATTACAAGTAGTGGTGGTGGTTGTGGTGGTGTTGGTGGTAGTGGTAGTGAGCGTGGTAGAGTGGTGTAGGAGTGGGGTTAGGAGTGGGGGTAGGAGTGGGGGGGTAGGAGTGGGGGGTAGGAGTGGGGGGTAGGGAGCGTGCTGGGGCGGGTGGGAGCGTGTGGGAGCGTGCTGGGGCGTGTGGGAGCGTGTGGGAGCGTGCTGGGGCGTGTGGGAGCGTGCTGGGGCATGTGGGCGCGTGCTGGGGAGTGTGGGAGCGTGATGGAGCGTGTGGGAGCGTGTTGGAGCGTGTGGGAGCGTGTGGGAGCAAATAGGAGCATGAGGGAGCGTGAGGGAGCGTGTGGGAGCGAATGGGAGAGTGTGGGAGCGTGTGGAAGCGAATGGGAGCGTGTGGGAGAGTGTGGGAGCGTGTGGGAGAGTGTGGTAGCGTGTGGGAGCGAATAGGAGAATGTGGGAGCGTGAGGGAGCGTGTGGGAGCGAATGGGAGAGTGTGGGAGCGTGTGAGAGCGAATAGGAGCGTGTGGGAGCGTGAGGGAGCGTGTGAGAGCGTGTGGGAGCATGTGGGAGTGTGTGGGAGCGTGTGGGAGTGAATGGTAGCGTGTTGGAGAGTGTGGGAGCGTGTGAGAGAGTGTGGGAGCGTGTGATAGCGTGTGGGAGAGTGTGGGAGCGTGTGGGGGCGTGTGGGAGAGTGTGGGGGCGTGTTGGAGCGTGTGGGAGCGAATAATAGCATGTGGGAGGGTAAGGGAGCGAATGGGAGAGTGTGGGATCGTGTGGGAGCGTGTGGGAGAGTGCTGGGGAGTGTGGGAGCGTGTGGGAGTGGAGTTGGGGGTGGGAGTGGGAGTGGGAGAGGGAGTGGGAGTGGGAGTGGGAGTGGGAGTGGGAGTGGGAGTGGGAGTGAGAGTGAGAGTGAGAGTGAGAGTGAGAGTGGGAGTGGGAGTGGGAGTGGGAGTGGGAGTGGGAGTGGGAGTGGGAGTGGGAGTGGGAGTGGGAGTGGGAGTGGGAGTGGGAGTGGGAGTGGGAGTGGGAGTGGGAGTGGGAGTGGGAGTGGGAGTGGGAGTGGTGAGTGGGAGTGGGAGTGGGAGTGGGAGTGGGAGTGGGAGTGGGAGTGGGAGTGGGAGTGGGAGTGGGAGTGGGAGTGGGAGTGGGAGTGGGAGTGGGAGTGGGAGTGGGAGTGGGAGTGGGAGTGGGAGTGGGAGTGGGAGTGGGAGTGGGAGTGGGAGTGGGAGTGGGAGTGGGAGTGGGAGTGGGAGTGGGAGTGGGAGTGGGAGTGGGAGTGGGAGTGGGAGTGGGAGTGGGAGTGGGAGTGGGAGTGGGAGTGGGAGTATTATAATTTTTACGACATGTTTTCTCTGCTGTTCAATCATGAAGTCTTGCTGACCAAGTAGTTATTTTGCGGACCAAGTAACTATTTTGCGGACTGAATGTTTATTATGCAAACCCATGTTATTGTAAGCTGCCTATTTCTGATTTAATTTTTGACCATTATCAAAATTATTTGCCGAACAAGGATTGCTGCCTGATTTTTTTATTTGCGAACAAAATCTTTGTATGCCGACCAAATGATTTAAATGCTGATTTTTTGTGGCTAACCAAATTTTTTAATTGCTGCCCATTTAATTACTTTTCCTAAATTTATACCTATTCGTGTATGAGCTGCTAGCACACCTAAATAAATGAATAAATAAAATAAAGAATAAAAACATTACTGTCCTTTTTTTGCAGTCAGCTAAAAGGGGGTTACCTTCTCAAACCAAGAATTTTAGACAAAATTGATTTTTAATTGTTACGCACGCCGCGCGGTTCTTGACGCGGGTTAAATTCGTAAATGTATACTCACATAAATATTATTGAGATCCGTGCCATGGCACAAAGTACAAAAAATGATTAGGACTATAATGCCCAACTTGCATAGAAACGAATCCATCATTTTCTATAGTATCTGTATGAAGATTTACAATTATACAATACTAGAATTATAATTAAAAGTGTATTAATGTGACTTATAAACTGAATTAACTTTGTATGTGAAATTACACCAATATTAGGTATTGTGTAACGTTTAGGACCAAATATACTTGATTCTAAATAAAAGTTTTAGTTTAAATAGAATAAACGATGTGTCAGTTACAATAAAACCTTATTTTTGATCAAGAGCCAATTGAAATACATAGTTTAAATTAAGTGGTGTCATTAGTTCAACTATAAACATCCGTTTAAATTATTCCACCATTTTATCATCAACCTTTTATCGATTCATTATTTTTTGCCTAGCCTTATAGACAGCCTAACGTAAGGTAATGCCTTTACGTATAAAGTTCGCCATATGTAAATTTTCTAGGCACAAGAAGTTAAGTAAATCTATATATATAAAGAGAGAAGTCCTGACTCACTGACTCATAAACGCCCAGCCTAAACCCTTAGACCTAAAAAGCTGTTTTTTTTTACAGCTGCTATTGTTTTTAAGACGTAAGCTAGCACTAAGAAAGGATTTTTCGAAATTCAACCCTTAAGGGGGTGAAAAAGGGGTTGAACGTTTGTATTTAAAACCTTCATTTTTGAGTGTATCAATTCAAAACTTTGTAAAAATACTCTATAAAACAAACGACAAGAAACGTATTTCTTAATTTTTCAAAAAACACGGTGAAAGAGGGGGATGGAGTTTGTATGGAGACGTGTTGTTTTTTACGTCTATCAACTTGAAACTTGGCACAAATACTTTTAGAAATAAATGAGTAGATACGTGTTTTTGAACTTTTCGAAAATCGTCCCCTAACGAGGCAAAAGTAGGGGTTGAGTTTGGAATGTATTGAAAACCTTCATTTTTAGGTGTATCAATTCGAAACATTGTAAAAATACTCCTCAAAACAAACCACAAGACACGTATTTCTGGGTTTTGTAAAAAACACCCCCTAAGGGGGCGAAACAGGGGGTGGGATTTTGTATGGAGATGTGTTGTTTTTGACGTGTATCGACTTGAAACTTGGCACAAATAATTTTAGAAATAAATTAGTAGATACGTGTTTTTGGATTTTCCGAAAATAGTCCCTTAAAGTAGTGAAAGTAGGGGTTGAGTTTGTAATGTATGGAAAACCTTCATTATTGAGTGTATCAACTCAAAATTTTGTACAAATACTCCTCAAAACAAATAACAAGACACGTATTTTTGGGCTTTGTAAAAAACACCCCCTAAGGGGACGAAACAGGGGGTGGGATTTTGTATGGAGACGTGTTGTTTTTTACGTCTATCAACTTGAAACTTTTCACAAATACTTTTAGAAATAAATGAGTAGATACGTGTTTTTGGATTTTCCGAAAAAGGGAGGATTGGGACCTCGGGTTACCTCACTCACTCAACGAAACGCAATGCATTTCTTTACGCTGGTTTTCTGTGAGGCCGTGGTATCATTCCAGTCGAGTGGCCCTCCCACGTTCATGTATGTATGGAAAACCCTCATTTTTTGGTGTATCAATTCAAAACTTTGTAAAAATACTCCTCAAAACAAATAACAAGACACGTATTTCTGGATTTTCTAAAACCCTCTCCTTAGGGGGTGAAACAGGGTGTTGGAGTTTGTATGGAGACGTGTTCTTTTTTACGTCTCTTATCTTGGAACTTGGCACAAATACTTTTACAAATAAATGATGAGACACGTAAGTGTTTTTGGATTTTTCGAAAACTATTTCTTATAGGAGTGAAAGTAGGGGTTGAAGTTGGTATGAAAAAGTGTGTTTTTTTTTCTACTATCAACTTGAAACTTAGCACAAAATACTCTTCAAAAGTCTCCATACAAAATCCACTTCTTTTTTTTAAGAATTCACTATGGGTTCCTTGAGGAAATTTGTTTGTTATAATGAGCACTTGCATAGCCTTTGGTATCAAGAACTAATTCAAAAATCATAAACCAGAGAGTGTCCTAGGCTATACAATACGTAATCAATATCGACTACTTAATTGATTTCAGCTATTTTTAGTATGTGTACATTTTTTTCAGAAAAACGAATTAGCATAGAATTGAATTTAGTTAGGGCTACCTGTGGAAACCGTACTGTTATCGCCCTTTATATAAGAAATGTTGTTAGACAAAACTCAAGTACGAATGCATTACCATATTTTTATATTAGTGTACTAATTGGGGTGTATGAGGAATTGCACTTATTCTGGAACGCGTTGTATATAGGGTGTTTTGAATAACAAAAATATAAATAAATAGCAATGATAGCCCGAGGCTCGGGTTCCAATCCTGGCGTGTACTTCCAAATGTATCAGGCTTAGCGTTTGCTGATAGTACAGTCAAGTTTTAGTAAGGATCCCTAATCCTTTTTCGTCATAGATAATAGCCTATGTTACTCAGGAATAATGTAGCATTCTAATGGTGAAAGAGTTTTTTTAATCGGTTTCTGTATTATTTTAACCTTTGTATACAGGACTAGCGGTTTCAACCGCGTAGTTCCCGTTCCCGTGGGAATACGGGAATAAAATATAGCCTATGTTACTCAGTGAAAATTTAAGTTTTAATTAGTGAAATATTTTTTAAAGTCGGTCCTGTAGTTGAGTACGGTATATTCGTTACAAACATACAAATCTTTCCTACTTGTTATATTAGTGTAGATTCAGGGTTATAAAATAATAATAATAACATAATCTCACGCCTTTTATCCCCGAGGGCGTAGGCAGAGGTATTCCATTACTGGATATACCCACATTTCATATACGTGATAGGTGGTGAGTCCATCGCCGGACCGGGTTTAATCATATTACCTAGTCTTGCCATAAATACTGAAACAAAGAAAAAAAATTTTTTCTATTGCAAATAACATTTAATAATTTTACAGTTTGTTACTTTAATACATAAATATAAAACACTTTAAAATATAAAAAGCTTATTCGAAGTGGTCTCCATTGGCTGCAATACAGTCCTTTAAACGTTGAGGCCAGTTATCAATAGAAGCACGCGCTCTTTCCATGGGAAAATTCTTCACTGCCAATCGTACGGATTGGTTTAGGGACTCCAAATTATCATGGCGTTTAGAGCAAGCCGTACTCTCTAAAACTGACCATAAATCATAATCCAGCGGATTAAGATCGGGACTAGACTGCGGCCAGTCTTCAGCTCTGATGAAGTCCGAAACGTTCGTTTCCAACCAAGACTGCGTAGACCGAGCTTTATGACCCGGCGCCGAGTCTTGCTGGAAGGACCATTCTTGGTTATTGAACATGGTGTTGTTAAGGGGCTTCACTACCTTCTCAAGAATAGTATCTTGATACACTTGTGCCGTTGTTTTGATACCTTTTTCACAAAAGTATGGCTCAGTAACTCCTTCATAGCTAATACCCCACCAAACCATCACTGAAGTCGGATAGTGCCCACGTTGCACTCTGTCGACTTATTGGGAAGCTTCCTTAGAGCTTTGAGCATAAATACGGTCATTTTGTTTGTTAAAATGTTGCTCAATTGTAAAAAAAATCTTATCCGTAAAAAATTTTTTTGTGACTTCCCTTTGCGTACCGCTTCAGTAGTTGTTTCGATTTTACCACCCTATTATTTTTTAAATTATCAGTTAAGAAATGACCAGTACGTTTCTTGTAGGCTGCAAGTACTAAGTCATCTTTTAAAATACGCGACATGGTTCTAGGTGCTATCTTCATCTCCCGAGATACAATCTTTTACTTTCGGACAGGATTTCTTCGAATTCTTTCCCTTACTGCTTTGACCACCTTTTTCGTACGAACACTACGTGGACGGCCAGATCTTTTTCTGTCACAAACAGAGGAGGTCTCATTGTACCCATTAATAGCCCGGTACACAAACATTTTACTAATATCAAGCGTATGGAGAGTTTTAAAAAATGCATTTGGCTCATATCTACTTTGTGTAATGCAATCACAGCGATTTGGTTCTCTTTATCACCCCACTCCATTTAAATATCGCAAAATATTGTACAATGTATTGGCGCCAAAATGAGAAAACCCAATGAACAATCATATAAAAATCACAGATTCTAAATTCAAATATACCATTTTGTTTATTTTTAACTGTAACAGTATTTATGGCCAGACTAAGTATATATCTAGTTTTATATGGTTTAATTAATGTTCTTTACACTTTAGGCCACTAAGTATACAGATTAATACAATTTTTATGTTTAATGTAATATAAATTTATTAATATATTATATTCATTAATATCTGTTAATATTCATTAATATATAATAAATAAATAACAAAGAAAAACATACAATACATATAACCTTTTTATTTTATTACTTCTAAGAATTTTTCGGCTCACTTGTTAAGCCGAGGATGATACAAAAGTAGTTACACTTTTTATTGTCATTATAAAAGGCATTTTTAAATAAAATGTTTCCGTATATGAACTGCCCTCCATAGAACTCGTTTACCCATCTATTTATATCCAGAGTAACATTAAAGATTCCCTGAAAAAAAAAGTACAAAAGGTTATTTATATCGATACTTGATATAACTACACTAGTTACATACAAAATCGCAATGAAATACTATGCACTTGAACATAGTAGAATATGTCAAATGCCGACTTAACGACTGGAACTATTCAAGACAAACTCTCAGACAGATAAAAATTCTAAAAATTGACATAATAAAATAATAGTTTTTCTTTTTTTTTTTTTATTTATTTCGAAGAGAGATATTTTTTTTTTTATTACTGACAGACGCAGGCAGGAAATTCTATACAAAGCGCTTTGTGCGTATCAATCAATTATCACTATACATAATATAAAACAAAGTCTGTCTCTATGTATGCTTAGATTTTTAAAACCACGCAACGGATTTTGATGCGGTTTTTTAAATAGATAAAGTGATTCAAGAGGAATATTTAAATGAAATTCTCGCTTTTCAACAGTTTATGTTTTTTGGGAACCCTAAACGTGGCAGGTGGTGAACCTATCGTCGGAAACAATTTCGAGCGATGCATGTTGATGATGATGATGATGTGTTCCTTCACCGTCGAGCTACTGATAAATATGTTTGTAAGTTTTTAAAAAACTTAATGGTATAGGTAGGTTTGGCCAAAATTCTGCCTGATGCACCCAAGTGTAATTTTTGCGTGCAGCTAACTTTTCCTGCATCGATATAGTGACGCATTCGGGTCGATGAATGGATCGAAATGAAAAAAAAATGGCTTCTGATTGTTTAATTCTAATTATTGTAAATTAATGGGCTCGATTCTGCATTACAGCGACTAAACTTATTTTAGTTTAGTCCTGTCATTTCTTTCTCCTACAAAAAAAAGAGACGAGAGATATTTAGTCCTGTCAAATTAAAATTAGTCCTGTCAACTAAGGCGTGTTTAGCAATTTTAGCGACGATTTAAAAAGGTCATGGATAAAAGTGACAGATAAGCACGTTCATAAGGTTTAAATTAGTGGGTTTTTTATTTTTTTACATTACTCTTCAATCATGGTTTGTTTCTGTCCTTTTTCTTCCGTATTCTATGGAAAAGGATAGGCTAACTTAAAATTATGAATTTTAGCTGGTTTTCAGAATTGACTCCAATGTATACCTATTTTCTTTGTACATAAAGTTTATTTTACCCATTAGGGGCGGGGTAATAAAATCTCCAACTTTCAAGGGACAATTCTTCGAAATGTATCAGGCGTAGCGTCGATTCGATTCGATGTTTTCACTATCATACTGACCCGAGTCTCACACATGTAGATATATCTAGTACTTACTTGGGCCACTCCACATTTTCTTGTCAGCTTTGAGTATTGCTCAAAAAGTATCTTAAGCTGCATACTCTGACAGATGCTGTCCACTTGAATTCTAACCACCTGCTTTCCTTTAGAAGTTCCTATCAACTTTGCCTGGAACAATTTTTTTTTGACTACCTACTTTAGATAAAAACATAATACAAAGCTTAACAGAATAAGCGCAATTCCTCATATATTTATTATTAGTATACTAAAAAAATATATGCATTCGTACCTACTTTAGTTGTGTCTAACCAATTTTCTTAAAGAAAGAGCAATAATAGTAGATTTCCATAGGTAGCACTAAATTCAGATATTATGCTAATTCATGTTTCGGTAAAAAAATACACATATTAAAAATATCTGAAATACATAGATTAAGTAGTCGATACTGAACAAACTAATTTCAGGAATTGCGCTTATTCTGTTACACATTGTATATCACAGCAGAGCCTCTTGATTAGCAATCCCTGCATAGAATAAAAACATTTCTATACTTTTTTGATTCGATTCAACTGACACTCAAATTCGTCTATCCTATTGTCGTGGGAAGTATCTTTAAAATTCCCTCATTTTGCAAATCTGACTTTCTGCGAAACGCGAATGGTCAGATAAGCAGAATTTCAGAATTCCGACATTTGGCGAATCCGTCATTTTGCGTATCTGACATTTTGCGATGGTTCCCTTTGATGCATTAAATTAAACATTTGTAAAACCACCGACACAAAAAATACATAATGGATAAACAGATTTTCTTAAACCATAGCTGAGAACACTCTCGATTACCCAAGTCACCTATCGATCAAAAATCTAAATCTAAATCGGTTCAGCCGTTACAGAGCTACGAGTGAACAGACAATACACACAGAAACAGATACCTCTGTTGTTCTACGGTGGTTAAAAATTACTTCTGTTTTTCGTCGGGGCTTAAAAATATAGTTTTTGCTTAAGTTGTTCGTATTAGCACATACCTTAATAAAGGGCAGATCTTCTTTTACACTCATAACACCTTTCAATGAGGTTCCATTGACAACCTTCATATTTAGATCAGATACACCACAGTCTCTCGGCTGTGGTCCTTTGCAGTTAGCTTATCTTTGAGATTTTAAGTGTGAAAGGGCCCTGAAAAGGATTTTTTTATAAAAAAAACATATTAAGTTATCTAAGTATTTTTGTATTTATGTGTTTGGGATACTTTATGAATATTTTAACTATTAATGTGCTTCGTATATCTTCGTTTTATAAAAACATTTTTTTATCTATCTATACATATAATAAGACTCTAACGAGGCCGTGTCTGTACCTACATGAAATATTTTTTGAAAATTTTAACGGTAGTGTATATAGTTACTGATATAGATACCGAAACACCAATTTTTGGAATTTTTGTCTGTCTGTCTGTCTGGTTGTGCACGCATCACTCAAAAACTACTGGACGGATTTTGATGAAATTTTGGTATGGAGATAACTGAGTGCCCGGGTCAACATCTAGGGTACTTTTTACTGTAGAAAAATATCTCATTCCCACGGGAAAATATAAAAACTGGTTAAAAAGAGAAATACGTACTACTCCTAAACTATAACACCTAGAAATTTGAAATATGCTATGTAGGTGTCTTAAATATGTCGTAGGCAACCACTATGAAGGGATTTTCGGAAATTCCCGCGGGAACGGGAATGACTGGATCATTGGGAACAGAATTGGGTGTGCTAATTGTTATATCCATACTCTTTTCTGCTTTACTGCTATTTTCTTTTTCTTTGACAATGTCATGGTGACGTTTTTGATAGGTATATCTATTCAATACAAAAATTTAATTGATATCAAATATTTTCAGAAAATATCTATACAGCTATGTCATGCAAACAGGAGGAATCCACTCCACGTACCAAGGTCAGCCATCCTTCACACAGTCTGTTACTCCAATGTGAAATGTGATGAAATCGCGTGGGGTCAGTAGTACCATCAATTTGTACCATTTTTGGTGTGGGGTAAAGTGACAGGGTAAAGGCTGATTCACGTTACACCGTGCCGGGTCCGGGCCGGGCGCCGTCAAGGCCCTGGACGGGGCACGGTCAAACATCTATAGTATACTTTGGATATGAAGTGCTTGACCGTGGCCCGGCTGGGGCACGGACGGGACCCGTCCGGGCCTGGACGGGGCACGGCGTCGAAATGTCAAGGCGTATTGTGAGGATGATTCACCGGCCCGGACCCGGCACGGTGTAACGTGAAAAACTGGGTCAACATCTATACCTACTTTTTACAGCGGGAAAATGTCTCATTCTGAAAAACTGGGTAAAAAAAAAAATACGTACTATTCTTAAACGATAACACCTAGAAACTTGAAATATGGTATGTAAATAGGTGTCGTAGGCAACCGTTATGAAGGGATTTTTAGAAATTCCCACGGGAGCGGAAACAAACTGAATCCGTGCGTGCAACGCCGCTGGGCACCCGCTAGTAAATAAATATAGGCTCACGTGTAGGTAGCAGGCGAAGGGATTACCACTAGTCACGTTTATGGATCATAAAAAAATTGGTCATTTTCGGGAATGGAAGAACTCTGCCTTCCCACCTCAGGGATAAGTGACGTGGTTATATACACGGCGTCAAAAAAAAATCGCACCTGTGGAAAATAATATTTCAAACCACTTTTAATCCCATTTAGAATCAATGATGATGGGACTATTAGGTATCATTTTATACATTAATATAACGACATTGAAATTAACAACCATTTATCTATGCCATAAAAAAAAACATTTCACCCAATTAACGACGTTATACAAAATTGCAAAATTGCCGCTAGTTGCGCTAAAAAAACAAAACAAAAAAACTCCTTAAGATGGATACCACCCCTGATGAAGCCGCTCAAGTGATCGCATTACTGCAATCGGGGATGCGACGGTGGGATGTTGCTCGGCAACTGAACCTAAGTCGTTTTTCGGTTAGACGAGTACTCCTGCGGTTCCGAGAGACTGGTGGCTACATCCGGAGATAGTAATCTGGTAGAAAACACTGTACATCGGAGAGAGACGATCGGTTTATTGTTTCAACATCACTGCGAAATCGGTTCTCAAATGCTGTTGAGTTGCAACAGCGACTCCAAGCAACTCGCAGATCCACCGTAAGCGTCTCTACGGTCAGACGAAGGCTAAAAGAAAAGAAGATAGTGGCCCATAAGGCCGCTAAAGGCCCAAAATTGTCTGCACAGCATCGTAGAGCTCGCTTGCAGTTTGCTCGCGATCACGTCGACTGGGCGGTCGAACAATAGAGAGCCGTTCTCTTCTCGGATGAGACGAGAGTGTGACGACAGATGTAGAAGAGTATGCATAACTTGCAGAATGCAGGCGGAACGATTCGCACAGGCCTGCATTGAGGAGACAGTGGAATATGGGGGTGGCTCCTTTGTTCTGTGGCGGTATTTTTGTTGACGGCAAAACCGAGCTTGTGTGCTTGTCCCTGACTGGAGGTTCTCACGGAATAGGCTCAATGACTGCTCCCCGGTACATCACAGAGGTCTTGCAAGAGCATGTGGTCCTTTATGCTGAATTTGTCGGCACTGGGTTCACATTAATGCACGGCAACATCGTGACAATTGTACCCGACTATCTTGATGAGCTTGGGATCCCCATCATGAACTGGCCAGCAAGAAGTCCAGACCTAAACCCGATCGAGCACTTTTGGGATGAACTGAAACGACGAGCCTGGTCACGCGATCCCACTCCTACCACCCTCCAAGACCTTCACGAGGCCGTCATTGCGAAATGGAATATTATTCCTCAAGAAGACGTTTTAAAATTGATTCAGGTCCATGAGAGATCGCATATAAGCTGTTATCAGGGCAAGGGGGGTAACACTTAACTAGGTTTTAAGTAATTTTTAGGCATTTTTTGTCTTACTTTAATTCTTTGTCAACAAATTTTAGGCCTAGCAAGACTAAATGAGTCCTTTAAAATGATACCTAATAGTCCCATCATCATTGATTTGATTAAAAGTGGTTTGAAGTATTATTTTCCAAAGGTGCGATTTTTTTGACGCCGAGTATATGTATATGTTACCGGCAATTTGTATAATCCGGTATTATATATAATCCCTAGGGAATATATATAATACCTAAAACGTGCAGGTAATGTATGAAATATTATTTATTTCATACTCTACCTAGGTATTATATATAATAATACCCAATGCGCAGCCGGTAATGTATCGAATGAGTTCATGTTTTCAATGTTTTAATATTTCCTTGCACAGGACCTAGTGATTCGAGCTAAGAATAAATAAATATTTTTAAGTACTCAATCTAGAGTAGGCAATAAACATTCTTATTTTTTTATTAATTATTTGATTAATTACCCACCTCTTATTTATGACATTATTTTGAACAATTTAAAAAGCAGTGATAGCCTTATAAAAAAAGAGCCTGCTTTACATGATGATAATCAGTGAGGCTCAGGTTCAAATCCTGGCATGTACCAATGAGTTATTCAAAACTAACGCACATATTCATCACTAGCTCAACGGTGAAGGAATAACTTCGTGAGGAAACCCGCAGATCTCTGAATTAATTCTGAGGCATGTGTAATAGACCCGCGGGCGTACTCACGGAGATTCGATATTCGACTCGGAATCGGAAAATCTGTCGAAAGGTTTCGAGGTGGGCTATTCACAGATGTCATATTTGACATAAGGATTCCACAGATTTTTTGCTTCTGAGTCGAATATCGATTCTCTGTGAATACGCCCACCGGTCACGTTTAGGGTTCAATTCTCGTAAAAAGTGGGTTTTTCCAGAGACGGATAACATCTGCCTACCCCCTCGGCGATAAAAGGCGTGGATTATTTATTTATTTATTATTTTATTTTTGAACAACTTTCAATAGGGGACCGACTTGACCAGAGCAACTTTATTTTTCACTTAAACATACAAATCTACTGAGAGCTGGGAACGAAATGTACTGAGATGAGAAAAATAAAGTTGCTCTTATCAAGTTGGTCCTATAGTGAATGTTGTTCCGAATAATGTTTCTAACAACCCACTTGCTTGTTAACCTCTTTTTGTTACGCACTACAGTTACAAAGAGGTACTCGACTTTTTTGAGGACTATTTTAAAGAATAATTTATTGATCAAAGAAAGGGTCATTTATTTACTCATCAAGACTTAATTATCCTGCAAATAATGCCAACCAATTAGTAAAGATTATTTTTGAGGAGCAGCATAATCGGTAATTTATTAAAGTCGATTTTAAGCAAACAGCACATCTTTCATTGGCCCGTCATTTCATACGTAGGTAGGTACTTACATAACATTGATAAATAATACAGACCAAAATCTATTTATTTTATACATTGCCGGTGCCCAAGTAGGTATTCTATATAATCCCGGGGCATTCTATATATTACCTAGGTAGAGTATGTAATAGACATTAATATTAATAATATTTCATACATTGCCTGAACGCCCTAGGTATTACATATATTATATATATATATTGCCGGTAACATATATATATATGTTACCGGCAATCTGTATAATCCGGTATTATATATAATCCCTAGGCAATATATATAATGCCTAAAACGTGCAGGTAATGTATGAAATATTATTTATTTCATACTCTGCCTAGGTATTATATATAATACCCCATGGGCAGCCGGTAATATATGTAAAAGACGAGGGCGAGGAAGGATTTTCCGGAAGAATTTTTGGATTTGCATTACTTTTTTCTGATTTTACTGTAGTTACAGAAAGGTAATTATTGTTTTAAAGAATAATTTATTGAATATATAAAAGTTCATTTAGTAACTCATAAAGACTTCATGTTTTCAACGTTTAATAATTCCTTGCACAGGACCAAGTGAGCTAAGAATAAATTAATATTTTTGAGTACTCAATTTTAAGTAGGCAATAAATCTTCTTATTATTTTTACAAAACTATTTGATTAATTATTTCTTATTAATGATGATAGTCTTACGATTAAAGAGCCTGCTTCACATGATGAAAATTAGTGAGGATCGGGTTTGAATCCTGGCATGTACCTATGAGTTTTTCGAAAACTTACGTACATATTTATCACTAGCTCGATGGTGAAGGAAAACATCGTAAGGAAACCCGCAGCTCGCAGAAATAATTCTATAACATGTAACAGACCCGGTCCGGCGATGCGCACCTATCACGTTTAGGGGTCCAAAAAACTTCTCGTGAAAAGTGGGTACATCCAGAAATGGAATACCTCTGCCTACTCCCTTGGGGATAAAAAGGCGTGAGATTATTTTATTTATTTTGAACAACTTTCACTATGGGACCGACTTGATCAGATCAACTTTATTTTTCACTCCACCATACAATACTGAGATAAGAAAAATAAAGTTGCTCTGATTAAGTTGCTTCCATGGTGTTGTTCCGAATCAGTTTCAGTTTCAGCTTGTAAAATCTTTTTTGTGTCACACTGTAGTTAGGTACAGAGAGGTGCTACTTTCATGAGGATTATTTTAAAGAATTAATTTATATATTAAATAAAAGATCATTATTAAGTTACTCATAAAGACTTAATTATTTTGCAAAAAATTCCTATTAAAAAGACAATTTTTGAGGAGCTTCCTTATTGGTAATTTTATTAAAGTAGATTGTAAGCAAACATAATATCTTTCATTTGTCCGTCATTTCCTACGTTCTAGGTACTTAGATAACATTGATAAAACAGACCAAAATCTATTTATTTTACACATTGCCGGTGGCCAAGAAGGTATTCTATATAATCCCTGGGTATTGTATATATTACCTAGGCAGAGTATGTAATGGAAAGTAATATTAATAATATTTCATACACTGCCTGAACGCCCCAGGTATTACATATATTGCCTAGGGATTATATATAATACGTGCATTATACAGATTGCCGGTAACATATATATTACACACGGCATCACGCAAGCGGTCACGCGTGTCTCTGTAAGGTCGTATTTTGACAGAAAAATAAATCCTAATTTTGGGGCAGCCATGTTAACCTTGATGATTTTCTATGTAAATGTTGACATTTTTTTTGTATAAGTTAAAAAAAATTAAATTTTGAAAAATATTTCTTTTCATGGCAACACTGCTTACTGAGACCCAAAATCGCTCCATACAACCCAACTTTCCAAAGTGTTGACAACTTGCCTAAAAATACCGATAAACATTATAAAAACCCATTTTTTTCAGTAAGGAGAGAATACCGGAGCGGCCATCTTGTTTTTCTGGTTTTTCGGATTTTTCTGGTAAACTACAGGATATGTTCTGTGCAATGACACCAATCACGTCTCTATAGCATATTGGCATCTGGGAGATCAATTCGGGTCTTTTGAGGTCTACCCTAAAAATTCAATCGGCCATAACTTTCAGTGTTGCCAAGCAAAAATCAAAAAACCTACAAAATGTCATACGGAGAGATAAAATGTACCGTAGACTGTTACTCGTTTTTGCAAAATGGTAAAATTTCGAGTTTTGATTTTTTGCATTAAAAGTAAGAAAATACCCCAAATTTTGGGAAAATTGTTGAACATGGAAACACTACGTAATGAGACCTCTAACCCCGCGATACAAGCTAACTCGCTCAGGTGTCGCCATCTTGCCGAAAATCAACATTCAAAATCTGGTAAAATTCATCTTTTTCTTTGGGAGCCAATCACAGGGCGGCCATGTTGGATTTTCAGTTTTTCGGATTTTTCTGGTAAATTACAGGACATGACCTACGTGATGACACTTAAAACATCCCCGTATCATCTGGGAGAACAATTATGTCAATCAGTCAGTGAGTGAGTGAGTCAGTGAGTCACTGACATAATTGTTCTCCATAAGGAGTCGTTTTGGAGTCAAGTCATGTAGGGGAAAAGTGTGCAAGATGGCAAGGTGACCCCAGGAAAATTCCGACTTACTAAGTGTGCAGGCGTCCATCTATCCCGAGTGCTAGCCATGCTGTATTCCCTGTGCATTAGTCACTCGTACCTGCCTCCTGCCCTAATCAGGACAATAGTGGTGCCCATTTTAAAAAACAAGACGGTTAATGTTTCCGACCACGCGAACTACAGACCCATATCACTCGTTACTGTACTGGCCAAGGTGCTGGATAGTCTGCTTGACAAGCAACTTGAGAAGCACATAGAACTTCACGACGCACAGTTCGGATTTAAAGCCGAACTCTCTACAGAAAGTGCAGTTCTTAGCCTCAAGCAGACTGTTCAGTACTACACCGACAAGAACACCTCAGTATACGCATGCTTCCTCGATCTTTCTAAGGCCTTCGATCTTGTTGCTTATGATGTTCTGTGGAGGAAACTGGAGGGTTCAGGCGTACCTAAAGATCTCATTTGGGTCCTGGAGTTTTGGTATGCACAACAGCAAAACAACGTGCGTTGGGGTACAGCGTTGTCTGAGGCATATTGGCTGGAGTGTGGGGTCCGTCAGGGAGGGTTGACATCCCCCAGACTTTTTAAACTCTACATGAATGAGCTGACCGTGGAGCTCAGCAACAAACAGGTCGGATGCTATGTCGGAGGAGTTAGCGTTAACTTGAGTTACGCGGACGACATGGTGTTGCTGGGTCCCGCGGCCAGCTCGGTCAGGGAGCTATTAAAGTCATGTGAAAGCTATGCTGTAAGACACGGGTTACTATATAATGTTAAAAAAAGTGAATACTTATATGGTCTTTAAGGCTCCCGGTCGACAAGTAAAATATGAGCCCGTCATCAAGCTCAAACTCAAACTCAAAATTATTTTATTTCAGTCAAAAAGTCAAAAGTCAAAAGTCAAAATGTTTTATTCAAAATAGGAACTTACAAGTCCACTTATTGAACGTCATTTCAACTCCACCGCTTCAGCATGTATGGTTGAGGAGAAGAAGCGGGGCAAGAAACTCCTCAACACAATATTCTTTTAATCAATTGTTACATATTACTAAATTGGGTTACATAATTTCGTTTGTTTTTCGCTATCGTATTGCGCTGGACTGGAGGAAATCTGTTCCAAGCATCATTGTCATTTAAATAGTCGTCTAGTTTGTAATATGCCATTTTACAAAGTACATGTTTAACATCAGTTTTGAACACAGTTTCAGGCAATTTCAAAATATCTTCTGGTATTTTATTATAAAAGCGTATGCAAAGCCCCACAAAGGAATTATTAATTTTACTTAATCGTGACTGAGGTTGCTCTAGTTTATTTTTATTCCTTAGATTACAATTATGCCTGTCACAGTTTTTAGTATACAGTAATATGTTTTTCCGTACATACATAATGTTTTCATAAATGTACTGACAAGGCATTGTTAAAATATTAATTTCTTTGAACAGTTCTCTTAGGGAATCACGACATCTTAACTTGTAAATGGCGCGTATAGCCCTTTTTTGTAAAATAAAAATAGATTCTGCATCAGCAGCTCTGCCCCACAGCAAGATGCCATAGGACATTATACTGTGAAAGTAGCTAAAATAAACGAGTCTTGCTGTGTCTACATTAGTAAGCCATCTGATTTGTCTGACGGCATAAGCAGCTGAGCTCAGTCTGTTAGATAATGCAGAAATATGAGAATTCCATTGAAGTTTGGAGTCTATCGTTATCCCCAAAAAAACTGTATTATCAGCGAAATCTAATTTGTCATTGTTTAAAATTATCTCATTCTCTACTCGTCTAACATTAGGGAGTACAAACTTTATACATTTGGTCTTCTTAGCGTTGAGCACTAGATTGTTTGCAGTGAACCATGTGAGAATTTGTTGAAGAGTGTCATTTACCTCGTCGAGCTTCTGAGCTTGTCTATCTACTTTGAAAATCAGAGATGTATCATCAGCAAACAACACTATCTTTGACAAACTCTCTACCATGAATGGAAGATCATTTATATATACAAGGAAAAGAAAAGGACCAAGAATCGAACCTTGAGGCACCCCAATTTTTACGGGTGCGCCCTGTGATTTACAATCATTTATTTTTACTTTTTATATCCTATTTTCGAGATAGGACTGTAAAATATCAAGTGCTTTACCGTTGACTCCATAATGATTTAATTTACATAGCAAGGTCTCATGATCTACGCAGTCAAATGCTTTTGATAGATCGCAAAAAACTCCAATTGCGTTTTGAGATTTCTCCCAGGCATTAAAAATATTCTTGAGTAATGCTATTACAGCATCCGTAGTTGAACGACCTTTGGTGAAGCCAAATTGTTCGTTATGAAATAAGTTATTTAGATTGAAGTGTGAAATCATTTGATCAAGCAATAACCTTTCAAAAACTTTGCTAAGTACTGGTAAAACAGAAACAGGTCTGTAATTTAAGGAGTCTTTTTTCTCTCCTGATTTAAAAAGAGGAATAACTTTACTATGTTTCATTAGGTCAGGAAATAATCCTTTGTCAATACAATTGTTAAAGATATAAGCTAAATATGGTGCTACTAAGGTTATGATGAAGCTACATACCTTAACAGACATGCCCCATATATCTTCAGTACTTTTAAGTTTAAGTGCTCTAAAAGTTTTAATAACGGTATCCGGACTAGTGTGTCTAAATATAAGAGATTCGTTACAGCTATTTACATTTTTTCGTAGAAAAGTTATGGCAAGAGATGTGGATGAGTTCAGATGTTCTGTTGTTTTAATAGGTATATTAGTAAAAAAATGTTCAAATTCCCTAGCCACATCCTCACTCTTGGTAAATAGGCCGTGGTCCGTTTGAATAGCTAAGTCATGGTCACGTGGTTTCACTCTACCCGTTTCTCTGTTTATTACTTTCCAAACAGCCTTTATTGTGTTATCCGATTTTTTAATAGTATTACTTATGGACATTGCTTTTGCACAAGCACAAACCTTTTTGAATGTTTTAGAATAGTTTCTAACATATTTCACAAACTTTTCATCATGGGTATATGATCGCTTTTCATACAATTCAAATAATTTGACCCTGCTTTTACGAATACCACTGGTAGCCCATTCGCTAAATTTAAATTTATTAGAAAGTATTTTATTTTTAAGTTCAAAATGTGAATCAAATTCCTCGGTTAAAACAGAAAAGAATTTCTTAAAATAGCCGTTTGGATCAGAATCAACAGGATCGGGCAAAGGTAACTTACACTCTAGTGCTCTTTTATACTTCTCTATTTTACATACTGTGACAGGTCTTATCTGAATTTTTACTGATAAATCGCGATTGTCCACAGGGAGTAAAATACACTGACCGCTGTGATCGGATTTTAGCTTGTTTATTATAGTTTTACTATTAGGAATACAATTACAGTAGATATTGTCAATGCAAGTTGCCGAAGTTTCTGTGATTCTGGTAGGATCTGTAAATACATTCATTAAATTAAAAGATTTGAATAAACTTAATATCCTAGTTTTATACAAACTTGGTTCAAGCAGATCCACGTTAAAATCACCACAGACCACAACACTTTTACTATTTTTACTTAACAACTTTAAGACCTCATCCATTTTGTTCTCAAATTTATCAAAATTTACACTATAAGGGGGTCTGTATACGCATACAATGATGTGTTTCTCCAACTCAACGCATGACAATTCAATAGTACTTTCCACCGATAATTTAATTACGTCCTGGCGGTCTTTCGCTTTGATATTATTTCTAACAAAAATTACGGAACCACCACGTGCGGCCAATCGCCGATTGAAAGTACTGACAGCTGTATAATTTACAAACCCAAACATCATTTCTGTGACTCTAAGCCAATGTTCTGTCACACAAAAAATATCAACTTTTTCGTATTCTAAGAATAGTTCTATTTCTAATTCTTTGCTGGAAAAGCCTTGAATGTTTTGATGAATTAACTTTAAAGATCTATGCTTTTCCTTCGTCTTACAGGTGGTAATGTTATGGCCAGAAAGTCCCTGATTTACAGAATTTATAGGTTTGGGACTTTCTGCTGTCGGACTTAACAGTTTAAATTCACATTAGTAGTGCTACTAACAGGTACAAGTGACTGTGTTATACTGCTTATAACAATGTCGTGTATATATGGAGCTAACAAAGTAGCTAGTCGTCGCTTAGATTTATTTGATAGATACATTGTATCCCTAGTCATCCTAAAATGTGTAATAATTTTATTAATGTCATAGTAGTAGTCAGTAGGTATAAAAATACACTTTGAAATGTCAATATAAACAAGGCACACTAAACTCGTCCATGAGGATTGGCTAAATGTAATCAGCAGCCCATCTCCATCGACGAGTTGCTGGTTCCAAATGCAGTACCCCGAGAAGAGCCAGCAAGAAACTCAAGGGCAGCTCTTTTAGTCTCATGTCTTACTAGTAAATATGGTTCACAATAATAATTATAACGAATAGCCTTACACAGCGCTGAGTCGGTTAAACCCATGCATTTTGGTCTACTAAGTAGTCGGTAATTTTATAGTAGCCTTTTTTATATAATGTTTGCTTAAATATTGTTTTAAATTTGTCAAGAGGCAAATTTTGTAATGCAATAGGAATCTTATTGTAAAAGCGTATACATTGACCCTTATATGATTTGGTGGCTTTAGATAATCGACTAACATAAGCAGCCAGTTCATTCTTATTTCTACTGTTTATACCTCTACAATATCTGTCACAATTTTTTTTGTAAAGTGATATATTCTTTTTAACATACAATACGTTTTCGTAAATATACTGTGACGCCAGTGTCAGTATATTATTAATATCCTTGATTTTTTCCTTTAGAGACATCCTAGACCCCATTTTATAAATTGAACGAATAGCTCGTTTCTGCAAAATAAATATTCTCTGAACATCAGCAGCATTCCCCCACAGTAGAATGCCATATTACATCAAGCTGTGGAAGAAGCTGAAATAGACAAGTCTAGCTGTTTCTACGCTTGACATAATTACGTATTTTTTTTTACGGCATATGCACCAGAACTGAGAACTAATTTTTCGTTTTTAACTGTAACTGAGTTTAAAGATCGTTTAACATTTGATAAAGAAAAATGTACACATTTAGTTTTTTTCTCATAGAGAAGTAAATTATTAACGTTAAACCAACTGACATATCATTAATTGCACTGTTCACTTCCTCATAAAACTTAACAAGCTCAACAATGTCCCGCTAAAAAGAGTCACATCTTTTAAATATCTCGGACACTTTGTCACCGAGAGCCTTAAGGATGATATTGACGTAGACCGTGAGCGGAGGGCGCTGGCGGCCAGATGTAATATGTTGGCACGTAGGTTTGCACGGTGTAGTAAAGAAGTTAAAATTACGCTTTTTAAAGATTATTGCCAGACTTTCTACACGTGCAGTCTGTGGGCCAACTGTACTCAAAAGGCCATCAGCGCCCTTCGCATACAGTATAATAATGGTTTCAGGATGCTGTTGGGGTTGCCGCGCTACTGTAGTGCACCTGGGATGTTCGCGGAGGCACGGACAGATGACTTTTATGCCATTATCCGTAAAAGGACGGCATCTTTGCTTCAAAGATGGCGGGGCAGCGCCAACAGTATTCTTAAAATTCTTGCGGATAGTCACGACTCACCAATGCTTAAACACTGCCGTAAAGTATTGGTGAGGCGGGACGAAAACGTGAGATAGTTATTATATATTTATTGTGCTCCAATGCCTACTAACATAGTCTTAAGTCTCATACTAACAAATGGACCTGTAGTTGTCTCAATAAAGAAATTTTATTATTATATAAACACATCCCTTTAGCATATTGGTGTCTGGGAGATCAATTCGGGTCAAGTGGGGTCTAAAACCACTCCCACTTTGAAACACTACTACGCGGCCGCCATTTTGTTTTTTTTCAACTTTTTAAATAATATTCGTAAATCATCTAAGCAATACTACAGATGCCAAAAATTTGAACCGGATCGGCCGGAAAACAAAAGAGATACGATGGGCAGGCTTGGCCGCCATTTAGTTTTTTTTTAAAGTCAGAATTTTCCCGGGGTCACTCCGCCATCTTGCACACTTTTCTCATATATGACTTGACTCCAAAACGACTCCTTCTGGGAGAACAATTATGTCAGTGAGTCAGTGGTAGTCGAGCTTATATATATATATATATATGTTACCGGAAATTTGTATAATCCGGTATTATATATAATCCCTAGGGAATATATATAATGCCTAAAACGTGCAGGTAATTTATGAAATATTATTTATTTCATACTCTACCTAGGTATTATATATAATACCCAATGCTCAGCCGGTAATGTATCGAATGAGTACATGTTTTCAATGTTTTAATATTTCCTTGCACAGGACCTAGTGATTCGAGCTAAGCATAAATAAATATTTTTGAGTACTCAATTTCAAGTAAGCAATAAACATTCTTATTTTTTTACTTAATTATTTGATTAATTACCTACTTCTTATTTATGACATTATTTTGAACAATTTAAAGAGCAGTGATAGCCTTACGGTTAAAAAGCCTGCTTTACATGATGATAATCAGTGAGGCTCGGGTTCACATCCTGGCATGTACCAATGATAGTTATTCAAACTAACGTACTTAATCATCACTAGCTCAACGGTGAAGGAATAATTTCGTGAGGAAACCCACAGATCTCTGAATTAATTCTGAGGCATGTGTAACAGACCCGCGGGCGTATTCACGGAGATTCGATATTCGACTCGGAATCGGAAAATCTGTCTAACTAAAGGTTTCGAGATGTCATATTTGACATAAGGATTCGACAGATTTTTTGCTTCCGAGTCGAATATCGAATCTCCGTGAATTATGCCCGCCGGTCACGTTTAGGGTTCAAATATTGTCGTAAAAAGTGGGGTTTTCCAGAGACGGAATACATCTGCCTACCCCCTCGGAGATAAAAGGTGCGAGATTATTTATTTATTTATTATTTTATTTTTGAACAACTTTCACTATGCCCCCGACTTGACCAGAGCAACTTTATTTTTCACTCTACCATGTTGTTCCGAAATCCGAACATTATTTGGAACAACATGTTGTTAAATGTTGTTCCGAATAATGTTTCTAACAACCCACTTTCAGCTTGTAAACCTCTTTTTGTTACCCACTACAGTTAGAAAGAGGTACTCTACTTTTTCGAGGATTATTTTAAAGAATAATTGATTAAATAAAGGGTCATTAATTTTCGCATCAAGACTTAATTATCCTGCAAAAAATGCCAATCCATTAATAAAGATTATTTTTGAGGGTCAGCATAATCGGTAATTTAATAAAGTAGCTTTTAAGCAAACAGCACATCTTTCATTGGTCCGTCATTTCATA
Organism: Ethmia dodecea; assembly: GCA_963855545.1. Taxonomy (NCBI): domain Eukaryota; kingdom Metazoa; phylum Arthropoda; class Insecta; order Lepidoptera; family Depressariidae; genus Ethmia; species Ethmia dodecea. The sequence goes on from OY979452.1 coordinate 2,533,428, forward strand.
CGTTGGTAGGTTAGTACCTACTTACATAACATTGATAAATAATACAGACCAGAATCTATTTATTTTATACATTGCCGGTAGCCAAGTAGGTATTCTATATAATCCCGGGGCATTCAATATATTACCTAGGCAGAGTATGTAATGGACATTAATATTAATAATATTTCATACATTGCCTGAACGTCCCAGGTATTACATATATTGCCTAGGGATTATAATATATAATACCTGCATTATATAAATTGCCGGTAACGTATATATATATATATATATTACATTTATTCATAGGTATCGAACCCGGGCCCGGGCAAACAAGGTGATCTCACTTCCCACAGGTGTGTCACTGCTTCTAAAATAATAATATAACTTCTTGTTTTGTACTCACATAAGTATTTCCTTTACCCGAGTTAAACTTATTTAGAAAAAATATTGTCATAAAAATTAAGAACTTGCTCAAAAGTGAATACATTTTGTACACCAATGTACCTATGTTAGTGTATACCACGTCTGAAGCTTAATGGTTTTTGAATCATTTTTTATCTATTTGTGTTTATCGATTTACAATTTTATTGCAGTGTGCTTCTCCATAGTATCGTTTTTTTTTAATACAAATTAAAAAAGGAATACGTAAGATCAGAACTAAGAACTTAGGAACGAAACTTAATTACTCACAAAAATCTTTATTCCAATTTTTTTTTTCTTTTTTGTAACTGCCAAGAAATAAAAGGCTTTTTATTTCATTTTTATTATTTTGTTATTCATAGTGTAAACGACATATTTACTTTCGGAACTTAAAGATAAAACGAGATTACTTAGTCTTCTGAAATTACATCTGTCAGAATTCCACGGAATTTTAAACCAGACAATATTCTACATTTATTAAATTCAGTTTGCGTAAATAGGCAGTTATTGAGGTTTTTTGTTCTAGCATAGTGGCGCTATTTTTGCAAGTAAGTACATCTCTTTAAAGGGCTTCAATTACGCGCAAAAAAAAAGGTTTTGGTAAACATAAAAGAACGTGTCGTCATTTCAAACAATGGAAAAGAACATGCTTGATGGTAATGTCAAAATAAATGGTGAAAAAACTCATCAAAACTCGGTCATTAATGATGATGATCTGTGAACTTAGATTTCCGGAAGCGGTGATAATATCCAGAAGGTTTACTAAGCTATTATATGACGTCACGGCATATTATATGCAAAAGCCCAAAGAGATTAAAATATAATAGGGCATAGAGGGGACAAAGCGAGTAAAAATTGAAGCCAAAAGTAATTCCAAGTGGAATAAGTCTAGTATAATTTCGACCGAATGACAGCTCGCATTCATACTAACTGACATGACGCTTGAGCTTCAAACAGGCTTCAAAGTTTTGTATGAAAATATACCCAATGCCCCCTCTATATCCTATTAAATTTTAATCTCTTTGCTAAAGCCACATTTCAGTTAACTCCATCTATTAATTTGTAAAAGACAAGTGTATACAACGAAGGAGTGCATTTCATTACGAGCTTCAGCTCGGCTTTCTAGAAGACACTTTACACTGTTGGCCCGGTTCTCGTTGTTTTGATGTACTTAAATAAAAACCGTGAGGCAGCTGGGCAATGCCCTAAAATCATCCCAAAAGACTGGGCTCGCTTTGCTCAAATCATACCAAAACACGATGGGACGGTTAAGGCCATACTTTGTCGTGAGTAAGAACCTAAACGGTGAGTTAAATGTGTGAGTTAATCCTGAGACATGTGTAATAGCACCCAGGCAGGGCGATGGGCTCACCATATCACGTATAGGGGTCCAAAAAATATATGCTTTACCTCTGCCTATCCTCAGGGATAAAAGGAGTGAGATTTTATTCTATTTTTATTTTGAGTTAGAACCGATAGCTGCTATGGGTTGAGAAAGTGAAAATAATAAAATAAGTTAAGAATAAATAAATAAAATTTTATTTCCGCACTTCATTTAGCCATACACATAAAACCCATGGCCAGCGCCTTGCCCCCCAAAATACAGGCCAGTACCATAACCTCCATAGAAAGTCCTATACCTATTCACTTCTTCGTGATCATCATGCCGTTTCTCCATAGCTCTGTAATGAGAATGAGTCACTTGCTGCACACTCTGGACATTCCTATTCAACGGGATCACTGACAAATCTTGTGCGGGCACCAAATAGTTATGCTGAATTGGTACGTAGGAGTCGGCCACCATTTCTTAAATTCCAAAACATCTCCAGTTTTTAGCTCTATGACTGTAAATTTTGAGCTGGAGTTCGAAACCAAATCAATGTATTCTACTGGAACGTAGATACGATCATGCTTTCGAGCCTTTTTTTATGACTCCAAAGTCACGGTCATTTGGTAAAAAGGAATAATTATTAAAGATCAAATAATCAAATTACTTTTCGCACAAAATATTTGAGTAAAAGACCATAAAGTAACTTTCTATATTACAAATATGACATTAATGACAATTGTTGTCAAATTGGAGAATTGAATATTGTTGAACCAATCAGAACAAGGCAAATTTAAAACGTAAACATCAGTCATAAAACTACTCCCGCCATTTAGTAGTGCATGCAAAAACCTCTGACTAATGTTGTTTATGCAATGAACGTCTTCACACGGTATTATTTGAAGAGGAAGGAATGTATGGACTTACGTGGTTTTTACCCAGAATATGCATCCCTTTAAGGAACCATTTTCAGCAAAAAAAAGCATGTTGGAAAAAAATGTGACTTAAGAGGTTTTCGAAATGACCGATTCGTTTGTATTATGCAATGGAAATGAAGGTAATTAGAATGTATTTGTTAGAATTAAAAACATATTCATTTGTCATGTGAAAAATCCTATAGCTATTTAATTAAAACACACAGATAAAATTGGTATATTTAGGGCCGATTTTTCAATAGCTAGATAAACAGCTGGATAACTATCTAGCGAACAAAGTTAAGTGCCTGTTTATTGGACGAATAACTGCTCGCCAATTTTTCAATGGTCTTTTATTCCACGGATAACTATCTGATCTAATAATTCAACTCAAACTTCGGAGAGGTGAAACAAATATATTGCTTAGACAAGTGTTAGAGCAGGACGTCTTTAATTTTCGGTTGCTTAGCGATGTTTGTTGACTTGTCTTGTCAGTTGTCACTGACTCGAGCAGTGAACTTTTCCGTTCAACGGTCTCTAGATATTATTTCTGCCTATATAATAATGATAATAAATAATAATCTCACGCCTTTTATCCCCGAGGAGGTTGGCAGAGGTATTGCATTTCTGGATATACCCACTTTTCACGAGATATTCTTTGGAACCCTAAACGTGATAGGTAGTGATCCCATTGCCGGACCGGGTCTGTTTTTACACATGCCTCCGAACTATTTCTGGGACCTACGGGTTTCCTCACGAAGTTTTCCTTCACCGTCGAGCTAGTGATAAATATGTAGGTACAGGTACAGCTACAAATAAAGACTGCGAGAAACGAACAACAGTTTGTGGAGGAGGAACATAAACTGAAAATGTTACATTTGGCTAACAATGAGAGAAGAAAAGAAGAAATCCGTGCACTTCTAATAGCAAAAAAATAAATTTAATTTATGTGTGTCTCTCATAATGTTTTTGGATAGTTTTTTGTGTGTAGAAAAATAAAAACTTTATTTTTAATAGAAATATTTTTATTGTTATTCTAACTACTGTCTAAGTAAGGTCTTATATATTATGCAACTACATGTTGAAATATCAATTCTGCTAAACACATTACTTTCACATTAAATGACAAAAAGCCTATTGTGTTCCTAAATTCCTCTGCTGTATTTCCACCGGGCGACTGAATCCTAATGTGAGTGCCATCTATGTCAGAGATCACTCTAGGGAATCTGGATATTTTATCAAGTTCTTAATGAGACCTTTTGAAAATCACCAAAAGTTATGTAGAAACTCCCAGTGGCATAAAGCCGTAGTGTAATTAGTAACTGTAGCATGGGTGGAATACACTGGTTCCTGAAACATAATAGCGCTTTGATTTAATTTTAGGTTACTGCAACAATACAGTTTGTATGGGTAGGTACTAGGTACTAGGTAGGTATCCTTACACTTAGATCACTGACTGTTTGAGCGAACAAAAACTTACCTTTGTGTTTTGTGCTTGATTTTATCTTCTATCAGTGAAAGCAAACTTTGCACAGACTCTTTTAAAAGTCTGAATCGGCGATGAAATTCTTCTGAATCTCACTCCGTATCAGGTATCGTATCAGGCCTTGATCTGACGATTCTTTCTTTTCTTTCACATGCATTTAAATATTCATTTACTTTGGCCTCTTCTTCGATAGCCAGGTCACCAATACTATCGAAAATATCCATAATAAATTATAATATCTAATTTATCACTTCGTTCAAACGCAAGAAATAACCTCAAACCAAATTTACTTTATAAAAACGTACGTCAACGTCAAACTATTCAGTCGAATAAGCGGTTATCTGGCGATGGAAGCGGCAAATAGATTTATTCCTCAGGTAGTGGAGTTATTCGAAAAATAAGTCCTATCCGACTATTGAAAAATTCAATATCTAGCTATCTGTCGAATAAACCCTATCTGTCTGTTTATCTAGCTATTGAAAAATCGGCCCTTAACTGAGTACCCGGGTCAACATCAAGGGTACTTTTTATTTCAGAAAAATATCTCATTCCCATTGGAAAATATAAAAAGTCGTTAAAAATTGAAATACGTACTACCTACCCCGAAACGATAACACATAGAAACTTGAAATATGTAGGGCTTGAAATATGTCGTAGGAAACTGCTATGAATGGATTTAAAAAATCTTACGAGAACGGGTATAACGGAATCATTGGGAGTATTATAAATTGGGTATGGTAAATGTCATATCCATACTGTTTTCTAATTTCTTGCTATTTTATTTTTTATCCATAATGTCTTGGTGATGTTTTTGATATTTGTTCAATACAAACGGCAATTTCATTTTGTAATTTATTATTAGAAGAGGAGAAGTAAATAAAAGAATTAACAATTTACAAAATGAAGTAGCTGAGATATAATATTTTCAGATGTTGAAACTGAAATCACAAGGCTTGAAACCTTTACTGAATAGAACAATACCAGTAATCCTACGTGGATTCTTGGTCGCATAATATCCTTTACACATTCTGTTACCCCAATTAACCATCCTGACTATAAAATTAATATTTATAAAGAAAACATACTTTAATGTATGTCTGTAACAGAATAAGCGCAATTCCTGAAATAACTTTGTTCAGTATCGACTATGTTTTAACATGTGTAATTTTTTTCTGATAAATGAATTAGCATAGCTGAATTTATACCTTTGGAAATCGTACTGCTATTGCTCTTTATTTAAGAAAATTGGTTAAACAAATGCGTCATATTTTTTATATCAATATACTAGGTGGGGTTTATGAGGAATTGCGCTTATCATGTTATTTATTTATTTATTAATGTTGCTAGCAGCTTATACACTAATACAATTCTTAAATTTAGGTTGCCAGTATATAAAGTTAAATGCATAGCTATATTGAAGCAAACACAACATGTTACGCGTTGTAAAGTTGTATTTACAGGTAAAAAATCATTTTCCGGACGACTTGCTGCATTTTCTCACAGGACAGGATAGCCTTTGACAGACAGGCCCAAGCACTTAATGATTACTTTAGTAATATGAATGAATTTTTCGTTTACCTAAAGCCTCTACTAAACGACAATGTATATTATTGTAGAGTCTACAGTAATATTGTAAAGAGATGTGTATGTTTATGTATGTTGACGGGCCAATTGGTTCGATTCCCGCTCGGGCCCACATTTGTGTGCATGAACAATGAAAATGTCTGTTGGCTTAGTGTCTGGTCATTTCTAAGGGGCACGGCAGTGCCCGCGCCAAGTCAAGCAAAAATCTGCACGGCCATATAATATTAATTCAAGTATGTTTATCAGTTGTTTAGTAGGTACCCATAGTACATTCCCTGCCCCGTTTAGGAATAAATAACCGTGTGTGAATTGCGTCCCACAATTATTATTATTGTTTGTAATGTAGCTCTTCTACCATTATGGTATGATTGATTTCTGGAACTTTCAATAATATAATGGTAAAAATCTGCTAGATAAGAATGGCTAAGAAATAAAAACAATTAGCAACACTTATGTATTTAAAAAATATTTATTAATTTATATAGGTGCACATTGTTTCTTTTCAGTTGACAGCAAGTATTATAAATATATAAATTATTTTATAAAGATGGTTGGTGAAATGCGTTAAGAATTGGGTAGTGTCCTACCTAGTCAAATCAGTTACTTTTTACGATCTGTCAAAACTAAATTATACTATGGCAAATGTACTGAAATAGCAAACCGTGACGTCATAGTCTCTAGTACTCAATTGCAGCACTTTTTTTGATTGTTTTATTATTTTTAAATTTGCTATAATTAAGTATAAATTAAAAATCGAAATACATATTTAGAGGTGTTTTGAAATAATCTTTTTAAAGAATGACTTCTCGCAATTTTATTTCGATGCTGTCAACTACCCAATTGTAAAAACCCTTACAGTATGGATAACTTACTGCGTCTGTTACATCCGAAGTTGTGTCCACCCTGGACGCAGCGAGGGTGCGCGGTGCGAGGACACCGCGATTAGGGTGTCGGGTACGGCAGGGTACCCTAAAAAATTGGTCCCTTAACACGAGATAACTTTCCCTTAGTTCTTCCCTACCTCCACATCAACGGGAGGAGGTTTCAGAGGTACTCACCTGGGCGTTGGGTCCGCTGGCAAGCACTCGCACTAACACATACACTTGGGGAGGAGGGCGTGTAAAAATATATAAATACTAATATACGTACAAATAAGAAGTGGGCGCAATGGATAGATAACTAAATGGGAATGAATGGGGAAAAACACGGGAAATATGCGACAGTACAAGCAAAAACGTGCCGATGCGGCGGGCGAGAAAAATCCAGAGAGAAAAAACATAAAACGAAATACGCTAGTGTCAAAACTAAAGAAAGAAGAAAATAGGGGACAAAGGAGTACTTTACCAAACAGCGTCATATAATGTAAAAAAGAGAAGAAAAGTGACAAGTTACGTTACCCTCTAAATAACAAATCGATTCAAATTATGATCATAAAATAAAAACAATTCATATATTAATTAAATTATTTTATTGATTGGCTGTACATAAAACGTATGTATTAAGATTATTTGGGTACAATCGAAAGACCCATTACGGTACAAAGGTGGTTACACTTTTTAGTATATAATATATTTTTAAATGTAATATTTCCGTACGCGAACTTGTCTACGTAGAATTCGTTCATCAGTTTGTTAACATCCAAAACTGAAGTGTAGTCTCCCTGGGAAATATTAAGTATTAATAGCCCAAGCCTTAATAGTTATATTTACGCTTTCCAAGTGACAGTCACAGAATACAGAACAAACCAGAAGATGCGCTCAGTAATAATTATATAACATAGGATATATATAAATTTAGGATAGGATTCCAGAGAACCAAATAATATTGTCATCTGAGTGTATAATTGTGTTAGTTCCAATTTAGGTATATAAATTTTTTTATGCCGTAAAATGGCTGAATATATTGATACCTATATTAATCGACATTGTTTGTAACTAATTGAAGACACGTATATTTTTGGCAACTAAATAAGTATTTCATTTTATTTAAGAATTGTATTTGTGGCCATACTTTCACGGACACTAGCGGTTTCTGGTTTGTTTTGTATAACAGTCTTTGAGTATTAAACCAACCGGAGACGCCACTGACAGGTGTTCCCCTCTGCCAAAAAAAGTATCGGTCAACGCGCATACCTGTTATATACAACTAGTTTTTTTGAGTTCACGGAGTGCTTGGATTGTTGAATGTATTTGTGTGCATCTAAGTTAAAGCTAGTGTTTAATTGTTTTGTCAAAAAATGTTTTTATTTTAACATTATTTGTGTTTGTTTCCTCGTCCCCCGCGCAGATATTGGCAGACTTTTTTGCAAAAGAAACTAGTGCGCGTGACGTCTCTTGTTGGTTTAATACTCAAAGATAGACAGTAGGTACACTTACTTTTGCAATTTCACAGTTGTTTGTTATATTTACTGTAGTCTCAAAGAGTTTTTTCACTTGATTATGCTGGCAGATACTGTTGACTTCAATTTTAGCTAGCTGCATTCCGTTAGATATTCCCATAATCCTTAACTGTAACATAACGCAGATTTTTTTCTGTTTGGTTATTATTATGGATAAAAAAAAAATCTCACGGCTTTCATCCCTGAAGGGGTAGTCAGAGGTATTCCATTACTGGATATACCCACATTTCACGAGATACATTGGACCCCTAAACGCGATAGGTTGTGAGCCCATCGCCGGACCGGGTCTATTTCCACATGTCTCAGAATTAATTCTGAGACCTGCGGGTTTCCTCACGATGTTTTCCTTCACCGTCGAGCTAGTGATAAATATGTACGTAAGTTTTTGCAAAACTCATTGGTACATGCCAGGATTCGAACCCGAGCCTCACTGATTTTCGGCCGGCTCTGTAACCATAAAGGCTATCACTGCTGTATATTATGGATAATGTTATACAATTAATAATAAAAAAACAACTACATTGAGCAGTGATAGCCCGGACGGTTAAAGAGCCGGCCGAAAATCAGTGAGGCTCGGGTTCGACTCAATATTTCGTTCGAATATTTCTAGTATTGGTAAGGTATGTGATGATGATGATTCACGACGACCTGTGTCCATAAATACTTAAATATGTTAATAACTTCCAGTGGAGACTTTGGCTTTTGTTATAAACATACTAGCGACCCGCCCCGGCTTCGCCCGGGTGCAATGCTGAATTTTCTTTGCTATAAACCTTGCGGAGCCCGAGACCTTTCCAACGAATGCAAAACCGTGGAAATCGGTTAGTCAGTTCTGGAGTTAAATCGTCAGGAAGGAAAACCCGACTTATTTTTATATAGTAGATTTGTATTACTTTCAGAATTTATTATTCTGTATATAGCTCAAACAAATAAAATAAAAAATAAATAAACATTTTCGTAATTTTTAAGCTATTGCATAGCTTCTATCGAGGGCCTTGAGCGCGGGGACCGAATCCAGAAATTCCGTAACGAAAAAAACGGAGGTCCGAGTCCGAGTCCGAGTCCGAGTCCGAGTCCGAGTCCGAGTCCGAGTCCGAGTCCGAGTCCACTCACACACCCTCACACTCCCACACCTACCCTCACTACAACCACCACCACTCCCACTACCACTACCACCACTATAAAAATTGATAACAAATCTATGGGATTGATATTAGTGTTCGAAGTGTGCGTGGCGCTAAAGCGCAAGTATCTAACATTGACGCAACACTCTAATAGTACATTATGATACAAGTGTGCTAAGTTGACCATTATATACAAGGCGATATTGTGTGCGCACGAGCGAAAACGAGTGCGCCATAAGAAAGCCGCGTATATTATGGTCACAGGCACACGTGTTTCATACGACGTTTTTCAACACACTTGCTCAAGACGACATTTTTCTGAGAAAGAATGAGCGTTCTTGCCGAGTTTCAATTTTAAAAATTTTGCATAAGCCGGCCGCTAAATACTTACATTTCACTCGATTTTGATGGCAAAAGACTATCGCACGCGTTTTTAGGTTTTCTTCATGTTCTTCACTTGAAGTAGACATTTTCGTTAATATTAAACTTCACAATTCATCCAAACTTCGTCAAAGCCGACAATTATTTACGAAAAATGGCGCGTTGTTTTTTTTTCTTGCCGCGATACAGATGCGCGCGCAAGGCTAAGGTGCGAACTAGATCGGCCAACAGCCAAGATTAAAAATATAATTAAATTTAAATGTAATGTTTAAAACACAAATTACAGAAAATTTTAAATGAATTTAAGTTATTTTTTAATAATAAAGCTGGATTTACCATTTACTTTTTTATTTTTCGCATAAATACTGTTTGTTGCTAAAATAAAAAGTTAGAACCCGACTAAATTATATCGCTTCTTCTTCTTCTTACTTACGACTTGGTACTAGGGTACAAATGTAAATTGGTCGGGTTAATAAACTAAGGCACTCGTTCAATAATATACTGAAAAAGCACGCGTGTTTAATATCTAGGATTATGAGCCAAAAATCGGTGGAATAAAAACGTCGTTTTGAGCAAGTGTGTTGAAAAGAAATATAGTCACTGATGCGTAGTTCTTTATAGTATAGTTTTAATAATTAGTTAGTTACTTGAATTAAACTTTCGTTTGCCGCTTTAGGGGGCAAACCAGATAACGCTCTTTAAGGTGAAAAACTGGGACGTTTTCAAAGGACATACCTTCATACTAGGCACGTTTGTCTTTGCAATTAAATTAATTTTCATTGTGGTTTCATTGACAGCTGTCACATTTATTTGGATAAGGCCACAGTTTCTTGATTTAATCCCCTTGCATTTATCAAGCTTAGTGATCTTCAGTTTGAATTGACCCTAAAAATAAATAAATAATAATAATAATAATAATAATAATCTCACGCCTTTCATCCCCGAAGGGGTAGGCAGAGGTATTCCATTACTGGATATACCCACATTTCACGAGATACATTGGACCCCTAAACGTGATAGGTGGTGAGCCCATCGCCGGACCGGGTCTAAAAATAAACGTATTCATATTAAATGATTATTAAAAGATCGATGGAGCATCAGCTTTCATGCCGTACACAGACCGTAGGTATATGCTTGTTATAATTTCGCGCCCCTTGATCTGTACCTGCGCGCGCGCGTCCTATCCCGTTGTGTGGTAAAAATAAAGCTTGGTGTTCTTCTCTTTCTAACCTCTGAATGTGAGAAACAGATAAAACTACGACAATGTATTTGTAGCTTAAGTGGATTCTACTTTGAGGGTATTTATAATAAGTATAAAAACGTTCATGATCCTTAAGGGGTCAAAATAACCAAATTTCACAAATGCATTTTGGACCCCTAAAAGAAACAGGTGGTAAGAGCTGCTGCATCTGGACTGGGATACTGTTACCGAACCAATCCAGAACCAATTGTAAAGCCTGCCTGCTGCGAGGAAACCCTCACAATGTCATGTTGTACAACGCCTAACAAAATAAGCGTAATACCTTATACACCCCAATTAGTAGTTAATATAAAAAAAATATGATGCCTTCGAACTTTAGTTGTGTCTAACTAATTTTCTTAAATAAAGAGCGATTAGTACGAATTTTATAGGTAGCACTAAATTCAGCTTTGCATATAAATTTTTCGGAAAAATTTAACACATTAAAATAGCTGAAATCGATTGAGTACCTAGTTGATACTCAACAAACGAATTTCAGGAATTGCGCTTATTCTGATACATTTTGTATACGTAGGTATCGAAAAAGACAATTCAACTCACATAACTATTTTCGAGACTCAAGGCATTGCAAAGGAAACAAAAAAATATTCCCATAATAATGCACTTGTATGTAAACGAATACATTGTTTTTTCTAAATTATACTGGTCTAAGTAGATGAATTATTATGTACGAGTACGTTAGAAGTTGAATAAATTTTGATTCTAAATAAAACGTTTATTTATTATTAGAAATCCGTATTATTATTTTTATAATGAGTAAACGTTTTATTGTCCCAGATAATAGAAAAGCCTAGATATTGATGATAATAACAACAATTTATATATAAATAAGTATGCTACTTATAAAATAAGTGGTGTCATTATCATAACCTACTTATACTACGAGTATGTATAATTCCTGCCATTATTACATTTTGTTTTTTATTTATAAAATACACCATCCGTTTGTATTATGCAATGGAATATAAAGAAATTGGAATGTATTTGTTATAATTAAAAATATATTCATTTATCATGTTACCTATTTAATTAAACACACAAATAATCATCATTTACTTGCCCTTTTTCCATTATTTGGGGTCATTATTATATTACTATTACGGCAGATTATAATAGTAGATTGTGTCATAAGGGATCAAAACGATATTTTTACGGTGAGGGCGACTTTTTAAATCACGAACATAGTGAATTCTAATGTAGAATTATGAACAAAGGGAGGGGGTTTTAAGTACGTAGCCCAAGGTAAAAATATTTTTGCGACTGAATGATACACTCTGCTTTTCATCCCTCTCTATGAGAAAAATAACTACGAAAGCGCGCATTGCCTCAGCGAGTTTTTTCTGACAGTGTGGCACAACCATCGAACGCCATTCAGCCATGTCAGCCTAATGCGGCGAAAAATGGAACTGTTTTGTTATAGTACTTTTAGCTATAGTGGCGCCAACCTTAGATGTAAACTTATTTTGCTTATCTCTTTGGCTAAGAATGTTGACGAATATTTTTAATTCAAAATTCAAAACACTTTTATTCGCACTTATAAAAACCCCTCGGAAAAGACTTACTTTGCTCCCTTTTACTGAGGAGCAAAACGTCACTTTTCGAATAGATGGTATGAAAAATATATTTCATAATCTCTTATGCGAATTTGACGTATGTTAAAAAAATGAGAAATATATAGGTACATCATCAGCCTATATTAGTCCACTGCTGGACATAGGCCTCCCCTAATGAGCGCCATAGCGCCCTGTCTTCGGCTCGACACATCCAGCATCTGCCTGCAGCCTTTCGCACATATAGTACAACCCATGGATGGTAACCAGGATCTGATGATGGAGCTGGAAGATGGCCATAGGAACTCAGTAATAAAACGACATAACCCTATCGAGTATGGGCTAGTCTGATCAATATTTTTTAAAATTAAAGCGTGTTACATTATGATGGAACATTATATAACATTTAGCACAATTACACCTTCAATATTTTTCTTTTTGCAATTCACGCTTTTGTTTATAAAAAAAATATTGATTATCCCGGCGCCAATGACGCTGGGTCATATTGACCCGAGGTGATTTGAGACGGACATAACTTTTTGTTTTGGCAGCCTTTCTTTTTAAAAATTTATATAGCTGGAGTTAGAGCTTCCCTCCATTCGAACCACTGGTGTATTCCGTGCGACGGCGCCTGCGCAGCGAGATACACGTGCGTCAAGTCAAAACGGGTAAATATGACCCAGCGTCATTGCTAGCGTAGTATTTTCGTGACATGATTTCGTTTGTTTATTTAGTGTTTTTTGCTTATGTATCTTGTATTTTTTAAGTTTTCTTAAGTTAAAGAAAACTTTAAAAATACAAGAAACATAAGCAAAAAACACTAAATAAACAAACGAAATTGTTTATTTAGTGTTTTTTGCTTATGTATCTTGTATTTTTTAAGTTTTTTGAGAGAAATGGCACTGAGAGACCATCCAGAGAGAATTTAGCGGTGTTAGAGGAGTCTAAGTCCGACGAAGAAGAGTCAAATGATGCTTCGGACGTTGTCGTTGAATTTACCATGACAATTGCGTAAAAGAATCGTTGATTTCGTTGGTGAACCGACTGAGGAACCTCCCCGGAAGGTTCCAGGAACTCGCAGAAGATGTCAAAATATATGTCTGTCCAAAAGGGATCACAAAACATCTCATATTTTGTAAAGCAAGCCCGATTTACATATCGCACACCCAGATCTAAAGAGGTATTAACTCAAAAAAACACTTTTTTCAGAAAAGGCGAAAAACTGATTACTATTGCCCTGTGCACTGCAGGAGTTTCCTGTATAGAATAATGCTTTTTATATGCAGCTAGAATAAATATATTGTAGGAATCTCGTGTTTTAATCATGTTTTAGGGGTTGAAAATTGTTTTTTTTGTGTTATTTCCCTGTTGCTTGAACAATGTATGTTTATTTGTTGCATTATTTTGAGTTGAGCCTGTATTGGTGGATTAATTTTGAGTTAGCTCTCTTTTAAAGAAGCACCATAAATTTAAGAATGTAAGCAATTTGTATTATTTTTAATTAGACCCATTGGTAGAGTGATCTGTGACCAGGAGAAGGAGTATATTGGATCGTGAATTAGCAAGAAAACACTAGTAGTACTGAAGTCGATTAATATTATTCATTAAAATACTTTAAAAATCACTAATGACAGTCTCTTATGTCCCTTTTTAATTATAAAATGTTTACTAAAAATACATTTTCTTTATAAATTTTTAGGATTACATAAAAAATATAGGAAACTTCCGTTCTATGAAATACAATTGAAAATGCACATCAAAAATCGCATTTCACTTATACAGACTTTTCTCTATTTATTCTTAGTACATAAGTACCCAATTTTAATAAAAACCATACCTACAAAATTATGCTCAGGGTTCGGTTAAAATTCAATAGCATTTAAAATTTTGAGATAAACCAATGTAATTTTTTATTTGTAGGAAAACACCCTACAAATAAAAACCCAGTGACCCAGTTTGGATGGTGGTTGTGTTTACCTCTGTCTAGAAACATGTGATCTGAGGCTTTCTTATTTACTGCCTGAGGTGTGTATACTTTTTTCTTTTCGACGGAGGCGGAAAACAGCAACTTAATAACGAAATTTGCCGCTTTCCGCCCTGAGAAATGAAAAAGAACGTTTTTGACGTGATAACGTATTATAAATCGTTGAACGCCGGCTGTACGCACGAAAAAGTGTCACGTTTCGCCTGAGCCGAGCACGGAACAAGCGAATGATAGGAGGAGTGATGTTTTCTTTTTCCCTTTCTTCTACCATATTTACTAAAAACCACTGTTTGCCTGAATTAGAAAATGTTTATTTTACTTGTTTACATGCGCTATTATCGATTTAAAAAGCCATCAATATAAAATCTTCGATCTCATTAGCGATGTTGTAAAATTATACTTGGCGGAATCCATCTAAAAAGATCTAACTCAAAATTTAAAAAAAAAAAAGAAACAAGCTCAGTAAATTGCAGTATGATAATAAAACTATACTAAGATGGAAAGATTCCAATTGCCTATAACAAAAAGTTCAATTTTCATTGGTTTTTAAGGAAATATAAGAGTTTAAAATATGACTCAACAAAACAGAGTCAACTACAAATTCAAAAAATGTTTCAAGAATATGGTGACAACTCAAAATAAAAATTAAAAATGTTCTTACGCCATCAGCAATACGGATTCAACTCAAAATGTGTATTCATTTACTCAGCAACTAACCATCTAAAAGTCGACAACTCAAAATAATACTGCGCGGGCACGTCTAATCCAGTTGTGATTCTGATTGCAACTAAAGATGTCCCTGTTTTGGTAGGAGGGGAGACGGGCTCGCTTGTTCAACAAAAGGGAAACTTACTGCCATCTAACGTCGAGTAGTGGACATACTTTTAAATCTGTTTTATTGGTCGATAGGTATTCGGACAAGAAATTCGATGGTGTGCATAACTCAAAATATTAGATTTTTGAGTTAGCTCCCTTTAGATCTCGGTATGCGATATGCCTAGATCATATTTTGATTCCGTACTGCCATAATTGGAGTAATTCAATGTCTGTGAATGAGGATGTTGAAAATTTATTTATTTTTATGTTACGAAGTCCGTGTCATCTCTCTTATAGTATATAAGACTACTGACTGATATTATTATTTAGAATACTTTACCAAAAATGAATAATTATTCAAGTTATGTTTTCAAAGTTAATTTTGCATGTAGTATTTAGAAAACAAATAAATGTTTGATTTAAAGAATATCTCGGTATTATCTATATGTTATCACATACACAAATAATCCATATTTAATTAAGACTCAACAAAATTATGACAATGCCATTAACTTTGTGAAAATTTCAACAATAATACCGGGTCATGATGACCCGGTATTATTGTTTTAAAAAAAAATATTTTTCATGTTATTTCTATTTCCTCTTCAATTCATCTAGCCAAGATGGCGAATACCATTTTTATTAATAATATATTTAGCTTTAGTATTGATGAAAAAAGGGTTTTGGTATAGTCCTAAAATCTAAATAAAAAATAAACAAGGTTAACTTATTTATTCTCATTCTCATCACACGTCAAATTGAATAGCATAATGGCGCCTGCAGAATCTAATAAAACAAATTTTAGTGCTAAAAATAATTTAATTAAAACAATTAAGTACATATAAATTATAAAAAAGTGCATTTTCTTCAAATATGTAGGTTTCATTTTGACCCAAAATATTAAAAATGAAAAAAGAAATTGTCTGTATTTTGTGTGTAAAATTCTTTAGGATTATCATTAAGAATTGGACACACAAATAATGAATGAGTGTCACAATGACTTATGGCAGAATGGCTCCACTTTTCTTCTAGATGGCCGTCTTGAGCTTCAGATCTCTTGATCTTGTTTTGTCATTTCGCAGCATCTTATAAGTCAACTCATTCAATGCTACTCACTCAATAGCGGGAGGAAGCATGTGTAACACAAGGAGGGGGGAGTGGGTGGTAGGAGGTCCGGTTATTTACTTTTCTGCGAAACTGGATCTGCGGGCGTAATCACGGAGATTCGACATTCGATATTCGACTCGGAATCGGAAAATAATGTCAAATCCTTATGTTAAATATGATATAAGGATTGTGAATTTTCCGATTCCGAGTCGAATATCGAATCTCCGTGAATACGCCCCCTGAACTGAGATGTTAGTATGAATAATTGAATATGTATTTTGCCCTATTCTTTAGGCTCACACATTATTTCTTGGGTATGACAGCTGTAGTTACATTTGTTGGTATAAAATGAAATTTTAAATATATTTTTTCCGTATAAAAAGTTGTCTCCGTGAAGCTCATGCATCATTTTGTTTATATCCACAGTGGAATTGTAGACGCCCTGGAAATTAATAATTATATATTTTTTAAAATTAATAATTAAGTAATTATTTTCTTCTGTTTAAATTATTTAATGTATCCCTTACGTTTAACTGATATTTATACTGTAACGATACTTATTGCTACTACATATCATTAACTAAAGCGCCATAGACGGCAAAGTTCTAAACCTCGAAGTTTTCTCATGACTTTTCATAAATACAACTGTCTAACATTAACCGTTGTATCGCGCCAGACACGATCACCTGATCACCGGAAGCGAGGTTGTTTTATACTATGTATTGATTCAAAAAGCTGGGGTCTTGATTGATTGATTCAAATAGATGGCGTGCATGAAAAGGCTTAAGGATGTAAAAGGTGGCGATCCATCGTCTCTGCCTAGCCATGTGGGACAATGACGTGTGTTTTATGTATTTATGTAGTGATTTCCGTTGCATGCTGTGTGGCTGATGGCATCTAGTGCATTCAGACCTTTTGCCATCACCATCAATCCGTAACAGCCCACTGCTGAGCTAAGGGTAAGTAAGTAAGTAACAACTCTTTATTGTACACCAATAAAAATATGCAACAAGTGACATAGTGATACAGAAAAGTACAAGGGGCGGTCTTATCGCTTTAAGCGATTTCTTCCAGACAACCTTAGGATGGATGTAACTGAGATAAACAGATGAAGGTAGGTGGTGCACTAAAGTTAACAATGGATTAAGGTACTTAAATACATAAACCGTTTCCTATAAATATATAAAAAAATAAAATAAAAAACACAATACATACATAAAGTAAATAAATATATATATATATATATATATATATATATATATATATATATATACCATAGCATATTATAATAACATGAATATAGTACATACATAATACATTATTACATAATACATACATTAAATACATACATTATTTGATTTATTATAAGGAGGATTCCAAGCCAAGGTAATGGATTTTTAGTCTGTTTTTGAAAATTGGCAGTGATTCAGCACTCCTTATGGACAGGGGGAGACCATTCCATAGCCTTACAGCCTGCACAGTAAATGAGAAGCTGTAAAAGTCTGTAGTGTGGCGAGGAAATTTCAGTAACAGATCTCTGCTTTGACGCCAGGACCGACTGAAGTCGCACTGCTGCTGAAAACGCTCTTTCAGGTACGAAGGGGTTGATGGAATGAATAGCACTGAGTAAAGAAGGGCGAGAAGATGGAGATCCCGGCGGCGGTGAATAGGAAGCCACTTGAGCTGCTTGCGAAATTCAGAGACGTGGTCATATTTGCGAAGACCAAATATGAACCTTATGCAGAAGTTTTGGAGACGTTCAAGCTTATCAAGTTGGGCTTCAGTTAAATCAGGATAAGAGGCGTCGGCGTAATCAAGTATGGGCAACAGTAGGGATTGTGCTAGCGAAATTTTAGTGGCAGTGGGTAGAAAATTGCGAAGCCTTCTAAGGGATGCGGATGCAGCAAACATTTTTCTGCTAACTTCCGCTAGCTGAGGGCACCAAGACATTCTCCTGTCCATAATCAGGCCTAGATTTTTTACTTGGGCACAGAAAGGAATGTGAACGCCATCGAAACTGACATGCGGTAAGGAGTCCCAATCTACTCTGGCTATTAGTCTTGAGCTACCAAGGATGATAGACTGTGTCTTAGTAGGATTTACTTTTAGACCATAACGATTACTCCATTCCGATATCCGAGCTAAATCTAAATTAGTGTCGTATATGGCCTTATCCAGATCTTCAAGCGAAGCGTGTGCATAAATTTGGAGATCATCTGCATACAGGTGGTAGGAAGAAGAGAGATTTGAAGAAATTGAATTGATGAAAATAGCAAATAGTAGAGGAGATAATACGCCACCTTGTGGAACACCGGCGGAAGTATTGCACCACGCAGAGAAGGACTCTTCAATGCGTATGCGTTGCCGGCGACCATGCAAGTAACTATGAAACCAATCAATTACCGTTGGAGATATGTTAAGAGAACGTAAGATACCTAGCAGTACATCGAAGTCAACAGTGTTGAATGCATTGCTGAAGTCAAGTAAGGAGAGTACAGTAAGCTTTCGGTTCTCCATGCCATAGCGAACATCGTCAGCTATCTTAACTAGTGCTGTTACGGTACTATGACCCGGTCGGAAACCAGATTGGAAGGGATTTAGGAGGTTGTTATTAGAAAGGAAAGTATTTAGCTGGTTGTGGACAAGACGTTCGAGGACTTTTGATAGGAAAGGAAGAATGGAAATAGGGCGGTAGTCAGAAAAAGTTGCTGGTATGGACTTTTTTGGCAGAGGAATAATTACCGCCTCTTTCCAGATTGTAGGGAAGGTTCCAGTTGTAACCGACCGGTTCAATATAGCAGTAATAACAGGGACAACAACGTCGATAATGGGTAGAATCATGTTACGACTAACACTGTCATTGCCCATCGCGTTTGAGGTTATAGACATAATGTTCTTCTTAACATCACAATCAGTAAATTGATTAAATGTGAAAGCTAGATGGTCCGGAGCTGGAAGCGAAGAAAGGTGACTAAGCGTGTTAGCTTTCATTGTACCATCAAAAGTAGAGGAGTTGGAGAAATGTTGATTGAGCAACTCGAGATTTAGATTTTGTGGGATTGTGTCTTGACGCGATTTTCCGACTCCTAGGGACCTGACGAATTTCCAGACCTTAGCTGGGTCTCCATTTTCAACCGACTGATGGATGTGGCGCCTTTGAGCATCCCTACAAACCGTATTACAGTGATTCCGTATAAGTTTATATTTTTCCTTATTAATTTCACTTGACCTATGTTTCAGTTTCGATTTTGCCACAGCCTTTCTGTGCATTATAGATTTAACATCATCTGTGAGCCAGGGAGCAGGAAGGTGTTTTATTTTAACGGCACGAATAGGCGCATGTAAATCATATAAGTTTGTGAGAATAGAGTTAAAAACCTCTACTTGCTCATCCACGGTCTCTGCATTCACGACCACAGACCAGTCTACTTTTTGAGCATCCGCTTTAAGCTGAGTGATATCCATACCACTAAAATTACGCTGCAGAAGGATTTTAGGCTTAGGCTTGGGAGGGCGAATTTTATAGGAAAGATAAATAAGATCATGATATGAGAAGGCATCGGCGGGACACTGGCCATACTTAGCAACATGATCAGCTGAAGATACAAATGCTAGATCTAAAAGAGAAGGAACACAGTTGGGAAAATGATGAGTAGCGCTGAGAGGAAGAATAGTCATATTGCAGGAATTAAGAATTGAAGTTAGAGTAGATGATCGGAAATCGTTTTTAAGCAGACAGGTATTGAAGTCGCCCATAATTATTGAGTGGTTGTACAGGGGTATTAGATCCTCCAGAAGTTTTTCAAAAGAGGAGAAATAGTTAACACGTAAAGAAGGGCTGTAGTAAACGCCTAAGAGTACTTTAGAGTGGGAAAGTGAAATTTCAATAAAAAGATGTTCGCCTGCATTTGTGGGTGGGGGTTGCACTGACAGATTGATAACTGAGTATGGGATATGTGCTCGTAAATATATGGCGACACCACCACCACCAGAACCAGTTCGATCATTGCGTATCAAACGGAAACCGGGTAAAGAATACGATGTAGAAGGAAGACAGGGTTTAAGCCAGGATTCAGATATAAGAATAGCATGAGCAGAGGTGGATTCGAATGTTGCAAGAAAATCTGAATGATGGGCTGGAATACTTTGAGCGTTAATGTGAACAACATTTAAGTTACTCGGGACATCAGAAAACTGTGTTGAAAGTGTGTCTGCAAGAGTAGGAATGCTAAGAAAACTGTCGTCAGTGCTATTCAATCCATCGCTAGAAGAGAAAGATAGATATATATCTTCTGTGCTATCACTATCGCTAGACAGTTTATTTAATATTTATGTATGTATATAATAACAATAATATCAATATATGGTAAGATAAACTAAAAATAATTACGTAAAATACCTTTGTAAAATAATATTTTTAGTTAGCAAGTTTCACTCGGTAACATCCACCCGCCAGCTTGTTGATAAAGAGTTTGACAAACATTTTGCTTAAAATTCGGTAGTAAAAAAAAATAATATATATATAAAAATAATTGTCACGAAATACAAGTTAAATTTGTGTCCGAGCCGGAAAAAAAAAGTTAAACTTATGACAGTTTGCAAAAACGAAACGCAAATGACACTGACATGTGAACCTATGACACTGACAGTTAACAAAAACAACCTACCTTTTTTACGGCTACACACAAGAAAGAAAAATATAATGAATTATGTGCAAATGACACATTGTGGGTAATCTACGAACAAGTTGAATCAGTACTAACTACAATATATTGGCAGAGTGCCATTTTAGCAAAAGCTGTATGGAAATACAAAATAAACTGAGGAAACAAAACAAAAAGAAAGCTACCCGGACGTACATTCATTTACCTACGGAATTAATAACAGCTAGTGAAATATAACTCTAGTCATCACTTCTTTATTGTAGTAGCTCTTCTGGCTCTCGTGGCTGCAGGCTTAGACGGCTTCTGCACCTGAGACGTAACTACTTCGGGAGCGTTATCACTCGCTGTAGGGCATGGGATCAAATTCAGCTCGGCGAGGGAAACTATTTGATGTCGCGTCCCGTCGGGCGCTAACACAAACACGTATCCATCCCTCGTCCAGCACTTCTGCACCCCAAACCGTTCCCGTGCCTCGATAAACGCAGTGTGCCGTCTCACAGTCAGGAACTCAGATAGTGTGATGCCGGACCCCTTCAGATTGGTCTTACTAAACCAAACTTTATCCCTTATAACAATATTAGAGAACTCCACCAATAAAGGCCTTGTCTTACTAGAAGAGGAGCGGCCTAGTCGGTGACAACGGCCAATGTCGTTAACAGTTATCTCGGGTACCTTGAGTTTGTCCGCAAAGATTTTCATAACTGCTGCACTTGGTTCTTCCTGCTTTACCTCTGGAATATTGTGAACCAGAAGAATCTTACGTCGCCCTCGCATCTCAAGCCGGTCCACCTCATGACTCAGCAGCTCCACTTGTTGCTGCAGACTGCCCAGTGCCGACACGATGAAAGAGCGGAAAGAAGTAAATTCTGCCGCTAGGTCCACAGTGGTTGTTGGATTCGTGGACGTTTTGGAGTGCAACTCAGCTTCAAATGCAGCCATCTTGGTGGTAAAGAGCTCGATCAACTCTGACATTGAACTCTTAACAGTGTCCATTGTTGTAGTGGTAAAGTGTGAAGTGTGGATGACTCACAGAAACAAGTGATATTGTGCCTGGATTTGCTGGATAATGTTAGCTGGCAGGTAGAATGCTTATATGTATCTAATTATACATAAGAAAGTGGTTAAAATGCACTTTTACTAATATTATTTCAATATTAAAAATTTCTAATTCAAGAGATGTAAGTTCCTCACATTTAAGGTATGGGCTTTAATCTCATAGATTAAGGTTGTTTTTGGAGTAAAGCAACTGTCCTTACTTTTTCTATGCCACAATCCTTTGTAAAACTCAAAGCCGTTTCAACGACCATCTTCACAAACATATTCTCGCAAAGATTGTTCACTTGTATTCTAGATAACTGCCTGCCGTTAGAAATTACGACAAGTTTTGCCTGGAAAATTTCAAAGGGTAACAATAAATTTATCTGAAGCATCTTAAATAAAAGCAAAAAAGGAAGATACGGTTTTAGCTTTCCGCACGTCATCATCATCATCAACCCTTAACAGCCTACTGTTGAGCTAAGGGTTTTCCTCACACATGAAGAAGTATGGGCTATAATCTCCCACGCGAGCCCACCGCGGATTGGGAGATGGTGTTAAGCTAGTGTCCACTTAACAGTCAGAATTTTTCAAGCCACCCAAGGGTATCTGACATGGCTTAACGACTTTCATTGTGCGTAAACACAACGAAAACGCACATGGACCGTTTAAATTAGGTCCAAGGAACGTAATTCGCTGCAGTCTCGATCGGGCCGCGCGGCGGTGTGGCGTATCGACAGTACGTGATAGTCGACGAGAAGGAAACACATGGAATGGTTAAACCGCTATACAATCAAATGCCTTCATAATATGCTTTTATGCAAATAAACTAAAACAAAAAATGAAAACCCACGGGCGCGTTAACCCTTTCGGACCTGAATTTACATAAACCACGTAGTCCAAATGTCTATCCCATATCTTCCTTTTTTGCTTTTATCTAAGATCCATATTATAATCGTTTTATCATATAGGTGTGGTTAAAAATTGTGGATGAACAAATTAAGTGTTCAAAGAAAATTCATAAACAGTGAATGTACCTAAATGAGTATTTTGCATTACAGCCAACGAAAAATTTTCTTGGTAAAAAAAATAATGAACTACGGCCATGGGGGCAGTATTAACGTATCTGAGTAGGTACAGTCAAGAGCACATAAAGCTTTACAGTTGTAGTGCGAGTCTGACCTCTCAGGCGATTGTATTATGAACATTACAAAGTCCAATGTGTCAAACTCCACGTGCTCTTAACTGTACATGCCCGATAATAGGCAATATTATAAAGTTTCTACAAACATCTTTTATTATTTTATAGTGATTACCAAGTCCACAAAAAAGTGGTTCTTCTTAATTTATTTATTGTCCAATATCCGGACCTTATTTATTTTTAACTCTTAAAAAAAGGAAGAGGTTATAAATTTGTCGGTTGTTTTTTTCTGGTTATGTGTTTATCAGACTAAGTAAGTTTAAGTTTGTTCTTTTGTGGTGCTCTAAAGTCAAATTTCCGAAAATGGGGGTCCAAAAATATACTGGTGAAAAGTAAGTATTTACTGAAATGGAATACCCTACAATTTAATAATATAACCTTTGCCTCCCTTCGCTCCGGAAGAACTCTTTGTGTGCTTACTATTGATTTTTAACAAACCGACAAAAAGGAGAGTTATATATAAACGTAACTTTTTTTATTTTTTTTAGTTTATTACCAATTTTAAGTAGGTACCTTCACATTGACCAGTTTTTTCATCACAATTATATTATTGTGCAGTATACTTCCATTTTCGACCACCACATTAACCTTTGTTATGCCACAGTCTCTTGTTTTCGGTCCTTTGCATTTTTCCAGCTTACCGAAAGTTATTTTGCTTGGGCCCTGGTAACAATTAATCTCTTGAATACTATGATAGAAAAAAAAATGCAAATAGAAACTGTTTGACTAAATACAAAATGCGATATTTGAAAACATTAGTCTTCCAAAACATTTAAAATTTATGGTTTCGTCATGTCCACCTACGTATGTCTCTCACTGCCATTTGTTCCCAAATAGTTTACAGCGCTAAAATTATATACACTGCAACACTGGCATATATTTAAAGGAGAAGGGTCAAAAGTATTCCAAGAACCGTAAATGTTGATCGATGCGATATAGCTCTGTGAAGGAGAGTGGGAGGAGACGTAAGAGAAGTGCAAGGGGCATCTGACTCCAGATGAAATGCAGAGATAGAGTGACCGTGTTGAAACAAACAGCACTTTAAACTTTAAATCGTATAATTATTAGATTTTTCTAGTTAGGACAAACATGACCATAGTATAATAACCCCTAATAAATAATAAAATCATAAGACATGTTTGAACTTTCATTTCCGTCGGGTCTCAACAGTAGGGGCTCTTGGATCAAGTTCCCTACATTTTGCCCACTGTCCTTTATGAAAAATTATTTACGTCCCAGAGTCCTTATACAGTGTGAGTCTCCATAAAGTGCACATATGAAAATGGGTGAAACTAGACACATATTTATCGACGGAAAAAATGTTCAAAAAATCTGAGATTTTATTTTTTAAAATTTTATAGATATTTTTTTCTGATTATTTACTGTTGACTTTATGTGAAAAAAACGTTATAACTTTTAAACTATGAAGTATATCGTGATAAAGTAAAAACAGTAATGATGTCAAATAACAGAAGATACTAATATAATAAAAATAAAACCAAAAAAAACGGTAGTAAGAAATAATAAAATGGGACAATCTAGAACGAAGCGTTGAATGGTGCACCCGGAATGACTTATAGTCCGGTCAATTTAGACATAAAAATTGTGGTTAAATAACAATAATTCCCACAGAGCCAAATTTTGGTGGACAGCTGGGGTTTACCATTACAAATAAAGTTTTAAAAATCCCCATCGATCCTATGTGTGCTAAAAAAGTTATTCGGGTCGAAAGGTCAAAGTTTGAGGTTTTTTAGATTTTTCTCGAAAACGGTAAGTTTTATCAAAAATAACCTTAAACCAAACTTGTAGATCTTAAAATTATCTACTAAAATGGTCCTTATAATTTTTTTCCTAAGAGTTACCATTCCCGAGATATCGCGATTCTAAGAGTCACAATTGCCTTGAGCGCTCGCCTTCGCGATTCAAGGAAAAACACACCAAGCGGCCGCTACCTTGTTACTAAAAACATGATAGCAGTCAAACTACTACAGCTACACGGAAATAAAAACGACGTATGGATAGCTTATTATATGCAGAACCAATGTATATAAAAAGAAAATTACAACTAATAATTAAAAGTTCTCAAAAAAAGAAACAGTAAAATCATAGCGAAAAACCGACGAAATACCCTATTTTTTCATGTCGATTTGTCGTCGCATCAAACTTTGGACATTATGATAGTTCTACATAATTGGATGTAGTAATCTTGAGGATTACATTGATATATAATAGTAATATAAATATTCAATATTTACATTATAAGAACAGACTTTCAAGACTATGAATCTGATAAAAATATCTAAAGGAATCAAAACAATTAGTTAACCCAATAATAAATAGCAATATCAATATCTAGAACTTGACGGGTATTGTTCCCTTAAATTATCCTAAAATTGCCATGGCAGTTAGTGGAGTAGGCCTACAGGGGAAAACACGGTAAAAAAAGGCGCCGAGTATGTACATTACCTCACAGGTGGCGTGGAAATGTGTGCATATCATGTATAGTGTGACTCTTAGAATCGCGATATCTCAGGAATGGTAACTCTTACGGAAAAAAATATAAGAGCCATTTTAGTAGATAATTCTAAGATCTATAATTTTGGTTTAAGGTTCTTTTTGATAAAACTTACCGTTTTCGAGAAAAATCCAAAAAACCTCAAACTTTGACCTTTCGACCCGAATAACTTTTTTAGCACACATAGGATCGATGGGGATTTTTAAAACTTTATTTGTAATGGTAAACCCCAGCTGTCCACCAAAATTTGGCTCTGTGGGAATTATTGTTATTTGAAATGTCTATTTTGACTGGACTATTAGTTCAAACACTCATAGTAAACGTTGTGATATGAATAAAGATACGGGATTTTAGTTTTTTGAAAGGTAATACGATGGAAAGTAACATAAAGTAACAAAAACTACATATAATATTATTTAGAGAAATTTGATAATTAATTTAAAAAAACACGAATAAAAATACAGATTTTCCTCAAAAAGTCCTTTTCTATTATTTCTTGGTACCGTTTTTTGGGTATTTTTTTATTTTCTTAGTATCTTCTGTTATTTTACATCATAACTGTTTTTATTTTATCACAACATACTTCTTAGTTAAAAAGTTATAACGTTTTATTTACATAAAGTCAACAGTACGTAATCAAAAGAAAAAATATTTATAAAAACTAGCAGCGCCCCGCGGTTTCACCCGCGTAGTTCCTATCCCCGTTCCCGTTGGAATATCGGAATAAAAAGTATCCTATGTCCGTCTCCTGGTTTTAAGGTACCTCCCCACCAACTTTCAGCCAAATCGATTCACCCGTTCTTGAGTTATAAATAGTGTAACAAACACTACTTTCTTTTATATATATAAGATAAATAAAAAAAATCTGTTTTTTTTTTTTATAATTTTTTCCGTCGATAAAATGTGTCTAGTTTCACCCATTTTCATCATGTGCACTTTCTGGAGACTCATACTGTATACAATTAGAGTGTGACAACAAGTACCTACAATCTACATCAATTAATAACAAAACACCAAATCTGATGCAGCTGGCTTAAATCTATGCCATGAGTACGTCAATCCAAGGATGAAGCGTAACCATAAAGACTACAGGCACGCGCAATGAAATATACTTTCAAGCAAACAAACATTATCTACATGCAATCGAAAACGTCTCCTTAATTTAGAAAGAAAGAAAGAAAGAAAGAAAGAAAGAAAGAAAGAAAGAAAGAAAGAAAGAAAGAAAGAAAGAAAGAAAGAAAGAAAGAAAGAAAGAAAGAAAGAAAGAAAGAAAGAAAGAAAGAAAGAAAGAAAGAAAGAAAGAAAGAAAGAAAGAAAGAAAGAAAGAAAGAAAGAAAGAAAGAAAGAAAGAAAGAAAGAAAGAAAGAAAGAAAGAAAGAAAGAAAGAAAGAAAGAAAGAAAGAAAGAAAGAAAGAAAGAAAGAAAGAAAGAAAGAAAGAAAGAAAGAAAGAAAGAAAGAAAGAAAGAAAGAAAGAAAGAAAGAAAGAAAGAAAGAAAGAAAGAAAGAAAGAAAGAAAGAAAGAAAGAAAGAAAGAAAGAAAGAAAGAAAGAAAGAAAGAAAGAAAGAAAGAAAGAAAGAAAGAAAGAAAGAAAGAAAGAAAGAAAGAAAGAAAGAAAGAAAGAAAGAAAGAAAGAAAGAAAGAAAGAAAGAAAGAAAGAAAGAAAGAAAGAAAGAAAGAAAGAAAGAAAGAAAGAAAGAAAGAAAGAAAGAAAGAAAGAAAGAAAGGAAAAAGATTAGGAAGGACTTTGGATTATGCAACATTTATGATTAATGATTATGATTATTATTACGATTACAAGTAGTGGTGGTGGTTGTGGTGGTGTTGGTGGTAGTGGTAGTGGTAGTGAGCGTGGTAGAGTGGTGTAGGAGTGGGGGTAGGAGTGGGGGTAGGAGTGGGGGGGTAGGAGTGGGGGGTAGGAGTGGGGGGTAGGGAGCGTGCTGGGGCGGGTGGGAGCGTGTGGGAGCGTGCTGGGGCGTGTGGGAGCGTGTGGGAGCGTGCTGGGGCGTGTGGGAGTGTGCTGGGGCATGTGGGCGCGTGCTGGGGAGTGTGGGAGCGTGATGGAGCGTGTGGGAGCGTGTTGGAGCGTGTGGGAGCGTGTGGGAGCGAATAGGAGCATGAGGGAGCGTGAGGGAGCGTGTGGGAGCGAATGGGAGAGTGTGGGAGCGTGTGGAAGCGAATGGGAGCGTGTGTGGAGTGGGAGTGGGAGTGGGAGTGGGAGTGGGAGTGGGAGTGGGAGTGGGAGTGGGAGTGGGAGTGGGAGTGGGAGTGGGAGTGGGAGTGGGAGTGGGAGTGGGAGTGGGAGTGGGAGTGGGAGTGGGAGTGGGAGTGGGAGTGGGAGTGGGAGTGGGAGTGGGAGTGGGAGTGGGAGTGGGAGTGGGAGTGGGAGTGGGAGTGGGAGTGGGAGTGGGAGTGGGAGTGGGAGTGGGAGTGGGAGTGGGAGTGGGAGTGGGAGTGGGAGTGGGAGTGGGAGTGGGAGTGGGAGTGGGAGTGGGAGTGGGAGTGGGAGTGGGAGTGGGAGTGGGAGTGGGAGTGGGAGTGGGAGTGGGAGTGGGAGTGGGAGTGGGAGTGGGAGTGGGAGTGGGAGTGGGAGTGGGAGTGGGAGTGGGAGTGGGAGTGGGAGTGGGAGTGGGAGTGGGAGTGGGAGTGGGAGTGGGAGTGGGAGTGGGAGTGGGAGTGGGAGTGGGAGTGCGAGTGGGAGTATTATAATTTTTACGACATGTTTTCTCTGCTGTTCAATCATGAAGTCTTGCTGACCAAGTAGTTATTTTGCGGACCAAGTAACTATTTTGCGGACTGAATGTTTATTATGCAAACCCATGTTATTGTAAGCTGCCTATTTCTGATTTAATTTTTGACCATTATCAAAATTATTTGCCGAACAAGGATTGCTGCCTGATTTTTTTATTTGCGAACAAAATCTTTGTATGCCGACCAAATGATTTAAATGCTGATTTTTTGTGGCTAACCAAATTTTTTAATTGCTGCCCATTTAATTACCTTTCCTAAATTTATACCTATTCGTGTATGAGCTGCTAGCACACCTAAATAAATGAATAAATAAAATCAAGAATAAAAACATTACTGTCCTTTTTTTGCAGTCAGCTAAAAGGGGGTTACCTTCTCAAACCAAGAATTTTAGACAAAATTGATTTTTAATTGTTACGCACGCCGCGCGGTTCTTGACGCGGGTTAAATTCGTAAATGTATACTCACATAAATATTATTGAGATCCGTGCCATGGCACAAAGTACAAAAAATGATTAGGACTATAATGCCCAACTTGCATAGAAACGAATCCATCATTTTCTATAGTATCTGTATGAAGATTTACAATTATACAATACTAGAATTATAATTAAAAGTGTATTAATGTGACTTATAAACTGAATTAACTTTGTATGTGAAATTACACCAATATTAGGTATTGTGTAACGTTTAGGACCAAATATACTTGATTCTAAATAAAAGTTTTAGTTTAAATAGAATAAACGATGTGTCAGTTACAATAAAACCTTATTTTTGATCAAGAGCCAATTGAAATACATAGTTTAAATTAAGTGGTGTCATTAGTTCAACTATAAACATCCGTTTAAATTATTCCACCATTTTATCATCAACCTTTTATCGATTCATTATTTTTTGCATAGCCTTATAGACAGCCTAACGTAAGGTAATGCCTTTACGTATAAAGTTCGCCATATGTAAATTTTCTAGGCACAAGAAGTTAAGTAAATCTATATATATAAAGAGAGAAGTCCTGACTCACTGACTCATAAACGCCCAGCCACTCATAAACGCCCAGCCTAAACCCTTAGACCTAAAAAGCTGTTTTTTTTTACAGCTGCTATTGTTTTTAAGACGTAAGCTAGCACTAAGAAAGGATTTTTCGAAATTCAACCCTTAAGGGGGTGAAAAAGGGGTTGAACGTTTGTATTTAAAACCTTCATTTTTGAGTGTATCAATTCAAAACTTTGTAAAAATACTCTATAAAACAAACGACAAGAAACGTATTTCTTAATTTTTCAAAAAACACGGTGAAAGAGGGGGATGGAGTTTGTATGGAGACGTGTTGTTTTTTACGTCTATCAACTTGAAACTTGGCACAAATACTTTTAGAAATAAATGAGTAGATACGTGTTTTTGAACTTTTCGAAAATCGTCCCCTAACGAGGCAAAAGTAGGGGTTGAGTTTGGAATGTATTGAAAACCTTCATTTTTAGGTGTATCAATTCGAAACATTGTAAAAATACTCCTCAAAACAAACCACAAGACACGTATTTCTGGGTTTTGTAAAAAACACCCCCTAAGGGGACGAAACAGGGGGTGAGATTTTGTATGGAGATGTGTTGTTTTTCACGTGTATCGACTTGAAACTTTTCACAAATACTTTTAGAAATAAATTAGCAGACACGTGTTTTTGGATTTTTCGAAAATCGTCACTTAACGGGGTGAAAGTAGGGGTTGAGTTTGTAATGTATGGAAGACCTTCATTTTTGGGTGTATCAATTCGAAACATTGTAAAAATACTCCTCAAAACAAACCACAAGACACGTATTTCTGGGTTTTGTAAAAAACACCCCCTAAGGGGACGAAACAGGGGGTGGGATTTTGTATGGAGATGTGTTGTTTTTGACGTGTATCGACTTGAAACTTGGCACAAATAATTTTAGAAATAAATTAGTAGATACGTGTTTTTGGATTTTCCGAAAATAGTCCCTTAAAGTAGTGAAAGTAGGGGTTGAGTTTGTAATGTATGGAAAACCTTCATTATTGAGTGTATCAACTCAAAATTTTGTACAAATACTCCTCAAAACAAATAACAAGACACGTATTTTTGGGCTTTGTAAAAAACACCCCCTAAGGGGACGAAACAGGGGGTGAGATTTTGTATGGAGATGTGTTGTTTTTCACGTGTATCGACTTGAAACTTGGCACAAATACTTTTAGAAATAAATTAGCAGACACGTGTTTTTGGATTTTTCGAAAATCGTCACTTAACGGGGTGAAAGTAGGGGTTGAGTTTGTAATGTATGGAAGACCTTCATTTTTGGGTGTATCAATTCGAAACTTTGTACAAATACTCCTCAAAACAAACCACAGTACACGTATTTCTGGATTTTGTAAAAAAACACCCCCTAGGGGGGCGAAACAGGGGGTGGGATTTTGTATGGAGACGTGTTGTTTTTTACGTCTATCAACTTGAAACTTTTCACAAATACTTTTAGAAATAAATGAGTAGATACGTGTTTTTGGATTTTCCGAAAAAGGGAGGATTGGGACCTCGGGTTACCTCACTCACTCAACGAAACGCAATGCATTTCTTTACGCTGGTTTTCTGTGAGGCCGTGGTATCATTCCAGTCGAGTGGCCCTCCCACGTTCATGTATGTATGGAAAACCCTCATTTTTTGGTGTATCAATTCAAAACTTTGTAAAAATACTCCTCAAAACAAATAACAAGACACGTATTTCTGGATTTTCTAAAACCCTCTCCTTAGGGGGTGAAACAGGGTGTTGGAGTTTGTATGGAGACGTGTTCTTTTTTACGTCTCTTATCTTGGAACTTGGCACAAATACTTTTACAAATAAATGATGAGACACGTAAGTGTTTTTGGATTTTTCGAAAACTATTTCTTATAGGAGTGAAAGTAGGGGTTGAAGTTGGTATGAAAAAGTGTGTTTTTTTTTCTACTATCAACTTGAAACTTAGCACAAATACTCTTCAAAAGTCTCCATACAAAATCCACTTCTTTTTTTTAAGAATTCACTATGGGTTCCTTGAGGAAATTTGTTTGTTATAATGAGCACTTGCATAGCCTTTGGTATCAAAAACTAATTCAAAAATCATAAACCAGAGAGTGTCCTAGGCTATACAATACGTAATCAATATCGACTACTTAATTGATTTCAGCTATTTTTAGTATGTGTACATTTTTTTCAGAAAAACGAATTAGCATAGAATTGAATTTAGTTAGGGCTACCTGTGGAAACCGTACTGTTATCGCCCTTTATATAAGAAATGTTGTTAGACAAAACTCAAGTACGAATGCATTACCATATTTTTATATTAGTGTACTAATTGGGGTGTATGAGGAATTGCACTTATTCTGGAACGCGTTGTATATAGGGTGTTTTGAATAACAAAAATATAAATAAATAGCAATGATAGCCCACTGGCTAAAGAGCCCGCCTCTCATCCGTGAGGCTCGGGTTCCAATCCTGGCGTGTACTTCCAAATGTATCAGGCTTAGCGTTTGCTGATAGTACAGTCAAGTTTTAGTAAGGATCCCTAATCCTTTTTCGTCATAGATAATAGCCTATGTTACTCAGGAATAATGTAGCATTCTAATGGTGAAAGAGTTTTTTTAATCGGTTTCTGTATTATTTTAACCTTTGTATACAGGACTAGCGGTTTCAACCGCGTAGTTCCCGTTCCCGTGGGAATACGGGAATAAAATATAGCCTATGTTACTCAGTGAAAATTTAAGTTTTAATTAGTGAAATATTTTTTAAAGTCGGTCCTGTAGTTGAGTACGGTATATTCGTTACAAACATACAAATCTTTCCTACTTGTTATATTAGTGTAGATTCAGGGTTATAAAATAATAATAATAACATAATCTCACGCCTTTTATCCCCGAGGGCGTAGGCAGAGGTATTCCATTACTGGATATACCCACATTTCACGAGATACATTCAACCCCTATACGTGATAGGTGGTGAGTCCATCGCCGGACCGGGTTTAATCATATTATATATCTAGTTTTATATGGTTTAATTAATGTTCTTTACACTTTAGGCCACTAAGTATACAGATTAATACAATTTTTATGTTTAATGTAATATAAATTTATTAATATATTATATTCATTAATATCTGTTAATATTCATTAATATGTAATAAATAAATAACAAAGAAAAACATACAATACATATAATCATTTTATTTTATTACTTCTAAGAATTTTTCGGCTCACTTGTTAAGCCGAGGATGATACAAAAGTAGTTACACTTTTTATTGTCATTATAAAAGGCATTTTTAAATAAAATGTTTCCGTATATGAACTGCCCTCCATAGAACTCGTTTACCCATCTATTTATATCCAGAGTAACATTAAAGATTCCCTGAAAAAAAAAGTACAAAAGGTTATTTATATCGATACTTGATATAACTACACTAGTTACATACAAAATCGCAATGAAATACTATGCACTTGAACATAGTAGAATATGTCAAATGCCGACTTAACGACTGGAACTATTCAAGACAAACTCTCAGACAGATAAAAATTCTAAAAATTGACATAATAAAATAATAGTTTTTCTTTTTTTTTTTTTTTTTTTTATTACTGACAGACGCAGGCAGGGAATTCTATACAAAGCGCTTTGTGCGTATCAATCAATTATCACTATACATAATATAAAACAAAGTCTGTCTCTATGTATGCTTAGATTTTTAAAACCACGCAACGGATTTTGATGCGGTTTTTTAAATAGATAAAGTGATTCAAGAGGAATATTTAAATGAAATTCTCGCTTTTCAACAGTTTATGTTTTTTGGGAACCCTAAACGTGGCAGGTGGTGAACCTATCGTCGGAAACAATTTCGAGCGATGCATGTTGATGATGATGATGATGTGTTCCTTCACCGTCGAGCTACTGATAAATATGTTTGTAAGTTTTTAAAAAACTTAATGGTATAGGTAGGTTTGGCCAAAATTCTGCCTGATGCACCCAAGTGTAATTTTTGCGTGCAGCTAACTTTTCCTGCATCGATATAGTGACGCATTCGGGTCGATGAATGGATCGAAATGAAAAAAAAATGGCTTCTGATTGTTTAATTCTAATTATTGTAAATTAATGGGCTCGATTCTGCATTACAGCGACTAAACTTATTTTAGTTTAGTCCTGTCATTTCTTTCTCCTACAAAAAAAAGAGACGAGAGATATTTAGTCCTGTCAAATTAAAATTAGTCCTGTCAACTAAGGCGTGTTTAGCAATTTTAGCGACGATTTAAAAAGGTCATGGATAAAAGTGACAGATAAGCACGTTCATAAGGTTTAAATTAGTGGGTTTTTTATTTTTTTACATTACTCTTCAATCATGGTTTGTTTCTGTCCTTTTTCTTCCGTATTCTATGGAAAAGGATAGGCTAACTTAAAATTATGAATTTTAGCTGGTTTTCAGAATTGACTCCAATGTATACCTATTTTCTTTGTACATAAAGTTTATTTTACCCATTAGGGGCGGGGTAATAAAATCTCCAACTTTCAAGGGACAATTCTTCGAAATGTATCAGGCGTAGCGTCGATTCGATTCGATGTTTTCACTATCATACTGACCCGAGTCTCACACATGTAGATATATCTAGTACTTACTTGGGCCACTCCACATTTTCTTGTCAGCTTTGAGTATTGCTCAAAAAGTATCTTAAGCTGCATACTCTGACAGATGCTGTCCACTTGAATTCTAACCATCTGCTTTCCTTTAGAAGTTCCTATCAACTTTGCCTGGAACAATTTTTTTTGACTACCTACTTTAGATAAAAACATAATACAAAGCTTAACAGAATAAGCGCAATTCCTCATATATTTATTATTAGTATACTAAAAAAATATATGCATTCGTACCTACTTTAGTTGTGTCTAACCAATTTTCTTAAAGAAAGAGCAATAATAGTAGATTTCCATAGGTAGCACTAAATTCAGATATTATGCTAATTCATGTTTCGGTAAAAAATTACACATATTAAAAATATCTGAAATACATAGATTAAGTAGTCGATACTGAACAAACTAATTTCAGGAATTGCGCTTATTCTGTTACACATTGTATATCACAGCAGAGCCTCTTGATTAGCAATCCCTGCATAGAATAAAAACATTTCTATACTTTTTTGATTCGATTCAACTGACACTCAAATTCGTCTATCCTATTGTCGTGGGAAGTATCTTTAAAATTCCCTCATTTTGCAAATCTGACTTTCTGCGAAACGCGAATGGTCAGATAAGCAGAATTTCAGAATTCCGACATTTGGCGAATCCGTCATTTTGCGTATCTGACATTTTGCGATGGTTCCCTTTGATGCATTAAATTAAACATTTGTAAAACCACCGACACAAAAAATACATAATGGATAAACAGATTTTCTTAAACCATAGCTGAGAACACTCTCGATTACCCAAGTCACCTATCGATCAAAAATCTAAATCTAAATCGGTTCAGCCGTTACAGAGCTACGAGTGAACAGACAATACACACAGAAACAGATACCTCTGTTGTTCTACGGTGGTTAAAAATTACTTCTGTTTTTCGTCGGGGCTTAAAAATATAGTTTTTGCTTAAGTTGTTCGTATTAGCACATACCTTAATAAAGGGCAGATCTTCTTTTACACTCATAACACCTTTCAATGAGGTTCCATTGACAACCTTCATATTTAGATCAGATACACCACAGTCTCTCGGCTGTGGTCCTTTGCAGTTAGCTATCTTTGAGATTTTAAGTGTGAAAGGGCCCTGAAAAGGATTTTTTTATAAAAAAAACATATTAAGTTATCTAAGTATTTTTGTATTTATGTGTTTGGGATACTTTATGAATATTTTAACTATTAATGTGCTTCGTATATCTTCGTTTTATAAAAACATTTTTTTATCTATCTATACATATAATAAGACTCTAACGAGGCCGTGTCTGTACCTACATGAAATATTTTTTGAAAATTTTAACGGTAGTGTATATAGTTACTGATATAGATACCGAAACACCAATTTTTGGAATTTTTGTCTGTCTGTCTGTCTGGTTGTGCACGCATCACTCAAAAACTACTGGACGGATTTTGATGAAATTTTGGTATGGAGATAACTGAGTGCCCGGGTCAACATCTAGGGTACTTTTTACTGTAGAAAAATATCTCATTCCCACGGGAAAATATAAAAACTGGTTAAAAAGAGAAATACGTACTACTCCTAAACTATAACACCTAGAAATTTGAAATATGCTATGTAGGTGTCTTAAATATGTCGTAGGCAACCACTATGAAGGGATTTTCGGAAATTCCCGCGGGAACGGGAATGACTGGATCATTGGGAACAGAATTGGGTGTGCTAATTGTTATATCCATACTCTTTTCTGCTTTACTGCTATTTTCTTTTTCTTTGACAATGTCATGGTGACGTTTTTGATAGGTATATCTATTCAATACAAAAATTTAATTGATATCAAATATTTTCAGAAAATATCTATACAGCTATGTCATGCAAACAGGAGGAATCCACTCCACGTACCAAGGTCAGCCATCCTTCACACAGTCTGTTACTCCAATGTGAAATGTGATGAAATCGCGTGGGGTCAGTAGTACCATCAATTTGTACCATTTTTGGTGTGGGGTAAAGTGACAGGGTAAAGGCTGATTCACGTTACACCGTGCCGGGTCCGGGCTGGGCGCCGTCAAGGCCCTGGACGGGGCACGGTCAAACATCTATAGTATACTTTGGATATGAAGTGCTTGACCGTGGCCCGGCTGGGGCACGGACGGGACCCGTCCGGGCCTGGACGGGGCACGGCGTCGAAATGTCAAGGCGTATTGTGAGGATGATTCACCGGCCCGGACCCGGCACGGTGTAACGTGAAAAACTGGGTCAACATCTATACCTACTTTTTACAGCGGGAAAATGTCTCATTCTGAAAAACTGGGTAAAAAGAAAAATACGTACTATTCTTAAACGATAACACCTAGAAACTTGAAATATGGTATGTAAATAGGTGTCGTAGGCAACCGTTATGAAGGGATTTTTAGAAATTCCCACGGGAGCGGAAACAAACTGAATCCGTGCGTGCAACGCCGCTGGGCACCCGCTAGTAAATAAATATAGGCTCACGTGTAGGTAGCAGGCGAAGGGATTACCACTAGTCACGTTTATGGATCATAAAAAAATTGGTCATTTTCGGGAATGGAAGAACTCTGCCTTCCCACCTCAGGGATAAGTGACGTGGTTATATACACGGCGTCAAAAAAAAATCGCACCTGTGGAAAATAATATTTCAAACCACTTTTAATCCCATTTAGAATCAATGATGATGGGACTATTAGGTATCATTTTATACATTAATATAACGACATTGAAATTAACAACCATTTATCTATGCCATAAAAAAAAACATTTCACCCAATTAACGACGTTATACAAAATTGCAAAATTGCCGCTAGTTGCGCTAAAAAAACAAAACAAAAAAACTCCTTAAGATGGATACCACCCCTGATGAAGCCGCTCAAGTGATCGCATTACTGCAATCGGGGATGCGACGGTGGGATGTTGCTCGGCAACTGAACCTAAGTCGTTTTTCGGTTAGACGAGTACTCCTGCGGTTCCGAGAGACTGGTGGCTACATCCGGAGATAGTAATCTGGTAGAAAACACTGTACATCGGAGAGAGACGATCGGTTTATTGTTTCAACATCACTGCGAAATCGGTTCTCAAATGCTGTTGAGTTGCAACAGCGACTCCAAGCAACTCGCAGATCCACCGTAAGCGTCTCTACGGTCAGACGAAGGCTAAAAGAAAAGAAGATAGTGGCCCATAAGGCCGCTAAAGGCCCAAAATTGTCTGCACAGCATCGTAGAGCTCGCTTGCAGTTTGCTCGCGATCACGTCGACTGGGCGGTCGAACAATAGAGAGCCGTTCTCTTCTCGGATGAGACGAGAGTGTGACGACAGATGTAGAAGAGTATGCATAACTTGCAGAATGCAGGCGGAACGATTCGCACAGGCCTGCATTGAGGAGACAGTGGAATATGGGGGTGGCTCCTTTGTTCTGTGGCGGTATTTTTGTTGACGGCAAAACCGAGCTTGTGTGCTTGTCCCTGACTGGAGGTTCTCACGGAATAGGCTCAATGACTGCTCCCCGGTACATCACAGAGGTCTTGCAAGAGCATGTGGTCCTTTATGCTGAATTTGTCGGCACTGGGTTCACATTAATGCACGGCAACATCGTGACAATTGTACCCGACTATCTTGATGAGCTTGGGATCCCCATCATGAACTGGCCAGCAAGAAGTCCAGACCTAAACCCGATCGAGCACTTTTGGGATGAACTGAAACGACGAGCCTGGTCACGCGATCCCACTCCTACCACCCTCCAAGACCTTCACGAGGCCGTCATTGCGAAATGGAATATTATTCCTCAAGAAGACGTTTTAAAATTGATTCAGGTCCATGAGAGATCGCATATAA
Organism: Ethmia dodecea; assembly: GCA_963855545.1. Classification (NCBI taxonomy): domain Eukaryota; kingdom Metazoa; phylum Arthropoda; class Insecta; order Lepidoptera; family Depressariidae; genus Ethmia; species Ethmia dodecea. The sequence continues at coordinate 2,571,409 of OY979452.1, forward strand.
GCTGTTATCAGGGCAAGGGGGGTAACACTTAACTAGGTTTTAAGTAATTTTTAGGCATTTTTTGTCTTACTTTAATTCTTTGTCAACAAATTTTAGGCCTAGCAAGACTAAATGAGTCCTTTAAAATGATACCTAATAGTCCCATCATCATTGATTTGATTAAAAGTGGTTTGAAGTATTATTTTCCAAAGGTGCGATTTTTTTGACGCCGAGTATATGTATATGTTACCGGCAATTTGTATAATCCGGTATTATATATAATCCCTAGGGAATATATATAATACCTAAAACGTGCAGGTAATGTATGAAATATTATTTATTTCATACTCTACCTAGGTATTATATATAATACCCAATGCGCAGCCGGTAATGTATCGAATGAGTTCATGTTTTCAATGTTTTAATATTTCCTTGCACAGGACCTAGTGATTCGAGCTAAGAATAAATAAATATTTTTAAGTACTCAATCTAGAGTAGGCAATAAACATTCTTATTTTTTTATTAATTATTTGATTAATTACCCACCTCTTATTTATGACATTATTTTGAACAATTTAAAAAGCAGTGATAGCCTTATAAAAAAAGAGCCTGCTGTACATGATGATAATCAGTGAGGCTCAGGTTCAAATCCTGGCATGTACCAATGAGTTATTCAAAACTAACGCACATATTCATCACTAGCTCAACGGTGAAGGAATAACTTCGTGAGGAAACCCGCAGATCTCTGAATTAATTCTGAGGCATGTGTAATAGACCCGCGGGCGTACTCACGGAGATTCGATATTCGACTCGGAATCGGAAAATCTGTCGAAAGGTTTCGAGGTGGGCTATTCACAGATGTCATATTTGACATAAGGATTCCACAGATTTTTTGCTTCTGAGTCGAATATCGATTCTCTGTGAATCCGGTCACGTTTAGGGTTCAATTCTCGTAAAAAGTGGGTTTTTCCAGAGACGGATAACATCTGCCTACCCCCTCGGCGATAAAAGGCGTGGATTATTTATTTATTTATTATTTTATTTTTGAACAACTTTCAATAGGGGACCGACTTGACCAGAGCAACTTTATTTTTCACTTAAGCATACAAATCTACTGAGAGCTGGGAACGAAATGTACTGAGATGAGAAAAATAAAGTTGCTCTTATCAAGTTGGTCCTATAGTGAATGTTGTTCCGAATAATGTTTCTAACAACCCACTTTCGGCTTGTTAACCTCTTTTTGTTACGCACTACAGTTACAAAGAGGTACTCGACTTTTTTGAGGACTATTTTAAAGAATAATTTATTGATCAAAGAAAGGGTCATTTATTTACTCATCAAGACTTAATTATCCTGCAAATAATGCCAACCAATTAGTAAAGATTATTTTTGAGGAGCAGCATAATCGGTAATTTATTAAAGTCGATTTTAAGCAAACAGCACATCTTTCATTGGCCCGTCATTTCATACGTAGGTAGGTACTTACATAACATTGATAAATAATACAGACCAAAATCTATTTATTTCATACATTGCCGGTGCCCAAGTAGGTATTCTATATAATCCCGGGGCATTCTATATATTACCTAGGTAGAGTATGTAATAGACATTAATATTAATAATATTTCATACATTGCCTGAACGCCCTAGGTATTACATATTATATATATATATATATATATTGCCGGTAACATATATATATATGTTACCGGCAATCTGTATAATCCGGTATTATATATAATCCCTAGGCAATATATATAATGCCTAAAACGTGCAGGTAATGTATGAAATATTATTTATTTCATACTCTGCCTAGGTATTATATATAATACCCCATGGGCAGCCGGTAATATATGTAAAAGACGAGGGCGAGGAAGGATTTTCCGGAAGAATTTTTGGATTTACATTACTTTTTTCTGATTTTACTGTAGTTACAGAAAGGTAATTATTGTTTTAAAGAATAATTTATTGAATATATAAAAGTTCATTTAGTAACTCATAAAGACTTCATGTTTTCAACGTTTAATAATTCCTTGCACAGGACCAAGTGAGCTAAGAATAAATTAATATTTTTGAGTACTCAATTTTAAGTAGGCAATAAATCTTCTTATTATTTTTACAAAACTATTTGATTAATTATTTCTTATTAATGATGATAGTCTTACGATTAAAGAGCCTGCTTCACATGATGAAAATTAGTGAGGATCGGGTTTGAATCCTGGCATGTACCTATGAGTTTTTCGAAAACTTACGTACATATTTATCACTAGCTCGATGGTGAAGGAAAACATCGTAAGGAAACCCGCAGCTCGCAGAAATAATTCTATAACATGTAACAGACCCGGTCCGGCGATGCGCACCTATCACGTTTAGGGGTCCAAAAAACTTCTCGTGAAAAGTGGGTACATCCAGAAATGGAATACCTCTGCCTACTCCCTTGGGGATAAAAAGGCGTGAGATTATTTTATTTATTTTGAACAACTTTCACTATGGGACCGACTTGATCAGATCAACTTTATTTTTCACTCCACCATACAATACTGAGATAAGAAAAATAAAGTTGCTCTGATCAAGTTGCTTCCATGGTGTTGTTCCGAATCAGTTTCAGTTTCAGCTTGTAAAATCTTTTTTGTGTCACACTGTAGTTAGGTACAGAGAGGTGCTACTTTTATGAGGATTATTTTAAAGAATTAATTTATATATTAAATAAAAGATCATTATTAAGTTACTCATAAAGACTTAATTATTTTGCAAAAAATTCCTATTAAAAAGACAATTTTTGAGGAGCTTCCTTATTGGTAATTTTATTAAAGTAGATTGTAAGCAAACATAATATCTTTCATTTGTCCGTCATTTCCTACGTTCTAGGTACTTAGATAACATTGATAAAACAGACCAAAATCTATTTATTTTACACATTGCCGGTGGCCAAGTGGTAGGCAGAGTATGTAATGGAAAGTAATATTAATAATATTTCATACACTGCCTGAACGCCCCAGGTATTACATATATTGCCTAGGGATTATATATAATACGTGCATTATACAGATTGCCGGTAACATATATACATATTACACACGGCATCACGCAAGCGGTCACGCGTGTCTCTGTAAGGTCGTATTTTGACAGAAAAATAAATCCTAATTTTGGGGCAGCCATGTTAACCTTGATGATTTTCTATGTAAATGTTGACATTTTTTTTGTATAAGTTAAAAAAAATTAAATTTTGAAAAATATTTCTTTTTATGGCAACACTGCTTACTGAGACCCAAAATCGCTCCATACAACCCAACTTTCCAAAGTGTTGACAACTTGCCTAAAAATACCGATAAACATTATAAAAACCCATTTTTTTCAGTAAGGAGAGAATACCGGAGCGGCCATCTTGTTTTTCTGGTTTTTCGGATTTTTCTGGTAAACTACAGGATATGTTCTGTGCAATGACACCAATCACGTCTCTATAGCATATTGGCATCTGGGAGATCAATTCGGGTCTTTTGAGGTCTACCCTAAAAATTCAATCGGCCATAACTTTCAGTGTTGCCAAGCAAAAATCAAAAAACCTACAAAATGTCATACGGAGAGATAAAATGTACCATAGACTGTTACTCGTTTTTGCAAAATGGTAAAATTTCGAGTTTTGATTTTTTGCATTAAAAGTAAGAAAATACCCCAAATTTTGGGAAAATTGTTGAACATGGAAACACTACGTAATGAGACCTCTAACCCCGCGATACAAGCTAACTCGCTCAGGTGTCGCCATCTTGCCGAAAATCAACATTCAAAATCTGGTAAAATTCATCTTTTTCTTTGGGAGCCAATCACAGGGCGGCCATGTTGGATTTTCAGTTTTTCGGATTTTTCTGGTAAATTACAGGACATGACCTACGTGATGACACTTAAAAAATCCCCGTATCATCTGGGAGAACAATTATGTCAATCAGTCAGTGAGTGAGTGAGTCAGTGAGTCACTGACATAATTGTTCTCCATAAGGAGTCGTTTTGGAGTCAAGTCATGTAGGGGAAAAGTGTGCAAGATGGCAAGGTGACCCCAGGAAAATTCCGACTTACTAAGTGTGCAGGCGTCCATCTATCCCGAGTGCTAGCCATGCTGTATTCCCTGTGCATTAGTCACTCGTACCTGCCTCCTGCCCTAATCAGGACAATAGTGGTGCCCATTTTAAAAAACAAGACGGTTAATGTTTCCGACCACGCGAACTACAGACCCATATCACTCGCTACTGTACTGGCCAAGGTGCTGGATAGTCTGCTTGACAAGCAACTTGAGAAGCACATAGAACTTCACGACGCACAGTTCGGATTTAAAGCCGAACTCTCTACAGAAAGTGCAGTTCTTAGCCTCAAGCAGACTGTTCAGTACTACACCGACAAGAACACCTCAGTATACGCATGCTTCCTCGATCTTTCTAAGGCCTTCGATCTTGTTGCTTATGATGTTCTGTGGAGGAAACTGGAGGGTTCAGGCGTACCTAAAGATCTCATTTGGGTCCTGGAGTTTTGGTATGCACAACAGCAAAACAACGTGCGTTGGGGTACAGCGTTGTCTGAGGCATATTGGCTGGAGTGTGGGGTCCGTCAGGGAGGGTTGACATCCCCCAGACTTTTTAAACTCTACATGAATGAGCTGACCGTGGAGCTCAGCAACAAACAGGTCGGATGCTATGTCGGAGGAGTTAGCGTTAACTTGAGTTACGCGGACGACATGGTGTTGCTGGGTCCCGCGGCCAGCTCGGTCAGGGAGCTATTAAAGTCATGTGAAAGCTATGCTGTAAGACACGGGTTACTATATAATGTTAAAAAAAGTGAATACTTATATGGTCTTTAAGGCTCCCGGTCGACAAGTAAAATATGAGCCCGTCATCAAGCTCAAACTCAAACTCAAAATTATTTTATTTCAGTCAAAAAGTCAAAAGTCAAAAGTCAAAATGTTTTATTCAAAATAGGAACTTACAAGTCCACTTATTGAACGTCATTTCAACTCCACCGCTTCAGCATGTATGGTTGAGGAGAAGAAGCGGGGCAAGAAACTCCTCAACACAATATTCTTTTAATCAATTGTTACATATTACTAAATTGGGTTACATAATTTCGTTTGTTTTTCGCTATCGTATTGCGCTGGACTGGAGGAAATCTGTTCCAAGCATCATTGTCATTTAAATAGTCGTCTAGTTTGTAATATGCCATTTTACAAAGTACATGTTTAACATGAGTTTTGAACACAGTTTCAGGCAATTTCAAAATATCTTCTGGTATTTTATTATAAAAGCGTATGCAAAGCCCCACAAAGGAATTATTAATTTTACTTAATCGTGACTGAGGTTGCTCTAGTTTATTTTTATTCCTTAGATTACAATTATGCCTGTCACAGTTTTTAGTATACAGTAATATGTTTTTCCGTACATACATAATGTTTTCATAAATGTACTGACAAGGCATTGTTAAAATATTAATTTCTTTGAACAGTTCTCTTAGGGAATCACGACATCTTAACTTGTAAATGGCGCGTATAGCCCTTTTTTGTAAAATAAAAATAGATTCTGCATCAGCAGCTCTGCCCCACAGCAAGATGCCATAGGACATTATACTGTGAAAGTAGCTAAAATAAACGAGTCTTGCTGTGTCTACATTAGTAAGCCATCTGATTTGTCTGACGGCATAAGCAGCTGAGCTCAGTCTGTTAGATAATGCAGAAATATGAGAATTCCATTGAAGTTTGGAGTCTATCGTTATCCCCAAAAAAACTGTATTATCAGCGAAATCTAATTTGTCATTGTTTAAAATTATCTCATTCTCTACTCGTCTAACATTAGGGAGTACAAACTTTATACATTTGGTCTTCTTAGCGTTGAGCACTAGATTGTTTGCAGTGAACCATGTGAGAATTTGTTGAAGAGTGTCATTTACCTCGTCGAGCTTCTGAGCTTGTCTATCTACTTTGAAAATCAGAGATGTATCATCAGCAAACAACACTATCTTTGACAAACTCTCTACCATGAATGGAAGATCATTTATATATACAAGGAAAAGAAAAGGACCAAGAATCGAACCTTGAGGCACCCCAATTTTTACGGGTGCGCCCTGTGATTTACAATCATTTATTTTTACTTTTTGTATCCTATTTTCGAGATAGGACTGTAAAATATCAAGTGCTTTACCGTTGACTCCATAATGATTTAATTTACATAGCAAGGTCTCATGATCTACGCAGTCAAATGCTTTTGATAGATCGCAAAAAACTCCAATTGCGTTTTGAGATTTCTCCCAGGCATTAAAAATATTCTTGAGTAATGCTATTCCAGCATTCGTAGTTGAACGACCTTTGGTGAAGCCAAATTGTTCGTTATGAAATAAGTTATTTAGATTGAAGTGTGAAATCATTTGATCAAGCAATAACCTTTCAAAAACTTTGCTAAGTACTGGTAAAACAGAAACAGGTCTATAATTTAAGGAGTCTTTTTTCTCTCCTGATTTAAAAAGAGGAATAACTTTACTATGTTTCATTAGGTCAGGAAATAATCCTTTGTCAATACAATTGTTAAAGATATAAGCTAAATATGGTGCTACTAAGGTTATGATGAAGCTACATACCTTAACAGACATGCCCCATATATCTTCAGTACTTTTAAGTTTAAGTGCTCTAAAAGTTTTAATAACGGTATCCGGACTAGTGTGTCTAAATATAAGAGATTCGTTACAGCTATTTACATTTTTTCGTAGAAAAGTTATGGCAAGAGATGTGGATGAGTTCAGATGTTCTGTTGTTTTAATAGGTATATTAGTAAAAAAATGTTCAAATTCCCTAGCCACATCCTCACTCTTGGTAAATAGGCCGTGGTCCGTTTGAATAGCTAAGTCATGGTCACGTGGTTTCACTCTACCCGTTTCTCTGTTTATTACTTTCCAAACAGCCTTTATTGTGTTATCCGATTTTTTAATAGTATTACTTATGGACATTGCTTTTGCACAAGCACAAACCTTTTTGAATGTTTTAGAATAGTTTCTAACATATTTCACAAACTTTTCATCATGGGTATATGATCGCTTTTCATACAATTCAAATAATTTGACCCTGCTTTTACGAATACCACTGGTAGCCCATTCGCTAAATTTAAATTTATTAGAAAGTATTTTATTTTTAAGTTCAAAATGTGAATCAAATTCCTCGGTTAAAACAGAAAAGAATTTCTTAAAATAGCCGTTTGGATCAGAATCAACAGGATCGGGCAAAGGTAACTTACACTCTAGTGCTCTTTTATACTTCTCTATTTTACATACTGTGACAGGTCTTATCTGAATTTTTACTGATAAATCGCGATTGTCCACAGGGAGTAAAATACACTGACCGCTGTGATCGGATTTTAGCTTGTTTATTATAGTTTTACTATTAGGAATACAATTACAGTAGATATTGTCAATGCAAGTTGCCGAAGTTTCTGTGATTCTGGTAGGATCTGTAAATACATTCATTAAATTAAAAGATTTGAATAAACTTAATATCCTAGTTTTATACAAACTTGGTTCAAGCAGATCCACGTTAAAATCACCACAGACCACAACACTTTTACTATTTTTACTCAACAACTTTAAGACCTCATCCATTTTGTTCTCAAAATTATCAAAATTTACACTATAAGGGGGTCTGTATACGCATACAATGATGTGTTTCTCCAACTCAACGCATGACAATTCAATAGTACTTTCCACCGATAATTTAATTACGTCCTGGCGGTCTTTCGCTTTGATATTATTTCTAACAAAAATTACGGAACCACCACGTGCGGCCAATCGCCGATTGAAAGTACTGACAGCTGTATAATTTACAAACCCAAACATCATTTCTGTGACTCTAAGCCAATGTTCTGTCACACAAAAAATATCAACTTTTTCGTATTCTAAGAATAGTTCTATTTCTAATTCTTTGCTGGAAAAGCCTTGAATGTTCTGATGAATTAACTTTAAAGATCTATGCTTTTCCTTCGTCTTACAGGTGGTAATGTTATGGCCAGAAAGTCCCTGATTTACAGAATTTATAGGTTTGGGACTTTCTGCTGTCGGACTTAACAGTTTAAATTCACATTAGTAGTGCTACTAACAGGTACAAGTGACTGTGTTATACTGCTTATAACAATGTCGTGTATATATGGAGCTAACAAAGTAGCTAGTCGTCGCTTAGATTTATTTGATAGATACATTGTATCCCTAGTCATCCTAAAATGTGTAATAATTTTATTAATGTCATAGTAGTAGTCAGTAGGTATAAAAATACACTTTGAAATGTCAATATAAACAAGGCACACTAAACTCGTCCATGAGGATTGGCTAAATGTAATCAGCAGCCCATCTCCATCGACGAGTTGCTGGTTCCAAATGCAGTACCCCGAGAAGAGCCAGCAAGAAACTCAAGGGCAGCTCTTTTTAGTCTCATGTCTTACTAGTAAATATGGTTCACAATAATAATTATAACGAATAGCCTTACACAGCGCTGAGTCGGTTAAACCCATGCATTTTGGTCTACTAAGTAGTCGGTAATTTTATAGTAGCCTTTTTTATATAATGTTTGCTTAAATATTGTTTTAAATTTGTCAAGAGGCAAATTTTGTAATGCAATAGGAATCTTATTGTAAAAGCGTATACATTGACCCTTATATGATTTGGTGGCTTTAGATAATCGACTAACATAAGCAGCCAGTTCATTCTTATTTCTACTGTTTATACCTCTACAATGTCTGTCACAATTTTTTTTGTAAAGTGATATATTCTTTTTAACATACAATACGTTTTCGTAAATATACTGTGACGCCAGTGTCAGTATATTATTAATATCCTTGATTTTTTCCTTTAGAGACATCCTAGACCCCATTTTATAAATTGAACGAATAGCTCGTTTCTGCAAAATAAATATTCTCTGAACATCAGCAGCATTCCCCCACAGTAGAATGCCATATTACATCAAGCTGTGGAAGAAGCTGAAATAGACAAGTCTAGCTGTTTCTACGCTTGACATAATTACGTATTTTTTTTTACGGCATATGCACCAGAACTGAGAACTAATTTTTCGTTTTTAACTGTAACTGAGTTTAAAGATCGTTTAACATTTGATAAAGAAAAATGTACACATTTAGTTTTTTTCTCATAGAGAAGTAAATTATTAACGTTAAACCAACTGACATATCATTAATTGCACTGTTCACTTCGTCATAAAACTTAACAAGCTCAACAATGTCCCGCTAAAAAGAGTCACATCTTTTAAATATCTCGGACACTTTGTCACCGAGAGCCTTAAGGATGATATTGACGTAGACCGTGAGCGGAGGGCGCTGGCGGCCAGATGTAATATGTTGGCACGTAGGTTTGCACGGTGTAGTAAAGAAGTTAAAATTACGCTTTTTAAAGATTATTGCCAGACTTTCTACACGTGCAGTCTGTGGGCCAACTGTACTCAAAAGGCCATCAGCGCCCTTCGCATACAGTATAATAATGGTTTCAGGATGCTGTTGGGGTTGCCGCGCTACTGTAGTGCACCTGGGATGTTCGCGGAGGCACGGACAGATGACTTTTATGCCATTATCCGTAAAAGGACGGCATCTTTGCTTCAAAGATGGCGGGGCAGCGCCAACAGTATTCTTAAAATTCTTGCGGATAGTCACGACTCACCAATGCTTAAACACTGCCGTAAAGTATTGGTGAGGCGGGACGAAAACGTGAGATAGTTATTATATATTTATTGTGTTCCAATGCCTACTAACATAGTCTTAAGTCTCATACTAACAAATGGACCTGTAGTTGTCTCAATAAAGAAATTTTATTATTATATAAACACATCCCTTTAGCATATTGGTGTCTGGGAGATCAATTCGGGTCAAGTGGGGTCTAAAACCACTCCCACTTTGAAACACTACTACGCGGCCGCCATTTTGTTTTTTTTCAACTTTTTAAATAATATTCGTAAATCATCTAAGCAATACTACAGATGCCAAAAATTTGAACCGGATCGGCCGGAAAACAAAAGAGATACGATGGGCAGGCTTGGCCGCCATTTAGTTTTTTTGAAAAGTCAGAATTTTCCCGGGGTCACTCCGCCATCTTGCACACTTTTCTCATATATGACTTGACTCCAAAACGACTCCTTCTGGGAGAACAATTATGTCAGTGAGTCAGTGGTAGTCGAGCTTATATATATATATATATATATGTTACCGGAAATTTGTATAATCCGGTATTATATATAATCCCTAGGGAATATATATAATGCCTAAAACGTGCAGGTAATTTATGAAATATTATTTATTTCATACTCTACCTAGGTATTATATATAATACCCAATGCTCAGCCGGTAATGTATCGAATGAGTACATGTTTTCAATGTTTTAATATTTCCTTGCACAGGACCTAGTGATTCGAGCTAAGCATAAATAAATATTTTTGAGTACTCAATTTCAAGTAAGCAATAAACATTCTTATTTGTTTACTTAATTATTTGATTAATTACCTACTTCTTATTTATGACATTATTTTGAACAATTTAAAGAGCAGTGATAGCCTTACGGTTAAAAAGCCTGCTTTACATGATGATAATCAGTGAGGCTCGGGTTCACATCCTGGCATGTACCAATGATAGTTATTCAAACTAACGTACTTAATCATCACTAGCTCAACGGTGAAGGAATAATTTCGTGAGGAAACCCACAGATCTCTGAATTAATTCTGAGGCATGTGTAACAGACCCGCGGGCGTATTCACGGAGATTCGATATTCGACTCGGAATCGGAAAATCTGTCTAACTAAAGGTTTCGAGATGTCATATTTGACATAAGGATTCGACAGATTTTTTGCTTCCGAGTCGAATATCGAATCTCCGTGAATTATGCCCGCCGGTCACGTTTAGGGTTCAAATATTGTCGTAAAAAGTGGGGTTTTCCAGAGACGGAATACATCTGCCTACCCCCTCGGAGATAAAAGGTGCGAGATTATTTATTTATTTATTATTTTATTTTTGAACAACTTTCACTATGCCCCCGACTTGACCAGAGCAACTTTATTTTTCACTCTACCATGTTGTTCCGAAATCCGAACATTATTTGGAACAACATGTTGTTAAATGTTGTTCCGAATAATGTTTCTAACAACCCACTTTCAGCTTGTAAACCTCTTTTTGTTACCCACTACAGTTAGAAAGAGGTACTCTACTTTTTCGAGGATTATTTTAAAGAATAATTGATTAAATAAAGGGTCATTAATTTTCGCATCAAGACTTAATTATCCTGCAAAAAATGCCAATCCATTAATAAAGATTATTTTTGAGGGTCAGCATAATCGGTAATTTAATAAAGTAGCTTTTAAGCAAACAGCACATCTTTCATTGGTCCGTCATTTCATACGTTGGTAGGTTAGTACCTACTTACATAACATTGATAAATAATACAGACCAGAATCTATTTATTTTATACATTGCCGGTAGCCAAGTAGGTATTCTATATAATCCCGGGGCATTCAATATATTACCTAGGCAGAGTATGTAATGGACATTAATATTAATAATATTTCATACATTGCCTGAACGTCCCAGGTATTACATATATTGCCTAGGGATTATAATATATAATACCTGCATTATATAAATTGCCGGTAACGTATATATATATATATATATATATATATATTACATTTATTCATAGGTATCGAACCCGGGCCCGGGCAAACAAGGTGATCTCACTTCCCACAGGTGTGTCACTGCTTCTAAAATAATAATATAACTTCTTGTTTTGTACTCACATAAGTATTTCCTTTACCCGAGTTAAACTTATTTAGAAAAAATATTGTCATAAAAATTAAGAACTTGCTCAAAAGTGAATACATTTTGTACACCAATGTACCTATGTTAGTGTATACCACGTCTGAACTAGTCTGAAGCTTAATGGTTTTTGAATATTTTTTTATCTATTTGTGTTTATCGATTTACAATTTTATTGCAGTGTGCTTCTCCATAGTATCGTACGTATTTTTTTTAAATACAAATTGAAAAAGAAATACGTAAGATCAAAACTAAGAACTTAGGAACTTAATTAATTACTCACAAAAATCTTTATACAAACATTTTTTTTTTCTTTTTTGTAACTCTGCAAAGAAATAAAAGGCTTTTTATTTCATTTTTATTATTTTGTTATTCATAGTGTAAACGACATTTACTTTCGGAACTTAAAGATAAGACGTGATTACTTAGTCTTCTGAAATGACATCTGTCAGAATTCCACGGAATTTTAAACCAGACAATATTCTACATTTATTAAATTCTGTTTGCGTAAATAGGCAGATATTGAGGTTTTTTGTTCTAGCATAGTGGCGCTATTTTTGCAAGTAAGTACATCTCTTTAAAGGGCTTCAATTACGCGCAAAAAAAAAGGTTTTGGTAAACATAAAAGAACGTGTCGTCATTTCAAACAATGGAAAAGAACATGCTTGATGGTAATGTCAAAATAAATGGTGAAAAAACTCATCAAAACTCGGTCATTAATGATGATGATCTGTGAACTTAGATTTCCGGAAGCGGTGATAATATCCAGAAGGTTTACTAAGCTATTATATGACGTCACGGCATATTATATGCAAAAGCCCAAAGAGATTAAAATATAATAGGGCATAGAGGGGACAAAGCGAGTAAAAATTGAAGCCAAAAGTAATTCCAAGTGGAATAAGTCTAGTATAATTTCGACCGAATGACAGCTCGCATTCATACTAACTGACATGACGCTTGAGCTTCAAACAGGCTTCAAAGTTTTGTATGAAAATATACCCAATGCCCCCTCTATATCCTATTAAATTTTAATCTCTTTGCTAAAGCCACATTTCAGTTAACTCCATCTATTAATTTGTAAAAGACAAGTGTATACAACGAAGGAGTGCATTTCATTACGAGCTTCAGCTCCGCTTTCTAGAAGACACTTTACACTGTTGGCCCGGTTCTCGTTGTTTTGATGTACTTAAATAAAAACCGTGAGGCAGCTGGGCAATGCCCTAAAATCATCCCAAAAGACTGGGCTCGCTTTGCTCAAATCATACCAAAACACGATGGGACGGTTAAGGCCATACTTTGTCGTGAGTAAGAACCTAAACGGTGAGGAAACCCGCATGTTCCAGAGTTAATCCTGAGACATGTGTAATAGCACCCAGGCAGGGCGATGGGCTCACCATATCACGTATAGGGGTCCAAAAAATATATGCTTTACCTCTGCCTATCCTCAGGGATAAAAGGAGTGAGATTTTATTCTATTTTTATTTTGAGTTAGAACCGATAGCTGCTATGGGTTGAGAAAGTGAAAATAATAAAATAAGTTAAGAATAAATAAATAAAATTTTATTTCCGCACTTCATTTAGCCATACACATAAAACCCATGGCCAGCGCCTTGCCCCCCAAAATACAGGCCAGTACCATAACCTCCATAGAAAGTCCTATACCTATTCACTTCTTCGTGATCATCATGCCGTTTCTCCATAGCTCTGTAATGAGAATGAGTCACTTGCTGCACACTCTGGACATTCCTATTCAACGGGATCACTGACAAATCTTGTGCGGGCACCAAATAGTTATGCTGAATTGGTACGTAGGAGTCGGCCACCATTTCTTAAATTCCAAAACATCTCCAGTTTTTAGCTCTATGACTGTAAATTTTGAGCTGGAGTTCGAAACCAAATCAATGTATTCTACTGGAACGTAGATACGATCATGCTTTCGAGCCTTTTTTTATGACTCCAAAGTCACGGTCATTTGGTAAAAAGGAATAATTATTGAAGATCAAATAATCAAATTACTTTTCGCACAAAATATTTGAGTAAAAGACCATAAAGTAACTTTCTATATTACAAATATGACATTAATGACAATTGTTGTCAAATTGGAGAATTGAATATTGTTGAACCAATCAGAACAAGGCAAATTTAAAACGTAAACATCAGTCATAAAACTACTCCCGCCATTTAGTAGTGCATGCAAAAACCTCTGACTAATGTTGTTTATGCAATGAACGTCTTCACACGGTATTATTTGAAGAGGAAGGAATGTATGGACTTACGTGGTTTTTACCCAGAATATGCATCCCTTTAAGGAACCATTTTCAGCAAAAAAAGCATGTTGGAAAAAAATGTGACTTAAGAGGTTTTCGAAATGACCGATTCGTTTGTATTATGCAATGGAAATGAAGGTAATTAGAATGTATTTGTTAGAATTAAAAACATATTCATTTGTCATGTGAAAAATCCTATAGCTATTTAATTAAAACACACAGATAAAATTGGTATATTTAGGGCCGATTTTTCAATAGCTAGATAAACAGCTGGATAACTATCTAGCGAACAAAGTTAAGTGCCTGTTTATTGGACGAATAACTGCTCGCCAATTTTTCAATGGTCTTTTATTCCACGGATAACTATCTGATCTAATAATTCAACTCAAACTTCGGAGAGGTGAAACAAATATATTGCTTAGACAAGTGTTAGAGCAGGACGTCTTTAATTTTCGGTTGCTTAGCGATGTTTGTTGACTTGTCTTGTCAGTTGTCACTGACTCTAGCAGTGAACTTTTCCGTTCAACGGTCTCTAGATATTATTTCTGCCTATATAATAATGATAATAAATAATAATCTCACGCCTTTTATCCCCGAGGAGGTTGGCAGAGGTATTGCATTTCTGGATATACCCACTTTTCACGAGATATTCTTTGGAACCCTAAACGTGATAGGTAGTGATCCCATTGCCGGACCGGGTCTGTTTTTACACATGCCTCCGAACTATTTCTGGGACCTACGGGTTTCCTCACGAAGTTTTCCTTCACCGTCGAGCTAGTGATAAATATGTAGGTACAGGTACAGCTACAAATAAAGACTGCGAGAAACGAACAACGGTTTGTGGAGGAGGAACATAAACTGAAAATGTTACATTTGGCTAACAATGAGAGAAGAAAAGAAGAAATCCGTGTACTTCTAATAGCAAAAAAAGTAAATTTAATTTATGTGTGTCTCTCATAATGTTTTTGGATAGTTTTTTGTGTGTAGAAAAATAAAAACTTTATTTTTAATAGAAATATTTTTATTGTTATTCTAACTACTGTCTAAGTAAGGTCTTATATATTATGCAACTACATGTTGAAATATCAATTCTGCTAAACACATTACTTTCACATTAAATGACAAAAAGCCTATTGTGTTCCTAAATTCCTCTGCTGTATTTCCACCGGGCGACTGAATCCTAATGTGAGTGCCATCTATGTCAGAGATCACTCTAGGGAATCTGGATATTTTATCAAGTTCTTAATGAGACCTTTTGAAAATCACCAAAAGTTATGTAGAAACTCCCAGTGGCATAAAGCCGTAGTGTAATTAGTAACTGTAGCATGGGTGGAATACACTGGTTCCTGAAACATAATAGCGCTTTGATTTAATTTTAGGTTACTGCAACAATACAGTTTGTATGGGTAGGTACTAGGTACTAGGTAGGTATCCTTACACTTAGATCACTGACTGTTTGAGCGAACAAAAACTTACCTTTGTGTTTTGTGCTTGATTTTATCTTCTATCAGTGAAAGCAAACTTTGCACAGACTCTTTTAAAAGTCTGAATCGGCGATGAAATTCTTCTGAATCTCACTCCGTATCAGGTATCGTATCAGGCCTTGATCTGACGATTCTTTCTTTTCTTTCACATGCATTTAAATATTCATTTACTTTGGCCTCTTCTTCGATAGCCAGGTCACCAATACTATCGAAAATATCCATAATAAATTATAATATCTAATTTATCACTTCGTTCAAACGCAAGAAATAACCTCAAACCAAATTTACTTTATAAAAACGTACGTCAACGTCAAACTATTCTGTCGAATAAGCGGTTATCTGGCGATGGAAGCGGCAAATAGATTTATTCCTCAGGTAGTGGAGTTATTCGAAAAATAAGTCCTATCCGACTATTGAAAAATTCAATATCTAGCTATCTGTCGAATAAACCCTATCTGTCTGTTTATCTAGCTATTGAAAAATCGGCCCTTAACTGAGTACCCGGGTCAACATCAAGGGTACTTTTTATTTCAGAAAAATATCTCATTCCCATTGGAAAATATAAAAAGTCGTTAAAAATTGAAATACGTACTACCTACCCCGAAACGATAACACATAGAAACTTGAAATATGTCGTAGGAAACTGCTATGAATGGATTTAAAAAATCTTACGAGAACGGGTATAACGGAATCATTGGGAGTATTATAAATTGGGTATGGTAAATGTCATATCCATACTGTTTTCTAATTTCTTGCTATTTTATTTTTTATCCATAATGTCTTGGTGATGTTTTTGATATTTGTTCAATACAAACGGCAATTTCATTTTGTAATTTATTATTAGAAGAGGAGAAGTAAATAAAAGAATTAACAATTTACAAAATGAAGTAGCTGAGATATAATATTTTCAGATGTTGAAACTGAAATCACAAGGCTTGAAACCTTTACTGAATAGAACAATACCAGTAATCCTACGTGGATTCTTGATCGCATAATATCCTTTACACATTCTGTTACCCCAATTAACCATCCTGACTATAAAATTAATATTTATAAAGAAAACATAAGACCAGTGATAGCCCGGACGGTTAAAGAGCCGGCCGAAAATCAGTGAGGCTCGGGTTCGAATCCTGGCATGTACCAATGAGTTTTTCAAAAACTTACGTACATTATTATCACTAGCTCGACGGTGAAGGAGAACATCGTGAGGAAACCCGCAGGTCTCAGAATTAATTCTGAGACATGTGTAAACAGACCCGGTCCGGCGATGGGCTCACCACCTATCACGTTTAGGGGTCCAATGTATCTCGTGAAATGTGGGTATATCCAGTAATGGAATACCTCTGCCTACCCCCTCGGGGATAAAAAAAATGGCGTGAGATTATTATATATAAAGAAAACATACTTTTATGTATGTCTGTAACAGAATAAGCGCAATTCCTGAAATTACTTTGTACAGTATCGACTATGTTTTAACATGTGTAATTTTTTTCTGATAAATGAATTAGCATAGCTGAATTTATACCTTTGGAAATCGTACTGCTATTGCTCTTTATTTAAGAAAATTGGTTAAACAAATGCGTCATATTTTTTATATCAATATACTAGGTGGGGTTTATGAGGAATTGCGCTTATCATGTTATTTATTTATTTATTAATGTTGCTAGCAGCTTATACACTAATACAATTCTTAAATTTAGGTTGCCAGTATATAAAGTTAAATGCATAGCTATATTGAAGCAAACACAACATGTTACGCGTTGTAAAGTTGTATTTACAGGTAAAAAATCCTTCTCCGGACGACTTGCTGCATTTTCTCACAGGACAGGATAGCCTTTGACAGACAGGCCCAAGCACTTAATGATTACTTTAGTAATATGAATGAATTTTTCGTTTACCTAAAGCCTCTACTAAACGACAATGTATATTATTGTAGAGTCTACAGTAATATTATAAAGAGATGTGTATGTTTATGTATGTTGACGGGCCAATTGGTTCGATTCCCGCTCGGGCCCACATTTGTGTGCATGAACAATGAAAATGTCTGTTGGCTTAGTGTCTGGTCATTTCTAAGGGGCACGGCAGTGCCCCCGCCAAGTCAAGCAAAAATCTGCACGGCCATATAATATTTATTCAAGTATGTTTATCAGTTGTTTAGTAGGTAACCATAGTACATTCCCTGCCCCATTTAGGAATAAATAACCGTGTGTGAATTGCGTCCCACAATTATTATTATTGTTTGTAATGTAGCTCTTCTACCATTATGGTATGATTGATTTCTGGAACTTTCAATAATATAATGGTAAAAATCGGCTAGATAAGAATGGCTAAGAAATAAAAACAATTAGCAACACTTATGTATTTAAAAAGTATTTATTAATTTATATAGGTGCACATTGTTTCTTTTCAGTTGACAGCAAGTATTATAAATATATAAATTATTTTATAAAGATGGTTGGTGAAATGCGTTAAGAATTGGGTAGTGTCCTACCTAGTCAAATCAGTTACTTTTTACGATCTGTCAAAACTAAATTATACTATGGCAAATGTACTGAAATAGCAAACCGTGACGTCATAGTCTCTAGTACTCAATTGCAGCACTTTTTTGATTGTTTTATTATTTTTTAATTTGCTATAATTATAAATTAAAAATCGAAATACATATTTAGAGGTGTTTTGAAATAATCTTTTTAAAGAATGACTTCTCGCAATTTAATTTCGATGCTGTCAACTACTCAACCCTTACTACAGTATGGATAACTTACTGCGTCATATAATGTAAAAAAGAGAAGAAAAGTGACAAGTTACGTTACCCTCTAAATAACAAATCGATTCAAATTATGATCATAAAATAAAAACAATTCATATATTTCTTAAATTATTTTATTGATTGGCTGTACATAAAACGTATGTATTAAGATTATTTGGGTACAATCGAAAGACCCATTACGGTACAAAGGTGGTTACACTTTTTAGTATATAATATATTTTTAAATGTAATATTTCCGTACGCGAACTTGTCTACGTAGAATTCGTTCATCAGTTTGTTAACATCCAAAACTGAAGTGTAGTCTCCCTGGGAAATATTAAGTATTAATAGCCCAAGCCTTAGTAGTTATATTTACGCTTTCCAAGTGACAGTCACAGAATACAGAACAAACCAGAAGATGCGCTCAGTAATAATTATATAACATAGGATATATATAAATTTAGGATAGGATTCCAGAGAACCAAATAATATTGTCATCTCAGTGTATAATTGTGTTAGTTCCAATTTAGGTATATAAATTTTTTTATGCCGTAAAATGGCTGAATATATTGATACCTATATTAATCGACATTGTTTGTAACTAATTGAAGACACGTATATTTTTGGCAACTAAATAAGTATTTCATTTTATTTAAGAATTGTATTTGTGGCCATACTTTCCCGGACACTAGCGGTTTCTGGTTTGTTTTGTATAACAGTCTTTGAGTATTAAATCAACCGGAGACGCCACTGACAGGTGTTCCCCTCTGCCAAAAAAAGTATCGGTCAACGCGCATACCTGTTATATACAACTAGTTTTTTTGAGTTCACGGAGTGCTTGGATTGTTGAATGTATTTGTGTGCATCTAAGTTAAAGCTAGTGTTTAATTGTTTTGTCAAAAAATGTTTTTATTTTAACATTATTTGTGTTTGTTTCCTCGTCCCCCGCGCAGATATTGGCAGACTTTTTTGCAAAAGAAACTAGTGCGCGTGACGTCTCTTGTTGGTTTAATACTCAAAGATAGACAGTAGGTACACTTACTTTTGCAATTTCACAGTTGTTTGTTATATTTACTGTAGTCTCAAAGAGTTTTTTCACTTGATTATGCTGGCAGATACTGTTGACTTCAATTTTAGCTAGCTGCATTCCGTTAGATATTCCCATAATCCTTAACTGTAACATAACGCAGATTTTTTTCTGTTTGGTTATTATTATGGATAAAAAAAAAATCTCACGGCTTTCATCCCCGAAGGGGTAGTCAGAGGTATTCCATAACTGGATATACCCACATTTCACGAGATACATTGGACCCCTAAACGCGATAGGTTGTGAGCCCATCGCCGGACCGGGTCTGTTTACACATGTCTCAGAATTTATTCTGAGACCTGCGGGTTTCCTCACGATGTTTTCCTTCACCGTCGAGCTAGTGATAAATATGTACGTAAGTTTTTGCAAAACTCATTGGTACATGCCAGGATTCGAACCCGAGCCTCACTGATTTTCGGCCGGCTCTGTAACCATAAAGGCTATCACTGCTGTATATTATGGATAATGTTATACAATTAATAATAAAAAAACAACTACATTGAGCAGTGATAGCCCGGACGGTTAAAGAGCCGGCCGAAAATCAGTGAGGCTCGGGTTCGACTCAATATTTCGTTCGAATATTTCTAGTATTGGTAAGGTATGTGATGATGATGATTCACGACGACCTGTGTCCATAAATACTTAAATATGTTAATAACTTCCAGTGGAGACTTTGGCTTTTGTTATAAACATACTAGCGACCCGCCCCGGCTTCGCCCGGGTGCAATGCTGAATTTTCTTTGCTATAAACCTTGCGGAGCCCGAGACCTTTCCAACGAATGCAAAACCGTGGAAATCGGTTAGTCAGTTCTGGAGTTAAATCGTCAGGAAGGAAAACCCGACTTATTTTTATATAGTAGATTTGTATTACTTTCAGAATTTATTATTCTGTATATAGCTCAAACAAATAAAATAAAAAATAAATAAACATTTTCGTAATTTTTAAGCTATTGCATAGCTTCTATCGAGGGCCTTGAGCGCGGGGACCGAATCCAGAAATTCCGTAACGAAAAAAACGGAGGTCCGAGTCCGAGTCCGAGTCCGAGTCCACTCACACACCCTCACACTCCCACACCTACCCTCACTACAACCACCACCACTCCCACTACCACTACCACCACTATAAAAATTGATAACAAATCTATGGGATTGATATTAGTGTTCGAAGTGTGCGTGGCGCTAAAGCGCAAGTATCTAACATTGACGCAACACTCTAATAGTACATTATGATACAAGTGTGCTAAGTTGACCATTATATACAAGGCGATATTGTGTGCGCACGAGCGAAAACGAGTGCGCCATAAGAAAGCCGCGTATATTATGGTCACAGGCACACGTGTTTCATACGACGTTTTTCAACACACTTGCTCAAGACGACATTTTTCTGAGAAAGAATGAGCGTTCTTGCCGAGTTTCAATTTTAAAAATTTTGCATAGGCCGGCCGCTAAATACTTACATTTCACTCGATTTTGATGGCAAAAGACTATCGCACGCGTTTTTCGCCTCGTTACGTATTATGTCCGGCGGAGTTAATAATAGGTTTTCTTCATGTTCTTCACTTGAAGTAGACATTTTCGTTAATATTAAACTTCACAATTAATCCAAACTTCGTCAAAGCCGACAATTATTTACGAAAAATGGCGCGTTGTTTTTTTTTTCTTGCCGCGATACAGATGCGCGCGCAAGGCTAAGGTGCGAACTAGATCGGCCAACAGCCAAGATTAAAAATATAATTAAATTTAAATGTAATGTTTAAAACACAAATTACAGAAAATTTTAAATGAATTTAAGTTATTTTTTAATAATAAAGCTGGATTTACCATTTACTTTTTTATTTTTCGCATAAATACTGTTTGTTGCTAAAATAAAAAGTTATAACCCGACTAAATTATATCGCTTCTTCTTCTTCTTACTTACGACTTGGTACTAGGGTACAAATGTAAATTGGTCGGGTTAATAAACTAAGGCACTCGTTCAATAATAAACTGAAAAAGCACGCGTGTTTAATATCTAGGATTATGAGCCAAAAATCGGTGGAATAAAAACGTCGTTTTGAGCAAGTGTGTTGAAAAGAAATATAGTCACTGATGCGTAGTTCTTTATAGTATAGTTTTAATAATTAGTTAGTTACTTGAATTAAACTTTCGTTTGCCGCTTTAGGGGGCAAACCAGATAACGCTCTTTAAGGTGAAAAACTGGGACGTTTTCAAAGGACATACCTTCATACTAGGCACGTTTGTCTTTGCAATTAAATTAATTTTCATTGTGGTTTCATTGACAGCTGTCACATTTATTTGGATAAGGCCACAGTTTCTTGATTTAATCCCCTTGCATTTATCAAGCTTAGTGATCTTCAGTTTGAATTGACCCTAAAAATAAACGTATTCATATTAAATGATTATTAAAAGATCGATGGAGCATCAGCTTTCATGCCGTACACAGACCGTAGGTATATGCTTGTTATAATTTCGCGCCCCTTGATCTGTACCTGCGCGCGCGCGTCCTATCCCGTTGTGTGGTAAAAATAAAGCTTGGTGTTCTTCTCTTTCTAACCTCTGAATGTGAGAAACAGATAAAACTACGACAATGTATTTGTAGCTTAAGTGGATTCTACTTTGAGGGTATTTATAATAAGTATAAAAACGTTCATGATCCTTAAGGGGTCAAAATAACCAAATTTCACAAATGCATTTTGGACCCCTAAAAGAAACAGGTGGTAAGAGCTGCTGCATCTGGACTGGGATACTGTTACCGAACCAATCCAGAACCAATTGTAAAGCCTGCCTGCTGCGAGGAAACCCTCACAATGTCATGTTGTACAACGCCTAACAAAATAAGCGTAATACCTTATACACCCCAATTAGTAGTTAATATAAAAAAAATATGATGCCTTCGAACTTTAGTTGTGTCTAACTAATTTTCTTAAATAAAGAGCGATTAGTACGAATTTTATAGGTAGCACTAAATTCAGCTTTGCATATAAATTTTTCGGAAAAATTTAACACATTAAAATAGCTGAAATCGATTGAGTACCTAGTTGATACTCAACAAACGAATTTCAGGAATTGCGCTTATTCTGATACATTTTGTATACGTAGGTATCTAAAAGACAATTCAACTCACATAACTATTTTCGAGACTCAAGGCATTGCAAAGGAAACAAAAAAATATCCCCATAATAATGCACTTGTATGTAAACGAAAACATAGTTTTTTCTAAATTATACTGGTCTACAATAAATAGATTAATTATTATGTACGTTCGAAGTTAAATAAATTTTGATTCTAAATAAAAAGTTTATTCATTGTTAGAAATCCGTATTAATTATAATGAGTAAAAGATTTATTGTGTCAGATAACTAAAAAGCCTAGATATTGATGATAATAACAACAATTTATATATAAATAAGTATGCTATAAAATAAGTGGTGTCATTATCATTACCTACTTAAACTACGAGTATGTATAATTCCTGCCATTATTACATTTTGTTGTTTATCTATAAAAATAAACCATCATTTTGTATTATGCAATTGAAACGAAAGTAATCGGAATGTAGGTATCTGCTAGAATCAAAAACATATTCATTTGTCATGTGAAAAATCCTATAGCTATTTAATTAAGACACACATAAAATGGGTCTATCTATCTGTTCACGCCACTTACTGCGTTTGTAATTTACATTTGTTATGGTTTGTTTCTGGGTAGGTTTTTAGTTCTATTAATCGTACTAGAGGGCGTTGTACTATTTTATGTTTAATTGTTTAAATCGCGCTATTGAGAGTCGCTTTTTTTACATGACTACCTGAGGTTCAATTATATTTGGCACTACTGAATTACTGGAAGAAGTGTTGTTTTATTTATTGCTACGTGTCCTTTTTGGGACTTGTTCATGGTCCTTCTGATGCCGGAAGTGGTATCTTGAGGATTGAGGAAGTGCAACCTGAGCAAGTCCACTCCTCCTCAGCACCGACGGGCGACAGGTTGTCGTTTATGGTGCTAGTCCTGGAGTCATAGCCAGGCTTTTCAGATTTAACTGCTGGCACCTTCCGGTGTGGTGATGCAGGCAGAAAGGTTTGGAGGACAAGGAAGTTGGAGAGCGGCTACCTGTTGATATTGTGGAAGGCGTTGTAACCAAGGTAGCTACTCTAATAAGGAGCGGACTGGATCCATTTGTGAGTGTTTCGATGGTAGTAAAAAATGTGAGTAATTTGAACTTGGAACATTTTGAAGTGTATTGTTTATTTATGTCATTTTAGACATGGACTTCTAGCATAAATAGTGACTTTAATTTTTTTTTATAGTCTTTTGAAGTTTATCTGTTTATATTTCAAATATCACTATGGAGGTTTTTACGCAACTCCAAAAGGATTGTAAGCTGTCTATTACTAAGGCTGAGGTCAACTTTAAGAAATCTGGCAAAGATAGACTAACAACTTCTTATGTTCAAACTCGTTTAGAAAATTTAGGAGAACAATGGCATACATTTTGTGAAACACATCGGGAAATTATTTCTAAAATACCATTTGTTGAATTAGAAGAGCCAGACGATGAGATACTAGAATCACAAGACGAAACCGCTTGTGTCATGTCGTGTTTTTCACAAATAAAAAATCAGTCTCTTTTAGCAACGACATTAGTAAAGGCTCAGTCAAGATCAGGTATCAATGGAACTTTGCGATGTTTGTTAGACCAAGGATCTCAAGTGTCGTTCATTACAGAGTCCACTGTGCAATCACTTGGACTAAAGAAAGTGCCTAACAAAATTATGATATCAGGAATAGGTGGTGACTCAGACGATGATGCCAAGTTAGTGTCCAAGTCTATAGTTTTTGTGGAGATTCAGTCACTGCACGATCCTAAGGCTTTATTGGTTGTTAAGGCACACGTCTTGAACAAGTTAACAACTGTCCTTCCGTCACGGAAGGTGGTGTTTAAATTGTGGTCGGAAATTTCTAATTTAAGATTAGCTGATCCGAAATTTCATATTCCCAACAAAATTGATATGATTCTTGGAGCAGATTTATACGGCCAGATTTTAGAAGAAGGATTAATTAAAGGTCCTCCAGGGTGTCCAGTTGCACAGAACACCATTTTTGGGTGGGTCTTATCTGGTCAGGTTCAGTGTTCTGAACCTTTGGCTGATTCCAAGGTTCACAATGTCGTCAGCATGCACGCGCAACTAAATGAAAATGATCTTCTGAGAAAATTTTGGGAGTTAGAGTCGGAGCCGTATTCAGAGAAAAAAAGGTTTACTAAAGAGGAGCAAGCTTGTGAAGAAAAGTTTGCCAAAACTTATACTAGAGATGAAGATGGGCGCTATATTGTGAAGCTCCCCTTTCGCGACGAGGATCCAAAATGTCAGTACGGAAGTTTTTTTGATATTGCTGCCAAAAGGCTTCAAATGCTAGAAAGGAGGTTAAATAAGAATCCAGAGCTTAAGCAACGATATTCAGATGTGATCTCTGAATACTTAGAATTAGGGCACATGGAAGTTGTTCCAAAAAGTCAACTTAATAAACCTAATGCAGTTTATTTACCTCATCATGCTGTAATCAAAGAGGATAGAACAACCACAAAGTTGAGGGTGGTTTTTGATGCGTCTTGCCCTGGAAGAAATGGTGTATCATTAAACAATGATCTTTTAGTAGGGCCAACCTTGCAAGCAGATTTAAGACACATCATTTTACAATGGCGTAAATATCCAATATGTCTCATGGCGGATATTGTTAAAATGTATAGGCAAGTTAAAGTATCTGCGGAAGACACAGATTACCAGCGTATTTTGTGGAACAATGAGTCTGGTTTGCAGCATTTGAGAATGTTGCGTGTCACTTTTGGGACAGCCTCTGCCCCTTATCTCGCTGTCAAGTCGCTTCAACAGTTGGCAATAGATGATGGGGCAAACTTTCCTCTGGCAGCTAAAAGAATTTTAAACAATTTTTATGTGGATGATTTCATGAGCGGTTGTGAGTCTGTTAATGAAGGTAGACAATTGTATGAAGAAATGAATGCTTTACTAAACGCTGGAGGATTTGAACTTCAGAAGTGGGCGAGTAATAGCAAGGAATTATTGCAGATGATAGGTGAAAAAGTAAAGGATGAAAAGTTGGAAATCGAAACTGAAAGGCAAAGTATCCAGAAAGTTCTTGGCTTGGCTTGGAACAGTGCCACAGACGGCTTTGAATACTCTGTTAAACTACCTCCAGTCAATACACCAGTAACTAAAAGACAGGTTATTTCCGATATCTCACGATTATTCGATCCGTTGGGGTGGTTGGCCCCAGTAATTGTAACTGCAAAAGTTTTAATACAGAAAATATGGATGTCGGGCATAGACTGGGATCAACAACTACCTATGAATTTATTGGAAGAATGGACCACTTACCGTAATCAACTCAATCAACTTTCCGGTTTCAGTTTTCCTCGATGGATTCATACTCGTCAGGATGATATTCGGCTAGAACTACACGGTTTCTGCGATGCATCTAATGTAGCATATGCAGCTGCTGTTTATATGCGTGTCATTGATAGAACTGGTAAAATTCACGTTAACCTTGTTACTTCAAAGACTAAGGTAGCCCCAATTAAGCAGGTTTCGATTCCCCGTTTGGAACTCTGTGGTGCAGTTTTACTGGCAAAACTATTGCTTGAAGTATCCAAAGTTTTAAGTGTGTCCCACGAACGAATCCACGCATGGACTGATTCCTCTGTGGTTTTAGCATGGTTAAGCAGCCACCCTAGCAGGTGGAAAACGTTTATAGGAAACAGAGTGGCGGAAATATTGACAATTTTGAATAGAGATCAG
The DNA here is from genome assembly GCA_963855545.1 of Ethmia dodecea. NCBI lineage: Eukaryota > Metazoa > Arthropoda > Insecta > Lepidoptera > Depressariidae > Ethmia > Ethmia dodecea. The sequence continues at coordinate 2,597,596 of OY979452.1, forward strand.
TGGTCGCATGTTTGTTCCAAAGACAATCCTGCAGACTGTGCATCAAGAGGTGTAAAGTTTTCAAATGATTTTGACAGTTTTCTTTGGCGAGAAGGTCCGAATTGGTTGAAGGAAAATGATATCAATTACAGTCCACTAGAAGGCCAAGACACCAATTTGGAAGAAAAAACAAAGAAAATCTACTGCGCCACGACAGGTGACACTGCTGATGACTTTGTAACAAAGTTTTCCACATTGCGCAGACTTATCAGAGTTTTAGCATATTGTAGAAGATTTTCAAAAAAGATGCAAGGAAAGGGTAAATTCCCAGTTTGGTTGACAGCAATTGAGTTACAAGAAGCTCTGGCAATATGTGTTAAGTTGTGTCAATTACAATATTTTAAAGGTGAGTTGGACTGCATCGAAAAAAAGGGAATTGTGCATAAAAGCAGCAAGATTTCTCCTCTCAGTCCATTTGTAGATGATCAAGGTTTATTACGCGTTGGTGGTAGGTTGGAGCAAGCACATATTGATCTAAAGAGGAAACATCCAATTTTGCTCCCACGTAAATCACATCTGACTGATCTTATAGTGTCTGACGCCCATGAAAGAACTCTTCATGGTGGACCTCAATTAATGTTAAACTACTTACGAACAAATTATTGGATTATTGATGCGAAGAGACTGGTGAAGTTTTATGTTCAAAGATGTGTTCGGTGTGTACGATATTCTTCACGGACTAGACATCAACTGATGGGCCAACTTCCTGCTGCAAGAGTGACACCTACTAGAGCATTTTACCAAAGCGGTGTTGATTACGCAGGTCCTGTTGCCATAAGATCGACAAAGGGTAGAGGTCATGCTTCTATTAAAGGCTACATCTGTTTATTTGTTTGCATGGCAACGAGAGCTGTTCATTTAGAAGCAGTCAGTGACATGACAGCCAAAGGATTCATAGCATCATTTAAACGCTTTGTCGCCAGACGTGGCCATTGCGCTGATTTGTGGAGCGACAATGGAACTAACTTTGTAGGTGCTGCGAGGGAACTGAAGACTTTATTTCTTAGTGAGCGGTCTTCAGTGACAGTTGAAATTGCTGACTGGCTTTCATCAAATGGGACTACTTGGCATTTTATTCCACCACATGCTCCTAACTTTGGCGGACTGTGGGAGGCTGGAATTAAATCAACCAAACACCACCTTAAAAGAGTCATTGGTGAATCCAAGCTTACGTTTGAAGAAATGACAACTGTACTAACTCAAATTGAGGCTTGCCTCAATTCAAGGCCGATTTCACAGATTTTTGAAAATAGTCCCCGGGATTCATATCCACTTACTCCGGGACATTTCTTAGTTGGTGAACCGCTAGTGTTAGTGCCTGAACTTAACTATGAAGATTCAAACATTGGCAGTCTTCGGAGATGGCAATTAACACAGAGAATGGTTCAGGATTTCTGGAGACGTTGGTCCCAGGAATATTTAACACAATTTTTTAAGCGCTATAAGTGGAGAGATCAACTTCAGGAGCCCAAAATCGGAGACATGGTTCTCATTAAGGAGGATGACCTTCCTCCATCGCAATGGCTATATGGTATCATAACGGATAAACATCCTGGTCCGGACAATCTCACGCGGGTTGTTAGTTTACGCTGTAAAGGTAATACTGTTATCAAAAGACCTGTTTTCAAGTTGTGTGTTTTACCTGTAGCACTTTGAAGTTGTATTATCTATTATTTTACTGTACCATAAGTGTATTATTATAAAGTTGTTTCTAAGATGTTTTAATTTGTATGTGCAATTGATGTTTCTTGGTTTTTAGTTTTTTTGTCTCATTGTTATGAACATTCTGTCCATGGCGGGCGGTATGTTCACGCCACTTACTGCGTTTGTAATTTACATTTGTTATGGTTTGTTTCTGGGTAGGTTTTTAGTTCTATTAATCGTACTAGAGGGCGTTGTACTATTTTATGTTTAATTGTTTAAATCGCGCTATTGAGAGTCGCTTTTTTTACATGACTACCTGAGGTTCAATTATATTTGGCACTACTGAATTACTGGAAGAAGTGTTGTTTTATTTATTGCTACGTGTCCTTTTTGGGACTTGTTCACTATCTATACATATAATAAAACTCTAACGGGACACGGTCCCGTTACTCTGTTCTGTACATGAAATATTAAAAAAAAAATGGTAATGTACTTAGTTATCGATTTACATACCAAAACTCATTTTTTTACATTTTTGTCTGTCTGTCTGGTTGTGCACGCATCACGCAAAAACTACTGAATGGATTTTGATGAAATTTTTTATGAAGATAACTGAGTACCCGGGTCGACATTTAAGGTACTTTTTATTCCAGAAAAATATCTCATTCCCACGGGAAAATATAAAAACTCGTTAAGAAGAGTAATACTTACTAAAGATGCCGCGAATAGTGAATTGGCCGAATACCAAATACCGAAGATTCGGCAACGCTGTCGGCCGAAGCGCCGAATATTCGGCGCCGAATATTCGGCGCGAAGTACATGCTTGGTGGGGGCGCGTTAGCTAGAATAAGACAAGTCACAACCTGTTTTTCTCGTTGCGTTCGTGCGGCAGGCGACGGCCGACGACGGCGCGTTTGTATTTATTTAAATTGCGAGTAAATCTAGCGGTTATTTTCTGAGGCTGGTAACGTTAACGATGAAAAGCGCAATCGTTTGCTACCAAAAAATGCTGAAAAGCTCGTTTTTATCCATCACAACTTACCACTGATTAATTTTAACTACTAAAATGTTGTAATTTGGAAATAAATACATAATTTTGAGTAAAATAACGTGTCATTTTTTACATGATTTGCTATTCGGTAATAGTACGGACTATTCGGCCGAATACCGAATAGCAAAAAAGTGGCCGAATAGGCCGAATACCGAATAGTTGCCGAATATTCGTGGCATCTCTAATACTTACTACTCCGAAACGTAAATACCTAGAAACTTGAAATATGGTATGTAGGTCTTAAAATATGTCGTAGGAAACTGCTATGAATGGTTTTAGAAACAGTCTTACGGGAACGGGTATAATGGGATCATTAGGAGCCTAATAAATTGGGTATGGTAATTGTCATACCCATATTACTCTTTTCTAATTTGCTGCTATTTTCTTTTTTATCGATAATGTCTTGGTGACGTTTTTGATATTTGTTCAATACAAATGACAATTTAATTTTGTATTTATTATTAGAAGAGGAGAAGAATAATAATATACTTACGGAAATCGTACTGTTATTGCTCTTTATCTTAAGAAAACTGGTTAGAAGGCATCATATTTTTTTATATCAATATACTAGTTGGGGTGTATGAGGAATTGCGCTTATCCTGTTACGCGTTGTACCGTTGTATTTATAGGTAAAAATTCTGTGTATGGACGACTGGGTGCATTCTCCCACAGGACAGGATAGCCTTTGAAAGAGAGGCCCAGGCTTAATGACTACTTTAGTAATATGAATGAATTTTTCGTTTACCTAAAGCCTCTACCAAACGACAATGTATATTATTGTAGAGTATTGGCTAGGTGCGAAGTAGGTGGTGGGGGAACCACGAATCGATCGCAGCGCCCATGGTGTCTAAAAAAGGAATTCGTGGCGGGCGAACTGTCACTTTTTACTAGAGAAATTTACGTATTCGTGCATTCTTAGTGAAAATAAATACTTGAACATGGGTAACGAATAATAAGGTATTTTCAAAAGATGAGACAGATGCCACTTACAGTATTGCTCGGGTCAGGATTCATGTTGAGAGGATTATGTCACGGCTGAGACTCTATCATATCACTATCACTACATAGTATAAAACAAAGTCTCTTTCTCTGTCCTTATGTCCCTATGTATGCTTAAATCTTTAAAACTACGCAACGGATTTTGATGCGGTTTTTTAAATAGATAGAGTGATTCAAGAGGAAGGTTTTTATATACCATATATACCGAAGCGAAGCGAGGGCGGGTCGCTAGTATTAAATAAAATGCTTCAAAACTTGTTTTGCCATATTGATGATATCTTACAAAGATATTATATATAAAATATTTTACATATTTGCTGTATTAGTAAATTTGCAGTCCCCAATATTTTCTAATTAATACCTAAGCCTGTGTATGTTTGTATTCCTAATTGTCATTATGATTCCAAAAATATAATTGAAATACAGAAATCCATAATACTCTTTACTTTTATTTAAGAACACAACAATAAAGAATAATATAAATAGTAACTTAGTTATGAAATAGGCTTTGTATTCAAGTAATTTATATTCTTAATAACTATCAATTTACTTATTTATTTAGTCAACTTAGTTAATATAAATAAAATTCAACAATCAACATGTAATAAACACTAATAAAATTATGCATCAAAAATAAACGTGGTGGTTTGTAGCTGGAAAACTATATTGTGTGTTATTGTCCGGAATCCAGTTTTTATAATCAATTTGGCCATGTTGAACTAAAAATACACAAAAGCCTGCATTATTACCGACAGTACCTACTGTTATAAATAATCGTCGCCAAGATACATGAAACGCTCTAGTCGACTAAATTTGTCAATTTCTTTACTTATTTCATGTGAAACCTTGAGAAAGTCCGTGTAGGTATACTGCCTGAAATTTACTGATTGTTGCATTTTTGACGGGAAATAAAAAAAGGTCAACATTATTATCGACGCTATAGACTTACAATATCCAACAGGACCTAAGTAAATAACGTTGTTTCACTGAAATTATTTTTGTGTTTACTTACTTTTCGTAAAGACTGCCAGCCATTTGACATTTCAAAGTCCGCCCTAATGGTTACCACTAGTTGGCGCTGTCATCACGCACCCAGCCGGGCCTATTAGTTCGACCATCGGGCCATTATTTATGTGCATGAAAATGTCTGGTGGCTTCGTATCTGGTCGTTTAATATTTATTTAAGTATGTTTATCAGTTGTTTAGTAGGTACCAATAGTCTGTACTATCCCTGCCTCATTTAGGAATAAATAACCGTGTGTGAATTGCGTCCCACAATTTATTATTGTTATTTGTAATGTGACTCTTCTACCACTATGGTATGATTGATTTCTGAATGGCTAAGAAATAAAAACAATTAGTATTACTTATGTATTTAAAAAATATTTATTAATTTATATAGATGAACATTGTTTCTTTTATCAACGACAGCATATTATTTTATAGACGGTTGGCGAAATGCGTTAAGAATTGTAAAAACCCTTACAGCATGGATAACTTACTGCGTCATATAATGTAAAAAAGAGCAGAAAGGTGACAAGTTACGTAACCCTCTAAACCAGAACCAATTCTGGAGACAGCAGGTTTCCTCACAATGTTGTGTTGTTTACCTGTCTAAAAGACAAATCAACTCACATAACTGCTTTCGAGACTCAAGGTATTGCAAAGGTAACAAAAAAACATTGGCGTAATTATGCACTTGTATGTAAATGAATACATTGTTTTTTCTAAATTATACTGGTCTATAATAATAAGTAGATGAATTATTATGTACTATCAAAGTTAAACAAATTTTGATTCTAAATAAAACGTTTATTCATTGTTAGAAATCCGTATCTATTTATTATAATGAATACGTTTTATTGTGCCAGATAAAGATAATAACATCAATTTATGAATAACAAAATATGCTATAAAATAAGTGGTGTCATGATCATAATTTAACTTCGGTTCGAATCCTGGCATGTAGCAATGAGTTTTTCAAAAACTTACGTACATTTTTATCACTAGCTCGACGGTGAAGGAAAACATCGTGAATATAAAATTAATAAGAATTAATTCTGAGACATGTGTCAACAGACCCGCAGGCTTATTCACAGAGACTCGATACCGTTTCCTTCGATTCAGATCGAGTGAAAAATTTTCCGAAGTCGAATCTATCGACTTCGGAAACTTTATTCTAGGATTTTCTGACAGCCACGGAAAATTTTCCGAATCCTTAAGTCACATATGACATTAGTTTTCGATACCAACATCAGCATCGAATATCGAAGCTCCCTGGTGGTCCGGCGATGGGCTCACCACCTATCACGTTTAGGGGTCCAATATATCTCGTGAAATGTGGGTATATCCAGTAATGGAATACCTTTGCCTACCCCCTCGGGGATAAAAAGGCGTGAGATTATATTTATATTTATTATTTTATTATGTTTAATTCCTGCAAGCAATAAAATTTGTTGTTTATATATAAAAATACACCGTCCTTTTGAATTATGCAATGGAGTGTAAAGTTATTGGAATGTATTTGATACGTGATATCTTTTGAATGGAATGTCCGATTTCAATAATTCAAAAAGTAATCTACAGATTTTGAAACAGTTTTGAATATGAAATTATTTATTTGGATAAGGATTATAAAGGCATCGATATTATAGTCTGATTTTGGTCGGCATTTCTATCAACTTTTAAAAGGTAAAAAAGAAGTTATAGTGACATAACTACAATAGATAGGCATTTGCAATCGCGAAGTTTTTTGTAGATACTAATAATATATTCTTTAATATTGTAGAACATTATTTTGTTCTGTCATCAATAGTTTCCGCAGCGCTTGAGATGAAAGACATTTTATAGCTGAATTTATTACACCTTGGGCTTCATTATTTAAGTTTTAGTAGGTATCCCAAATTTGTTTTAGTAATAAATATAGCCTATGTTATTTAGGAATAATGTAGCATTCTCATGAAGATGATACGTAGATGTAGATGATAGACAATCATAAAACAAATAATTAACTTATAAATACAAATAAATATAAAATAAAAATAAATATATAATACAAATAAATAATTAACTGTAATGTTCTCATTCTTATCACAAACGTTAAATGGAATGTTAATGGTAACCAAATGCTATTTGAAGTGGTCGGATATTCAAACATAACTTAAATACTACACCTGCAAAATGTAAATAAAACACAATTTAGTGCTAAAAATAATTTAGTTATAACATTTCAATATAAATTATAAAAAAAGTGCATTTTCTTCGAATAAGTAGGTTTTATTTTTACCCAATAGATTAAAAAAACTGTATTTTGGATTGTTAGTCGGATCAGATGAGTGTCACAATGACTTATGGCAGAATGTCTCCACTTTTCTTGTAGATTGCCGTCTTAAGCTTGAGATCTCGCTCTTTTTTGTCATTTAACAGCATCTTATAAGTCAACTTATTGAATGCTACTCACTCAATAGCGGAAGGAACCATATGTGTAAACACGAAGAAGGGGGAGTGGGTAGTAAGAGGTCTGGTTATTTACTTTTATGCGAAACTGGACCTGCGGGCGTAATAAATTCCTCCTAAAATAATAGACTCGGAATCGGAAAATCTGACTAATCCTTATGTCAAACTAGCGACCCTCCCCGGCTTTGCACGGGTGCAATGCTAACACTTAAACCTTTCTCTTGAATCACTCTATCTATTAAAAAAAACCGCATCAAAATCCGTTGCGTAGTTTTAAAGATTTAAGCATACAAAGGGACATAAGGATATAGGGACATAAGGACAGCGAAAGCGACTTTGTTTTATAACATATATATATATATAATAAGGATAAGGAAGGAAGGATTGTGAATAGCCCATCTTGAAACCTTTCGACAGATTTTCCGATTTCGAGTCGAATATCAAATATGAATCTCCGTGAATACGCCCGCTGAACTGAGATATATATTCGTATGAATAATTGAATATGTATTTTGCCCTATTCTTTAGGCTCTGCCGTTACCTCTTGGGTGTGACAGCAGTGGTTACATTTGCTGGTATAAAATGCAATTTTATATATATTTTTTCCGTGTATAAAGTTGTCTCCGTAAAGCTCATGCATAATTTTGTTTATATCTACAGTTGAATTGTAGACGCCCTGGAAATTATAAAATAAGGATAAAAAAGGTTGCAAGGGTTTTAATGGCAATTATTTTCTTTTGCTTATATTATTTAATTTAATGCTTATGTTTCTGAGATTTCCACTGTAGCGATAATAGAGTTACTACATAGAACTAACTAAAGCGCCATTAGACGGCAAAGTTCTAGACCGCGCTATCGAAGTTTTTTCATGACTTTGCATAAATACAACTGTATATCATTAACCGTTGAATCGCACTCCCCGAACACAATCACCTCGCCTGGCGGAAGATCTTCCCCTTTCACGATGGAGGAGCATTAAACCTCCGCTCCTTCATACCACCAATAATAAAGTATTAGCAATTAGTCTTAGCCGCTCTAAACATAGGCTCCGCCTATGCCATCTGCCTCATACCGCTAAATGCTTGCTAAAAATGTTATTTCGCAGCCATTTGCGCAACTTCAGAGCGGCAAATTTAAAACGGCTTACTGTTAGACAGCTGTAGACGGTTTGACAGGTGTCAGTATTGATATTATTAGACACTAGTGACCTGCCCTCACTTTGCTTCGATTTATATGGTATATAAAAACCTTCCTATTGAATCACTCTATCTATTAAAAAAACGCATCAAAATCCTTTGCGTAGTTTTAAAGATCTAAGCATACATAGGGACAGACAGACGGGAATCGACTTTGTTTTATACTACACTAGCGACCCGCCCCGGCTTCGCACGGGTGCAATGCTAATACTAAAACCTACCTCTTGAATCACTATCTATTAAAAAAAAACATCAAAATCCGTTGCATAGTTTTAAAGATTTAAAGCGACATAGGGACATAGGGATATAGAGACAGAGAAAGCGACTTTGTTTTATACTAGGTATGTAGTGATGGTGATTTCCGTTGCGAGCTGTGCGGCTGATGACATCTAGTTTGCACACCTTTTACCACATCAGTAGATTAAGGTTGTTTTTGGAGTAAAATATCAGTCCTTACTTTTTCTATGCCACAATCCTTTGTAAAACTCATAGCGGTTTCAACGAGCATCTTCACAAATATATTATCGCAAAGATTGTTCACTTGTAATCTAAATGTCTGCCTGCCGTTAGAAATTACGACAACTTTTGCCTGTAACATTTCAAAGGGTATAACAATAAATTTATCATTTGCAACTTAAATAAAATCAAAAAAGGAAGATATGGTTTTAGCTTCTCGCACGTGGACCCCTTTAATTAGGTCCAAGGAACGTAAATCGTTGCCGCTTCAATCGGGCCGGGCGGCGCGAGCGTCGACAGTAGGTACCTACGTGACAGTCGACGAGAAGGAAACACATTATCTAAATGGTTAAACGGCTATACAACCAAAAGCCTTCATGTGCTTTTATGAAGTGTACAGTCAACAAAGTTGTTAGGGTTACATAACCAGTAACTAAGAAATAACTTTTCTGGGGTAGTCATAAATAAATCTTATTGATTAATGTTTATTTCTAAAGGTATCTTCGAACCCTATAATTTACCATAAAAAAAACTATAAATACATTTAAGGCTTTAAGAGAAAAGTGAATCTTAGTTTATGGCTATGTAACACTAACAACTTTGTTGACTGTACAAATAGCACTTAAACAAAAAATAAAACCCACGGGCACGTGTATGTTTATATAGTCCAATTTTAATGTCAACGATGCTTTCTATAAATGTCCGTATCTTCCATTTTTAGTTTTATCCAAGATCCGCATCATAGTCTTATCATAGAGGTGTGGTTAGAAATAGTTGATGAAAAAATGAAGTGCTTATAGAAAAGGCCTCCACAGCGAATGTATCTATCATAGAAATTTTGCTGTACAGCCTACGACAAATGATCTTGGTAAAAAAAAATGCACTACAGCCATGGCTAACGTGTCTCAGTAGAGAAAAGGACCGATAATAGGCAATTTTACTGAGGGTATTATAGATAGAGGTGGGTATTGACTGAAATGGAATAACTTTGCTAACGGAAGCACTCTTAACGCACTTAACGAATTTAACCAACTGACAAAAAGGATGGTTATGAGTTCGTTTATTGAAAGGTAATTTTTAGGCAATATTTCAGCAGCAGCCGGCAGTTTATTTTTTTTAATTAATTTTTTTAGTGTATCACCACCAAGTAGGTACCTTTACATTGACCAGTTTTTTCATCACAATTATATTACTGTGCATTATAGTTCCATTTTCGACCACCACATTAACATTTATTAAGCCACAGTCTCTAGTTTTCGGTCCTTTGCATTTTCCCAGCTTGCCGAATCTTATTTTGCTTGGGCCCTGGTAACAATTAAGTACTTACATAATTTATTATCTACCTTTTAAATACTATAATAGAATTAAAAAATGCAAATAGAAACTGTTTGACCAAAATAAAATATGCGATATTTAAAAACATTCGTTTTCCAAAACATTTAAATTTATAGTCTCATCATGTCCACCTGTATGTCTCTGACAGCCATTTATTCACAAATACTTAGAACTTTACAGGCTAAAATAATATACACTGCTATACTGGCATGTATTTAAAGGAGAAGGGTCAAAAGTAGTTCAAGAACCGCAAATGTTGATCGACGCGATGGAGCTCTGTGAAGGAGGGAGGGAGGAGACGTAAGGAGAAGTGGAAGGGCATCTGATTCCAGATGAAATGCGGAGATAGAGTGACAGTGTTGAAACAAACAGTACTTTAAACTTTAAATCACATTATTTTTATAGTTAAGACAAACATGACTATAGCACAATAGCTCCGGTATAGAATCTAATAAACATTTGCCAAAATCATAAGACAAGTTTGAACTTTCATTTCCGTCGGGTCTTAACAGTGGGAGCTCTTGGATCAAGTTTACTATATTATTGTCCATTGTCCTTTGTAAAACCTTTTTACGTCCAAGAGTCCTTACATACAATTAGAGTGTGACAACAAGTGCCTACAATCTACATCATTTAATAACAAAACACCAAATCTGATGCAGTTGGCTTAAATTTAGGCCATGAATACGACAATCCAAGGATAAAGCCGAACCATAAAGGCCGTCACAATGAAATATACCTAAAACAAACATACATGCAACCGAAAAAGTCTCCTTGATTTATATTAAACTAGCGACCCCGACTTCGCACGGGTGCAATGCTTATACTAAAACGTTACTCTTGAATCACTCTATCTATTAAAAAAAACCGCATCAAAATCGGTTGCGTAGTTTTAAAGATTTAAGCATACCTACATAGGGATATAGGGACAGAGAAAGCGACTTTGTTTTATACCAGGACGTAGTGATAGTGCATGATGTGTTTGCTATAATATAGCTATGCTAACTTGATGTTATTGCTACCTAAATTTAGAATTGTATTAGTGTATAATATACGTCGTTACAAATATTATGTATAAATAGCTCTTAGATAGTAATAAATATTTTTATAATAATAATAATTATAATCTTTATTTCAGGCAATATTTACATTAGTAGATCTTATATAACGTAAACAGAGGCCCACATTATATATCGACGACGATGTTCGAATACCTCCTAACTGACACCCGGGGCCAAAATGAGTTATCTATGCCACTGTACTTAGAGTTCAATTTCGCACCGACTGGCAAAGACTCCGAAGTGATTTTGTAATAAATAACGCCACAAATTCATAATTATAATACCTCCTAATATCACGCTTTGAGCGTGTTAGCCTGCTGCTGCTGCTAATATATTCTAACTTACCAAAACGAATATCTCCTAAGTTACTTCCGAACTAATTTTGCTGCCAATACCTCCTATCTACCATCAAACACGTGTTTCCATGTGAGTCTACGATCCAGATGTAGCCCGAGATAACTGACATGGTCCAATTGAGGGACTTAGATATCATTAAGAGTGACAGATGGCCAAGTTTCTCGCCTAAGCGTGATTGTAACATGAACAGATTTTGCTTCATTTGCCTTTATGCGCCATTTTTAGGGTTCCGTACCTCAAAAGGAAAAAACGGAACCCTTATAGGATCACTTTGTTGTCCGTCTGTCCGTCCGTCCGTCCGTCTGTCAAGACCCTTTTTCTCAGGAACGCGTGGAGGTATGAAGCTGAAATTTATATCAATTACTCAGGTCTACTGTCCCTTGAAGCTGTGAAAAAATCAAACTTCTAAGCCAACGCAATAAAAGATACAGCCGTTTATGCCGCAAAATTTTCGACACTTGCAAGGGAATCAAAACCTACAGGGTGCTTCCCGTGAACTCAGAATCTTGAAATTTGGTACGAAGCAACGTCTTATAGCATAGATAAAGGAAAAATTACGAAAACCATAAATTTGCAAGGTTGTACGGAACCCTCGGTGCGCGAGTCCGACTCGCACTTGGCCGGTTTTTTTAACCATCCCGAGATTTCATTCAGGTCGCCTTGTAGCATTTGTGATGCGATTGAAGGGTTGCTGTGACATGCTAGAATAGCAGTGTCGTCCGCGAAGGTTCCCGTTGTTGAACTTTCACCTATTGGTTGATCGCAAGAGTGCAGGAGATACAGAATCGGACCTAGTACACTACCCTGTGTACAAGGTCCGATTCTGTACTCCAGCATGTATGGGTTGTAGGCTTGTTATTTCCTCACCATACTTTATCAGGAATTGTCGGTCTCGTAGATATGATCGTAGTATATAGAAAAAGAAGATGTTTGAGCTTATAAATAGACGTTCGTGCCAGACACGATCGAAAGCTTGGGAGATGTCGAGGAACACAGCAGAGCAGTAGCATCTATCTTCGAATGATTGATGTATTTTATTTACCAGTCTATGGACCTGTTCGATGGTACCATGTTTATGCCTAAATCCAAACTGGTGGTCAGGAATCAGTGCTTTATTTTGGATTTGTTGCATGAGCCTTTTCAAGAGTAGAGTTTCGAGAAGTTTGGAAGTTATAGGGAGGAGACTAATTGGTCTGTAAGATTTTGGGTCGTAATGGTCTTTCCCGGGTTTTGGGATCATCTTAACTTGTGCCAATTTCCATTGTGGTGGAATGAATGCCATTCGGATTACAGCATTAAACAAATATGTGAGAAATAAAAATCCTATGTTTGGCTAAAAGTTAAAAGCTCGTACCCGGGGCTTTCTTATCTTTGACTTTGTAATGGCAGTCATTACTTCACCCTTTGTTATTTTTGAGCATCCTTGGTCCGGTGATTATTGGCACAGGGTGAAAAGAGTACTCCCGAATTCTTCAATGTGTGCAAGAGGTCCATCATAAGGATGTGGTGTGAATAACCTTAGCCAAGTGCTCCGCAAATGTTTCTGCCTTCTCGGTGTCACTTCTGGCCCGGTCGCCATTACTTTGGCGCAAGGGGAAAGATGGTACAACAGGTTTTTTCAAATAATTTCTGGCTTTCCACAGTGAGTAGTCGGTGGCTGAAGTAGGATCCAGTGTGGAAACTAATTTTTGAATACTTGAGTTATTTTCCTTGTTCAGGAGTAGCGATAGTTTTTTCCTTAAGAAGTTTAGCTTTGTCTTCAGAGGCGGGTATTTAGTTTTGTGCCATTCTCTCCTTAGTTTGCGCTTCTGTGCAATAACTTCTTCCACTTTCTGCGAGATTCTTTACGCCGTGTTTGGGCTATTTGAATTCTTTACTGGTGTAGCTTCCCAAGCAGCTTTTTGGACGGTAGTGTTAAATATCTCCACTGCTTCAACCAAGTCCTCCTCGCTTTTAAGGCGTACGTTCGCGTCAAGGGCAGTTTACGAAATAGGTAGTTCGAGAATAAGACAGAATGCGAAATAGACTGTTTGCTAAGTGGGCCGATAGCGAAGTAGTCACATAGAGAAGTAGTCAATATGCGAAATGGGCTATTTGAGAAGTAGACCTCTGGCGCCTGAGCGAAGGGATTCATTTACCAATTGTATTTAGTAGTCCCAGTTAGTTAGTTTTTTTGAAGTGAAAATTTCTTTAGCGGCGTTGAGCACTTTTGTGGGATGGGTAAAAACTGTGAAACTCGCGTCAGGTCACGTGTGCTGATCGAAAAACCGTACGACGGTTGGAGAGTAGTGTTGTAACACCGAAATCGAAAATCAAGTTTTCACTTCTGCCGGCACTCCCGGAGTGCATGTTTTTTTAGAAGAAGAATGAAGTAATTTAACGTGATTTTTGTGAGGCTTAGCAATAGAAATAAGTTTTCAATTACTAGTAGAGAGTTACAGACTTATTTAATTGGTCATCTAATTATGATTTTCGTAATTATTTCCTAAAACTTTTATTAAGTAATACCTCTTAACTTCATCAAAATAAGTTGGACATGGACATTAGTGAAACTAATAACTCCTAACTAACACTAACTTGGAAACCACTTGTCTGTATGTAAAATCAATGCTAGCATCAATTTCGCAGCCCCATTTAATAAAAACTTGCTTTAGAACACATTTTCATAAAATAGGTACAAAAAGAATTAAAACGTTTTTTTCGCCTCCTGTAAAATTAGCTTTTTGTTAGTTAGGAGGTCTTCGAACATCGTCGTCGATATACCTTATATCTAACATACCATATAAAATAACGTGCAACGTGCGAGCAAAATATATTTATATACATTTTTATAAGCTGCTAGCAAACCTGAATAAATAAAATAAAGAATAAAAACATTACTGTCCTTCTTTTGTAGTCGGTTCGGGTTTTACCCACTTAAGCTAAATTCGCAAATGTATACTCACATAAATATTATTGAGGTCCGTGCCATGGCATAAAGAACCAAAAATCATTAGGGCTATAATGCCCAACTTGCATGGAAACGAATCCATTATTTTAATAGTATTTGTATGAAGTATGAACAGAATTAAAGTTTTTTTATTTGATATTACACCAATATATTATTGTGCAACGGTTGGGCCCAAATAAACTTGATTCTTAATAAAAGTTTTAGTTTAAATACAAGCAAACTATGTGTCAGTTAGAATTTTCTTCGATAAAATGCCAATTGAAATATCACTATACATAATTTAAAATAAGTGGTGTCATTAGTTATACTATAAACATCCGCTTAAATTATTCGACCATTTTATCATCGACCTTTTATCAATTAATTATTTTCTGCCTAGCCAAAACATTACCAACTATAGGTATAAAGTTCGCCATTTGTGCATTTTCTAGGCACATGAAGTTAAGTAAGTCAATTATAAAATAAATAAAAAAATAAGCACTGATAGCCCAGCGGTTAAAGAGCCCGTCTCTCATGCTTGAGGTCTCGGGTTCGAATCCTGGCATTTACCAATGAGTTTTATCAAAAACTTACGTAGTACATATTCATCACTAGCTCAACGATGAAGGTAAACATCGTAAGAAAACCAGCAGGTATCAGAATTAATTCTGAGGATAGTTTAGGCTAGGCTGGGCTAGTCTGGGGTCAAGACTAAGACCATCAATAAAACCATAAAAAAGAGGCATGTGTAACAGACTCACCACATGCTCACCACCTATCACTTTTACTGGTCGAATATACTCGTGAAAAGTGGGTAATTCCAGGATAAAAGGAGTTCGATTTTTTTTATCAAAAACTTTAACAAAAAAAGGGGGAGCGGGGATGGGGGCCTCCGGTACTCACTCAACGAAACGCAATGCATTGCTTTACGCTGCTTTATGTTGCCCTTGACAAAGACACTGTTTTTTTCTTTTGTGCTTTATCTACTATTTTCTGTGTCGACTGTTACCGCGTAGTTCCTGTTCTCACGGAAATAAAATATAGCCTATGTTACTCAGTGATAATGTAGCTTTTCATTGGTGAAAGAATTTTTCAAGTCGCTCCTGTGGTTTTTGAGTTTATTCCTTACGAACATACAAAAATATTAACATAAATTGTAAGGAGGAAAGATTTGTATGTTTGTAAGGAATAAACTCAAAAACCACACATATTATATTATAATATTATAAAGAGGAAAGATTTGTAAGTTTGTACTTGTGTATTATGTTTGTATTTTGTAGTATGTGTAAACAGACCCGGTCCGGCGATGGGCTCACCACCTATCACGTTTAGGGGTCCAATATATCTCGTGAAATGTGGGTATATCCAGTAATGGAATACCTCTGCCTACCCCCTCGGTTAAATGTAATATTAATATTGATTTATTAATATGTACTTAATATATTGATTAATATTTAGGTACTTATTAATAAATAACAAAGAAAAATATACATTCAAATCATAATATTTTATGAAGTCGAACATTTTTTCGGCTCGATCGTTATCCCTAGGATGATACAAAAGTAGTTACACTTTTCACTGTCATTATAAAAGGCATTTTTAAATACAACGTTTCCGTATATGAACTTCCCTCCATAGAACTCGTTTATCCATCTATTTATATCCAGTGTTACATTAAAGATTCCCTGAAAAAAAGCAGTAGGCAAAGAGATTAAAATATAATAAGGCATACAGGGGACAAAGCGAGGAAAATTTGAAGCCAAAAGTTATTCCAAGTGGAATAAGTCTAGTACAATTTCGACCGAATGACAGCTCGCGTTCATACTATCTGACATGACAAGAACATGGCGCTGGATCTTCAAAGTTTTGTATAAAAAATATAATAGCATAGAGGGGGCATTCTCTATGCTATTATATTTTAATCTCTTTGGCAGTAGGTACAAAAGGCAATTACATAATAATATCGATTCGTGATAAATTTATAATAATTTTATTAGTAGCGACCCTCGCTTCCCTTCGGTTTTTATGGTATAGGTAAGTATATAAAAACCTTCCTCTTGAATCACTCTATCTATTAAAAAAAACCGCATCAAAAGCCATTGCGTAGTTTTAGATAGTGATTCAAGAGGTTTATGATAATCACTACATAGTATAAAACAAAGTCGCTTTCTCTGTCCCTTTATCCCTATATCCCTATGTACGCTTAAATCTTTAAAACTACGCAACGGATTTTGTTGCGGTTTTATTTAATAGATAGAGTGATTCAAGAGGAAGGTTTTAGTATTAGCATGGCTCCCGTGTGAAGCCGGGGCGGGTCACTAGTAATATTATAAACGCGAAAGTTGGTATGTATGGATGTTTGTTCCTCTTTGACGCAAATACTACTGAACGGATTTTGATAAAATTGTACAGTTATATAGCTTATATATCAGAATAACACATAGGTTATATTTTATTCTTGTATTCCCACGGATACGGGAATTACGTGGGTGAAACCGCTGGGCGCTGCTAGTATGTATTAATACATGCATAATATAATAGAGAAACACTGATAATATCATATTAAACGCTACGGGTCGCTAGTTATGTATAAAATAAATTTAAATATGCTCACGAAAGGGTCGGCAGAGCTATCCCATTCCTGGAAATGCTCACTTCACACTTCACCAGTTGATATGTTTTTAAAACCCCTAAACGTAATAAGTAAGGTGAGCCTATTGTCGGAAACAATTGTGAATCCTGCTAGTTCAATCATGATGTTTTCCTTCACAGTCGAGCTACATTAGTTATAAATATGTCAGTTTTTGAAAAACTCAGTAGTACAGTCAAAAGCACGCTACGCACGCTTGACACTTTGGACTATGACCCGGCCCTGTATTCTATGGCGCGCAGTATAAATCAGAGCTCAGCTTAAACTGGTAGTGTAAAGCTTGACTTGCTCTTGACTGTTACATGCTCTCACTCACCAGCATACGAACCCGAGTCTCACGCAAAATTAGATATCTAGTGTGATAAATATAGGTAAGTATATATATATACTTAAATAATATATATAATAGTTTTTGAAAAACTCAGTGCATCTCCAGCATACTCGTACTTTCACGCCTTTACTTTTAATTACTTACTTTGACCACTCCACATTTTCTTGTAAGCTTTGAGTATTGCTCAAAAATTATCTTAAGCTGCATACTTTTACAGATGCTGTCCACTTGAATTCTAACCACCTGCCTTCCTTTAGAAGTTCCTATCAACTTTGCCTGTAACAATTTAATTTTAATTTAATTTTTACAATTAGATGAAAAAATCGGCCAAATGCGTAGGGCTCGCGCACGAAGGGTGCCGTACCATTATCTATAAAAACGGCAAAAAAGTCTTATTTATTATAAGGATACAAATATTTATTTTATTTTGATTTTAGTAATTGTTGTTATAGCGGCAACAGAAATACATAATTTTTAAAAAATTTAACTGTCTAGCTACCTATCGCGGTTCTTGAGATACAACCTAGTGACAGACGGACAGACAGCGAAGTCTTAGTGATAGGGTCCCGTTTTTACTCTTTGGGTACGAAACCCTAAAAAATGGTGTGAATCTAGCTGGACACAGGCATACACACACAATATCATAGCCAAGCCTCTCGAGCTGCAAGGACTTTCAATAACTTTACCTCTAAGCCTCTACATTGAATAAAAACATTTAGATTTTTTAAATTAAATTTTACTGAGTCTCAGATGGTTATAAAATTAAATAAAAAATTTACAATACCCCCGACACCAAAAATATCCAATCTCAGACGGCTAGACAGATTTTCTTAAACCGTATCTATGAACACTCGATAAGTCACCTATCATCGTCGTCTGCATCATCACTTTCCGTCAGGTGAGATGGCAGACAAATAGTTTGCCTATTATTAATAAAAAAAAAAAAAAAAACAAACATAAAAAAATGAAATTAAAATCGGTTCAGCCGCTTGGGAGCTACGAGCGCACAGACAGACATACACATACAGACACAGAGGTATATCTGTACCTCTGTTTTTCATAACAGCTCTTTGTTTTTCGTCGGGGGTTAAAAATATAGTTTTTGCTTACGTTGTTCGTCTTAGCACATACCTTAATGAAGGGCAGATCTTCTTTTACACTCAAAACACCTTTCAATGAGGTTCCATTGACAACCATCACATTTAGATCAGTTACACCACAGTCTCTCGGCTGTGGTCCTTTGCAATTAGCTATCTTAGAGATTTTTAGTGTGAAAGGGCTCTGAAAAGGTTTTTTTTTATTTTATATATAAAAAAAAAGGAAATTTATTTTACATTAAGTTGTCTAAGTATTTTTGTATTTATGTGTATTGGGATACTGTATGTATATTTTAAATATTAGTGTGCTCTGTATATGTTCCTTTTATAAAAATAATAATAAATATACGCTCACGTGTAGAAGGCGAAGGGATCACCCAAAGAGGTTGGAAGAAAATCATTCTCTGAAACTTTTTCTTTAAACGTCTTTGGGATCACCATTAGTCACGTTTATGGATCCAAAAAATGTATTCTTGAAAAGTGGGTACCTATTTTCAGAAATGGAATAACTCTGCCTAGACCCTCGGAGATAAGAGGGGTGTTTTTTTTCAATTCATACATAGGACTCGAACCCGGGCCTCAATACAAGGTGTCATTTCCCACAGGTCTGTCACTGCTTCTAAAATATTAATATAACTTCTTGTTTTGTACTTACATAAGTATTTCCTTTACCCGAGTTAAACTTATTTAGAAAAAATATTGTCATAAAAATTAAGAACTTATTTATTTATTTATTTGGCATGCTTACAGCAAAACATAACGTGACATTTTAAACTTAAGGTAGACTAAAACTATTACATAATATGCTCGCCAATTAGTAGCACGCACAACATTTGCGTAAAATTATAAGACACTAGCGACCCGCCCCGGCTTCACACGGGTGCAATGCTGAATTTTATTTGCTATAAACCATCCCTGGACCCACTCGAACCCACACAAAAAGTTTCATCAAAATCGGTCCGGCCGTTCTCGAGTTAAATCGTCAGGAAGGAAAACCCGACTAATTTTTATATAGTAGATAAGACATTGTCGTATACTGGCCGCCACGGCCACTGACCTACAAGCTGTCATGCTGACGCGATTATGAGAATAGAATAGATAATTGTCAATAAATAAAAAATATCTACAATTTCATGTTTTAATGTATATATAATAAACTGGCGACGAGATGTCGACTAATGATATAAAAAAACTAAAGGAAACCCGCGCCTCATTGCGGGGATTAGTTACAAAACTAGAAAACTACGTGAATACTCAAGAAATAATACAATACGAAGAAACCCAAACAAGACTTCAATCGCTTCAAGAAACCCTACAGAAATTACAAGAAATACAGAACAATATAGAATTAGAAACCCCAGATGAACTTCTTGACCAGGAGATCGAAACCAGGTACGATTTTGAAGAAAAATGTACTATCATAAAAACAAAACTCCTTATCTTACAAAACAGAAACAGGCCACCTGTCTTACCCCTGCAACCATCTACGTCACAGTCACAGCCCGATACACAGCCAGAGAGAGGGCCGAAAATGAACTTCCAGCCTTTTCAAGAAAGAGAAACGTTTAGAAATTTTACAAAAAGACTTAATGTATTCTTTCTTCTAAACAAAATTGAAGATGCAAAAATTAAAGTATATATCTTACTTTCTGCTCTATCTCCACAATTACACGAGAGATTACATGATTTGTGCTCCCCAGATGATCCACTCAACATGGATTTCGATGAACTAACGAAAACACTAGACAATTATATAGATCCGAAACCTAGCATATGGGCATTACAGCACAAATTTATCACACGCTTACAACACGAAGATGAAACAGTAGCAACATATGCCTCAGAACTGAAGAAACTTTCACTGAACTGCGAATTCAAGTGCCAACATTGTCAAAAACCTACTTTAGAAAGCTTCCTATCCCTACAATTTATTCGAGGATTGAAAGACAGCGAGATACGAACAAAAATTATACAAGAGAGAGATATAGCAATTTTTTCCAAAATGCTTAACATTGCTACGTCAATAGAAATGGGAAAAACAGAAAACATTGAAATTTCTGAAGACTTATGCAAACACTCAGACACAGTAAACAGAATTACGGACTCAACAAGAAAACCCAACTCTCTACGTCTCACACCTTCAGGAGCAAGTAAACAGCCAACAACTCCATTTTCACCGCCGATTACAATTAGAGACTTAAAAGGGAAATGTTTCCGATGCGGTAAAACAGACCACAAGTCTAATGAATGCGGTGCCATCAAATCTACCTGTTTAAAATGCAAGAAAATTGGTCACCTGGCGCGAGTATGCTTGCAACGGAACATTAACACTAATCACTTAGATGATAATATCAGTAACACGAGTACTGAAAGCACTGGAGATATAAACCTGATCAAAAGCGAAATATCCGAAAAATATATGATAACGGTGCAAATAGAGAATAAACCTATTCGCATGGAGTTTGACACAGGTGCGACCCTATCGTCAATGTCACTGAAACAGTACAAAAATCTAAACTTAGTTAACAAAATATTCAAAACTGAAATAAAATTAAGAACCTATACCGGTGAAATTATCAAGCCTACTGGAGTAACATATGTTCAATGCACTTATAAAAACGAAACTTTTAACGGAAAATTATACATCATTGATCAAAACGTCGACCCAATATTCGGCAGGAGCTGGATGAAAGAAATAAACGTGGAACTTGCAGACATGAGAATAATTCAACCTTCTGAACAACTCACCAAACTCGACAAACTATTACAAGAATATGAAACAAGCGTATTCAGAACTGACCTAGGAAAAATACCAAACTACCAAGCTCATTTAAATTTGAGAGAAAACACACAACCCATTTTTATTAAAGCTCGACGTATACCGTATGCCTTAAAAGAAAAAGTCGATCAAGAAATAGACCGATTGTGTGCTGCAGGGGTCATCACCAAAGTAGACCAGTCGGATTGGGGGACCCCAATTGTGCCTATCGTTAAACCAAACGGTAGTATCCGACTATGTGCAGATTACAAAGTTACACTTAACAAAGTCATCAAAGACGAACAATACCCAATTCCTATAATTGAGGATATATTTGCAGAAATGAATCTAGGCAAACTCTTCTGTACTCTAGATATTTGTCAAGCTTACCTTAACATGGTAATGGATGAGGAAAGTGCTCTATGACAAACATTAAGCACGCACAAAGGAACCTACAAAGTAAATCGCTTGATGTTCGGAGTTAAAGTTGCACCTAGTCTTTGGCAAAAATTCATGGACCAGCTACTTCAGGGACTAGACGGAATCAAATGTTTCTTTGATGATATTATAATTCAAGGAGCGTCGGAAGAACAACTTTTAACACGACTGAAGCAAGTCTTGCAGAAACTAAAAGATAATAATCTTCGCGTGAAAAAGGGAAAATGTCATTTCTTTAAACGGAGCATTAACTACTTAGGTCATACAATTGACAAAGACGGACTTCATAAAAATAAAGACAAAATCAAAGCAATAATGAATACAGAGAGACCAACCAACATCAACGAACTAAGAACATTCCTCGGCATGGCAAACTACTACAATAAATTTATACCAAATCTCGCCTCCATTACAAGCCCTCTGAATGAACTACTTAAGAAAGAAAACAACTTCTCCTGGACATCTACATGCGAAGATAGCTTCAACAACATTAAAAAGGAAATTTCGAGTGAAAGAGTTTTAATTCATTTTGACCCTAAGAAACCATTAATACTTGCCACGGACGCATCACCAACTGGACTGGGAGCTGTTTTATCTCACAAACTACAAGATGGATCAGAAAGGCCAATCGCATTTGCCTCTAGGACACTTTCATCGAGTGAAAGAAAATACAGTCAGATTGACAAAGAAGCTACGGCCATCTACTGGGGCATAAAAAAATTCTTTCACTACTGTTATGGCCGAAAGTTCACTTTAATAACGGATCATAAACCTCTTACATCGATATTTCACCCTCACCAGACCTTGCCAGCACTAAGTGCAATGAGATTGTTCCATTATGCACATTTTCTATCAGGCTTCGACTATGACGTACAATACAGAGCCTCATCGAAACATGCAAATGCAGATTACTTATCAAGATTTCCAGTAGAAATAGCAAAAGACACCTCAAAAGACCAACATTGCATTTTCCAACTACAACAGATTAATATCCTTGAAGTTCGACCGGAAATCATAGCTACAGAAACAAGGAATGACGATGAACTAAAGTGTTTACTAGAAGCGCTACAAACAGGACACTCAGTACGTCAATACGGTTACAATGACAATGAACTAACACTTCAAGACAACTGTATACTTAAGGGGAGTCGAGTATTTATACCAAAAAAGTTACGAGCGAGTGTACTGGATGAATTACATAGCGGACACATTGGCATTTTAAAAATGAAACTACTAGCACGCAGCTACGTATATTGAAAAAACATAGATTGAGAAATTGAACAGAAAGTAAAATCGTGCAGAGCGTGCAGACTAGAACGAAATGACCCATCAAAAGCACCTCTGCATCACTGGGAACAACCTACAGGACCATGGCAAAGACTACACATAGATTTCGCTGGGCCTGTCTTGGGACACCACCTACTGATCATCGTGGATGCTTTCACAAAATGGGTGGAAGTTTTCCCCACAAAGACAACCACAAGTCCATGGTGCATTTTAAAGTTCAAGGAGTTATTTTGCACATTCGGCACACCATACACAATGGTATCGGATAATGGGCGGCAGTTTGTGTCACATGAATTCAAAAACTTCCTTGCAAGCTGCGGCGTTACGCACGTGACATCCGCTCCGTACCATCCAGCCACAAACGGCCAAGCTGAACGCTATGTACAAACAATAAAGAAATCGCTTCGCGCAATGGAGGGGGAGGGGGGAAGCCTCACGGACAAGCTCCTCAGGACTGATGTTCAACAGGGACATAAGGACTGAGATGCATGTGATGTTCAAACATGCATCTCCCCCAAGAACCCCCAGACTCGTCGATCCACCTCCTACAGTCAGGACCTACTCCGTGGGTGACCGCGTCCAGGCCAGAGCCTACTCCGACCCAAGGCGGAAATGGGAGTTCGGCACGATTGTACGCCGTTTTGGCCGGCTACACTACGAGGTGCAGACCGATGGTGGCGCTGTCTGGCGCAGACATCTGGAGCAGCTGTTACCAGCCTCGGAAGTGCGGCAGCCAGGAATAGCGGCGGAGGACTGTCGTATACTGGCCGCCACGGCCACTGACCTACAAGCTGTCATGCTGACGCGATTATGAGAATAGAATAGATAATTGTCAATAAATAAAAAATATCTACAATTTCATGTTTTAATGTATATATAATAGACATAATATAAGATATAATTATAAGAACTTGCTCAAAAGTGAATACATTTTGTACACCAATGTACCTATGTTAGTGTATACCACGTCTGAACTAGTCTGAAGCTTAATGGTTTTTGAATAATTTTTTATCTATTTGTGTTTATCGATTTACAATTTTATTGCAGTGTGCTTCTCCATAGTATCGTACGTATTTTTTTTAAATACAAATTGAAAAAGAAATACGTAAGATCAAAACTAAGAACTTAGGAACTTAATTAATTACTCACAAAAATCTTTATACAAAAAATATTTTTTTCTTATTTGTAACTCTGCAAAGACATAAAAGGCTTTTTATTTCATTTTTATTATTTTGTTATTCATAGTGTAAACGACATATTTACTTTCGGAACTTAAAGATAAAACGAGATTACTTAGTCTTCTGAAATTACGGAATTTTAAACCAGAAAATATTCTACATTTATTAAATTCAGTTTTGCGTAAATAGGCAGATATTGAGGTTTTTTATTCTAGCATAGTGGTGCTATTTTTGCAAGTAACTACATCTCTTTAAAGGGCTTCAATTACGCGCAAAAAAAAAGGTTTTGGTAAACATAAAAAAAACGTGTCGACATGTCAAACAATGGAATACAACATGCTTGATGGTAATGTCAAAATAAATGGTGTAAAAAACTCATCAAAACTCGGTCATTAATGATAATGATCTGTGAACTTAGATTTCCGGAGGCGGTGATAATATCCAGAAGGTTCACTAAGCTATTATATGACGTCACGGCATATTATATGCAAAAGCCCAAAGAGATTAAAATATAATAGGGCATAGAGGGGACAAAGCGAGTAAAATTTGAAGCCAAAAGTAATTCCAAGTGGAATAAGTCTAGTATAATTTTGACCGAATGACAGCTCGCATTCATACTAACTGACATGACGCTTGAGCTTCAAACAGGCTTCAAATTTATGTATAAAATATTCCCAATGCTCCCTCTATATCCTATTAAATTTTAATCTCTTTGCAAAAGCCACATTTCAGTTAACTCCATCTATTATTAAAATCAATCATCATCATCATCATCATCATCTAATATTTGTAAAAGACAAGTGTGTAACAACGAAGGAGTGCATTTTATTACGAGTTTCAGCTCCGCTTTCTAGAGGACACTTTACACTGTTGGCCCTGTTCTCGTTGTTTTGATGTACTTGAATAAGAACCGTGAGGTAGCTGGCCAATGCCCTAAAATCATCCCAAAAGACTGGGCTCGCTTTCCTCAAATCATACCAAAACACGGTGGGACGGTTAAGGCCATATTTTCTCGTGAGTAAGAACCGAAACGGTGAGGAAACCCGCATGTTCCAGAGTTAATCCTGAGACATGTGTAATAGCACCCAGGCCCGGCGATGGGCTCACCATATCACGTATAGGGGTCCAAAGAATATATGCTTTACCTCTGCCTATCCTCAGGGATAACAGGCGTGAGATTTTATTTTATTTTTATTTTGAGTTAGAACCAATAGCTGCTATGGGTTGAGAAAGTGAAAATAATAAAATAAGTTAAGAATAAATAAATAAAATTTTATTTCCGCACTTTATTCAGCCATACACATAAAACCCATGGCCAGCGCCTTGCCCCCCAAAATACAGGCCCGTACCATACCCACCATAAAAAGTCCTATACCTATTCACTTCTTCGTGATCATCATGCCGTTTCTCCATAGCTCTGTAATGAGAATGAGTCACTTGCTGCACACTATGGACATTCCTATTCAACGGGATCACTGACAAATCTTGTGCGGGTACCAAATAGTTATGCTGAATTGGAACGTAGGAGTATACCGGTACAAGATTCACCGTTCTGTTTTGCTGATGGACGTTCTGTATCGGTATCACGTGCAGGTTTGACAGAAAAACATGGGTGATCGGTATCGAGTGCGCGAACTGGTTTGAACTGGTGAACCTGTGAGACTTTGATGTTCTAGGCTTTTCGTGTTGAATTTTCAGGGTTGTCTCAACTGCGTTTCGAGATGGAGTTCGGAGATTGTTGTTTTGTAAGAGTTTCTGGTCGTATGGTAGACTGTAGATTAGATACAGCTGGGCGACAATCAAGATGATAGAAATATGTTTCAACATCTGAAAAGAAATGAACAAATGATTCAAAGTATCGTCTAGCAATGGAATAAAGTATAAGAATAATGTCTTCCACAACTGGGTTATTGATGCGCTTAATTAAGACTCCATTCATTGTTAAAAATTCATTTAAAGAAAATTAAAAGTAAAACTAAAACTACCAATTAAACGGCTAAGAATATATAATTTATAACATTGTTTTGAAAAATTCTTCTTTATTGCACGTGCGGACACTTGGGGAAAGAAAGCACTTAATATATTATCTAATAGTACTACGAAAGCTAGGCCAAATAAGTGTAAGTCTTCTTCTTCACCACTTCAACTATCACAACACGTTTGCGTCAGTACGTTACCACTATGTAAGTGTAGTTATCTAAATTACACCTTTATATACAAAGCGTCACATAATAATCCCAATTCCTCATACACCCCAACTAGTACATTAAGATACAAAAAATATAATGCATTCGTAATTTAGTTTTGTTTAAACAAATTTCTTATATAAAAAGTATCAATAGTACAGTTTCCATAGATAGCCCTAAATGCAGTTATGGAAGGTTTGCCCAAAGCTGTGCCCTAACGGAATACCAGTACGTAAATGAACTGAAAAAGGTTTTTTTTAATTAAATGTTTACAATCCAATGGCCAGTAACGATCCCATACCACTACATTCTAAAATCGGGTCCAGAAACACTGGGGTGATGTAAGTAAGCCGTTATAAATACTTTACAGAATAAAATATATATTTATAAAACGAAATTTTATTTAGAATTTATTTAATAACATATTCTTATGTCATTAATATTCCTTCTTGATGTAAGTTGGGTTTACCGCAACTGGACTTTTATAAATAGGCACGTTATCGATAATAAGTATCGTGCCGTTGATTATTTAACTTTTGTTGATCCCAAATTAATTATTGTTAGTTTTAGAAAGTTGCTTGATCAACTCAATTATACCTGTCCTTTTAACTGGCCATTAATTTGGTAAAAGTCGAGAAAAAGTTATCGGACGAGAGGTGTTAACATTTACATTCATTGTAAAAACTAGTATTATAAGAGTATTGGCAAACATCCTCTTGTAATAAAGTTATTATTATTATTAAACAATGTAATTAAGATAAGTTTTTCAAAAACTTACGTACATATTTATCACTAGCTCGACGGTGAAGGAAAACATCGTGAGGAAACCCGCAGGTCTCAGAATTAATTCTGAGACATGTGTAAACAGACCCGGTCCGGCGATAGGCTCACCACCTATCACGTTCAGGGGTCCAATATATCTCGTGAAATGTGGGTATGTATATCTAGTAACGGAATACCTCTGCCTACCCCCTCGGGGATAAAAAAGGCTTGAGATTATATTATATTTTATATTTAATTAAAATTAATAAAGACTAGCGGATGCCCAGCAGCGTTGCCCGCGCGGATCCAGTTTATTCCCGTTCCCGTAAAAATTCCCGAAAATGCCTTCATAGTGGTTTCCTACGATATTTATGAGACACCTTACTAACGAATTCAAAATATTTCAAATAGCGGGTGCCCAGCGGCGTTGCCCGCGCGGATCCAGTTTATTCCCGTTCCCGTGGGAATTTCCACAAATACGTTCCTAGCGGTTGCCTAAGCTAAGGTAATGAGGAAATATGAGAATAATATTACGCGTGCATGCTGAAATTTAATTATTTTTCAGACAATTTACCGACTTTATTATTTGTAAGAAGGTTCATAGACTAGAAATAATGTGCTCTACTTCGTACTAGAAAGACTCCGTAAACTATAAAAATGTCCCAAAAAGTTGAAGAGCGGTGAATGATCAGCCAATGACTCGACGCGATCCCATTATCTTGTTTTCAATATGTGCTTTGACGTTCTCATAATTTATTATAATACGAGAAAAGTCTAGCTCTGCTCTGTGTGTTTGCGTTCCATGATACAAAATAGAATAAGTTATCTTCCCATCACATTTCGTCGTGATCAGATGAGAAAAGTTACAATATAATAATAAATTATATATTTTTATCATAAATTTTAATAATAAATTGTGGTACACAATTCACACATTGTTATTCAGTTCCAAACTAGGCAGAGCCTGTACTATGGGTATTAAACAACTGATAAACATACATAAATAAATATTGAACGACCAGACACGAAGCCAACATACATTTAGCAAATTAATTTTGGCCCCGAGCGGGGATCGAACCCGCGACCTCCGACTCAGAAGGCACCCTGCCTTCTGAGTCGGAGGTCGCGGGTTCGATACTACCAACAAACCCGTCGACCCCATTGAATAAAAACTTTTTGACTTTGACCTGGTCCGACGATGGGCTCACCACCTTTAGTGGTCCAAAGAATACTTCCTGTTAATGGTAAATATTGGGGATAAAAAGTGAAGATTATTTATTTTATTTATTTTTAAACTTACCTTATTTAAACAATCCTTTTACAACAGACACTTAAAGATGTTGGTCCTTAATTATGTATACCTACTTAAAAACAATTAAAAACTTTTGATAGAAATCTATCTTTTAGATTTAATCATTTTAATTTAATGAGTAACCACATAACCCAAAGGTAAACAAAAGTAACTATAAATATGGAAGCTGCGTCACGGTTGAGTTGTGTTCGGGGACTGCATTATAATCGAGCTAGTAGGAAATAGGCGTGTGAACCTTCAAAGGAGGGCCTCTAAAAGTGAGATAAAACAAACGTATAGAAAGAGCGCTAGCTAATAAGTGAAAGCGTAGAGGCCTAGTTGATTTATGTTTGTTGGTGTTAAGTGGAATATGTAAACCTTAGTATAAGTTCTATTTTCAACTAAATTAAGCTATCAATAAAATTAATTCTATTAGTATGGAGGTTTGAATGCTAGCGAGCTTTAAAGGTTGGTAAAAAAACCCTGATGGGTCTTACTTAGGTCATCGATGTATTTTTTATGACTATCTCAAATAAGTATCATATTACAAGATCATCATGATCATCAGCCTATATTTATAGACTGCTGGACATTGCCTCCCCTAATGAGCGATATAGCGCCCTGCCTTCGGCTCGACGCATCGAGCATCTGCCTGCAGCCTTTCGTCCGGGCGTCCTACGTTTGCCGAGTCATTGGAAGATGACTGATTATAGATGATGATGATGATGATAAGTCTAGGAGAAACATTTACATACATATTATATACATTATTCAAAAATTACGAGCTCCCAAAAAATAATACTAGATTTTCATGAGTATTATGATTGATACAAGAGCAGTGATAGCGTTACGGTTAAAGATCCAGCGAGGCTCGGGTTCGAATCCTGGCATGTACCTATGAGTTTTTCAAAAACTTACGTAGGTACTTATTTATCACTAGCTCGACG
This sequence comes from Ethmia dodecea, assembly GCA_963855545.1. Classification (NCBI taxonomy): domain Eukaryota; kingdom Metazoa; phylum Arthropoda; class Insecta; order Lepidoptera; family Depressariidae; genus Ethmia; species Ethmia dodecea. The sequence continues at coordinate 2,627,044 of OY979452.1, forward strand.
GTGAAGGAAAACATCGTGAGGAAACCCGCATGTCTCAGAATTAATTCTGGATTGGCTCACCACCTATCACGTTTAGGGGTCCAATATATCTCGTGAAATGTGGGTATATCCAGTAATGGAATACCTCTGCCTACCCTCTCGATGATAAAAGGCGTGAGATTATTATTATTATAATTTTCATGAGTAACAAAATTTTATGATTTACGAATAGTCTAAAAAAAATTAAAGTCTTCATATCTATTTTATTAGGTAGTGGTTAAGAACGCAGTAGGTATTTAGTATCAGATAACTACAACAAAAATGGGGGGGAAGTGCAAATTTTTAATATTATATTAACCTGTGACCCGAGAAAGTATAATTATTAACTTTAAGACATCTAACAGGAAACCCCTTATCAGGTTACAGGTTCAGCTTGTCTAGTTTTTATTGAATGACCATGATGTCAAATTGCTTCACGTCATTTATTTTTGATTCCGCTTTCTTCGTGGCCTCACAGACTTCGTAGCATGCTATAGAGGTATTGTAGAAAGGCCGCCAATAAATGCAATATTGTCTTTCAGTCATTCGATTGCGCCACAGAACCAGTTGACTTAATTATTTATTACTAGAGCAAGAAACCGGTTCATACACAATAAAAATACATACATGATAAAACACCAAATAAAAATATGTTGTGCTTTATTAGAATAATATTATAAAAGGTTTCAATAATAAAACTCTGTGACTATCTATTTTTGTCTATACAAATCGAAACTACCCTGACTTACTCATCATTAAATGATGAGTAAGTCAGGGTAGTTTTTTGATACTTAGGCAAAAGTTAAAAATCGTTTATTTTCTGTTGGTACAAAAGGTATACTTAGAAACGTTAATAGTCTAATAACAAGGCACTCTAAACTAGTCCATGATGATTGGCTAAATGTAAACAGCAGCCCATCTCAACCGACGAGTTGCTGGTTCCAAATGCAGTACCCCGAGAAGAACCAGCAGAAAACTCAAGGGCATCTCTTTTTAATCTCATGTCTTGTAGGTCTTATGTAGGCACTTACTAGTGAAAGTTCTTTGGAATTCCTACGGGAACGGGAAAAACGGGTACCAGGTACACAACATTTTTGGGCACCAATCTAAAAATAATATTATGAGAAATAGAAGTTTTAGGCCTGTTGGAAGTGAGTCTGTCTCTCAAGCAAGAGACTAGTTTTTTCCGGAAATATACGCACAAATTTGCCATTACCGAGACGATGAAGGAAAACATTATGAGGAAACTTAGGTGTAACAGTACTTCGGTCCGGCGATGGCCATCACCTAGCACGTTTAAGTGTCAACCTACACGTACCACAACAACACCACATCGCAGAGACAAAATGTGGTCAAGTAGTGGTTACGTGTGAATGGTGTCGCAGCAGCTTTTTGCAGTTGCTTTGTGGTCATTATAAGCCGGAAGACGTACACTGTTGAACAAAGGCCTCCCCCATAGAACCACAACGAACGGCAACTTTCCGCTTGCATCCACCGGTTACCCGCGACCTTGACGATGTCGTCGATCCACCTGGTGGGAGGCGTTGTGGTACCGACCAAATATTATTGTGTCTGCGATGTGGCCGGCCACTCACTGATGATTCCGTTGTGGTTGCGATGTGGTCGGTATCACTGACGCGGTCTTAGAGGTCTTATAGGTAGACTCGCACTACAAGTGTAAAGCTTCATTTCCTCTTGGCTGTAAGTGTGAATTTAATTTTCGATACAAAATATGCGCTCGCCGACGTTGTGTGGTTGTGGTACGTATGCCTCGACACCAAGAGTCCAAAAATACTATTTAGGAAAGCGGGTCTTTCTTGTAATAAAAACTCTCTCGAAGATGGAGAGCACACATTTATTTACAGATTTAATATTGAAGATGGAAATGACATACTATTTTCTTTATCGATCGCAGTCGTTTTCTTAAAGACGACGTCGCTGATCTGTAATAATCCAGTTTTAGTACCAAGTGGCAAATAAAATAAATAAATAATCTCAAGCTTTTTGTTCCGGAGGGGTGGGCAGAGTTATTCAATTTCTGGATATATCCAGGTTTTACCAGTATATTCTGCTCCCCACCGCTCCCTGCCCCCTAAACGTGGTAGGTGGTAAGCAGAATAGTGGATTTATAGCATCCATCATGGATAATATAAAAATTAAGCCCTATTTCCCTTTGTCACGGCATCAAGCGTTAACACCTGGACCAATAATTTCGCTAATTATTTTTTGTTGTTTGTTATTGTTAAGAAGATTCTTAAGAAAGAAAAAAATAAATTGCTCGGATCAATAGAAAATTGACGAAAACTTAACGACTAATAATACCTATTAACTTTGAAATGTAACCTTAGGGCGTTTGACATCTGTCAGTTGTTTGACGGTTAGCAAAATTAACGGAATGCGCGCAGCAAACGTCGTTTAAAAAGATAAGACGTGCCATGGCTGGGTCCGCAGCGGCAAGGAGGAACATCGCTGGGTTTTTAGTGGGTATGGCTGATCTAGGCTGCAGAACCCCACATTACCCCCGCCCCCCCCCGGGTCGGGTGCGTATGCAGTAATGCAGTCTCCAGGGTAACAAAAGAAAAGGGTAACGTACTCTGTCGGGTCGACTAGTCATGGATAAAAACAACAGTAAAAAATATTCATAGTAATACTGCCATTCCATCCATTCTTTCAACTCATCCGTTATCCAATTTCCAATAGCTGTCATGATTCGAGGCATACATCATTCGAGACGCGTTTTTTCACTTTTACCCATAGTCGTGTCACGCGGTCACTTTGGACTATAATTTGGTGAAAAATAGCTATGATTTGTGTGTCGGACATTTAACACTATGTCAATGATTTATTAATTGGCAATCTTTGTAGTACGATCGGCTACTAAAGTGGTATTTCTTAGAGTTTATATATTTTTGAGTCAGTTCAGAAATCATTTGGTGTTCGGTCACTTCATAATATATTTTTGTTATTATAAACCAATAATTTCGAAAAAGAAAGCTACATAGAGTCGAATTGTTTTTTTTTTATTTACAAAAGTTTAGGAGCAGAATATCCAATGAAAAAAAAATGTCCAGCCGTCACAAAATGTCCAATTCGCAGAATGTCCAAATACCCAATATCAAATAAATCAATTAGGAATTCCGACAATTTTTGGGGAGGGCAGGGGGGAGACTTCCGATTTAGGTTTAAGTTTAGTTTAGTTTTAGGTCTTTTGTTGCTTTATTATGTAATTTTTATTTTTTATTTGTAATTTAATAAATGAAATGAAATGAAAATCTAAAGATTGCCTGAAATAAAAAAAAAAAAAGGTACTTATGTATATTTGGGAGTATGATAATAATTAAATTTCAAATATCTTTAACGAAGCGCTTTATAAATTTGGTTTCAAATTGATAGGATACAAAAATGTCCGTTTTTGTATTTCTAATGAGGTCTTCAAACCGAATAAACGGTCGGACCGAGAAATACATTTTCCAGATGTGTCACTTTTAAATAAGGTTATAAAAACACTCCTTTAACCGACAGTACTAAAAACCTGTCCCGTCAAAAAGCTAATCGGACAGGAAAGAAAACGTAAGGTCACGTGTTCCGAGGTCGCATTTACATGTGCGATTTGCATAGCGCTGACTCGACTCGACCCGTTCTGGCGTGGCGTGGAGCTATGGTTGTAAGAGTGGCCCTCTACGTGGCCGAAATTGTGCCAAGGTTAGTTTTAAGAACATTTTTCTCCTAAAACATTGTAAAGAACATTTATTTCGCATAACTACACAAATCATAAGGTCTCATGTTCTGAGGATGCATTTGCATTGTGCGATTTGCATAGCGCTGACTCGACTCGACCCGTTCTAGCAGGTGGCGTTGAGCTATGGATAATAGAGCGGCCCTCTACGCGTCTAAAATTATGTAATGGCTCAGTCTTAATAAGAAATTTAAAAAAATATTGTATCTCATATCTATCACGCATTTATATAGAAATCACAAAGTGGCAATCATAAACTTGACTCGACCCATTCTGCCACGTGACATGGATCAGTTTATAATACGACTTTTCGATCAGTAGATCTAGGTGCACTTACATCGAGCACTTTGACTCTCTGAATTATCCACAACGAGTTATCTTTGCGATTTTTTTCGCTATAAACATATACATAAATATTAATTGAAGACTCTTCCACATTGATTTAGTTCCGTGGAACTCGTTCCTGCAAATTTTAGCCATTACGGTCGCAGGACGACAGAGTTTGCGAATTAATTTACGGGACGTTGAGTATGAACGGGACTCGGGACATAAAAGGAGCTTAAATTAAACGTTCAGATGAGTGTAGAGCCCACATTTTATTTAAATGAAATCGATAAGCGGCTTTCCGTGATCATCAATGTTTATGCGGTCAAATAATTAATTCTGAGGCCTGTGTAGCAGCACCCTGATCCGGCAAAGGGGTCAAGAATTTATCGGTGAAACGTGAATAAGAGGCGTGAGAATATTTTTTTTTATTTATGTGATCTGCGACTTTCGAAGCAGTTAAAGCTCTTGGCACTAAATATATAATAGTACAGTCAAGAGCGCGCTAAGCTTGAAACTTTGGACTTTGACCCGGCCCTGTATTCTATGGCGCGAAGTACAAATCAGAGCTAAGCTTAAACTGGTAGTGTCAAGCTTGAGTTGCTCTTGACTGTACTAACCCCTGGTCAGGGAGTCCATCTTTCATGCGTGAAGATTGTGTTGCCTCTTTCGGCTCAGGTTCGAATCCATGTACAGTCAAAAAAGTTGTTAGGGTTACATGGGAAGAAACTAAGATTCAGTTTTCTCTTAAAGCCTTAAATGTATTTATAGTTTTTTTTTAGTAAATTATAGGGTTTCAAGATTCCTTTTGAAATAAACATTAATTAATAAGATTTATTTATGACTTCCCCAGCAAAATGAGTTCTTAGTTACTGGCCATGTAACCATAACAAGTTTTTTGACTGTACCATAGAGTTTTTAAAAAAACTCACGTACAGTCAAGAGCACGCTAAGCTTGACATTTTGGACTTTGAACGGGCTTTATATTCTATGGCGAGCAGTATAAATCATAGCTCAGCTTAAACTGGTAGTGTAAAGCTTGAGTTGCTCTTGACTGTACCTACCTATACCTAATACCTCGACGGGAAGGTAAACATCGTAAGGAAATCAAGCGTACGCACTTACTAAATCCGTCCGTCTGTCACAGGTCTATATTTTGAGCCGTTATAGGTTGACACTTGTACTTTTTATAGTGTATGGTCGCTTTAACAACAAAGAATGAAAATTGGCAAAACTTTTGTGTTCAGTTTTTGTATATTTAATGTTGAATGTATGTAGGTATTTATTTAAGTATGTATTTATATTTTGGGTATCTCGGAAATGGCTCTAACGATTTTCATTAAATTTTGTATTATCATCAGCCTATAGCAGTCCACTGCTGGACATAGGCCTCTCCAAATTTGTATACAGATACAGTTTTGCATTTCGACTTCAACTGCATAGAAAGGTTGTTGTAATTCCTACAAAAACGCATTTTTTTAAATAATACTGGTCGTATTATGGGCAAACGCCTTTAGAACGAGCGAAGTCCGATCTTCCAGCAGGCGTATTCACGGAGGCTCGACACCGTTTCCGTTCGATTCAGATCGAGTGAAAAAAATTCCGAAGTCGATAGATTCGACTTCGAAAACTGTACTCTAGGCGTTTCTGACAGCCACGGAAAATTTTCCGAATCCTTATGTCAAATATGAAATTCGTTTTGGATACCCACATCTGTGAATAGCCCATCTTCGACAGATTTTCCTATTTCGAGTCGAATATCGAATATCGAAGCTCCGTGAATACGCCCGCAGGTAGGTACTATTTATTTAATTAAATAGACTACATGCACGTAAGCTATCCATAGACAAACTTGACACTATCTTGTTCACAAAGATTACCACCCAGTGTGCCCTTGTATTATGGAGTTGACAGTGCTTAATTAACTCTTAGCTAATATATGTGACACGAGCCGATATAAAGTACAAGGCACATTGTCTTAAGTTCATTGTAGAGCGGACGCGGGTCGCGTGCAATTAGCATCAAAATGATATTGTGAGCTCGCCTTTACAGTGACGAGGTGTATTTAGACGATGCCATCACTCTAGCTTATGGAGAATACGGTCAATAAGAAAAATGACAGATGTCTGATATCTTAACTGTATTGAAATAAAACTGGTAATCAACTAATCATGCAATAAAAAGATTATCTCAAAATGTATTTCCATGTTTGAAACAATCGAAAAAGTTAAGCAATGAGTATAAGTATATAAAAATGATTCCGACTTATCTACCACCAGAGCAGTGTTAGTATTACGGTTAAAGAGCCTGCTTCACTTAATGAGAATCAGTGAGGCTCGGGTTCGAATCCTGGCATGCACCAATGAGTTTTTCAAAATCTTACGTAAGCACATAATATTTATCACTAGCTTGACGCTGAAGGAAAACATCGTGAGGAAACCCGCAGGTCTCAGAATTAATTCTGAGACATGTGTAAATAGACCCATTCCGGCGAAGGGCTCACCGCCTATCACGTTTAGGGGTCCAAAGAAAGAATATCTTGCTAAAAGTGGGTATTGTCTCTTTTACGGGGATGATGATGACTTTTTAATTTTTTTTAGTGTATTTCTTCATCACCTTTAAATGGTGTGACACTTAAAATTTGTAACTAATAGTACCTACCTATTATATAGGTGTCTTGCCATTTTTAGTAGTACTGTGTTAGCGACCTTTAATAAATAAAAATTTGCTATTTATAAAACATTTTTAAGGAAAATAAGTGACGTAATTTATTAATTTCATATTATTTGTTAATCTTAACTTAATCTTGCCATAGACCGCAGCCATGTTTTTTAAACATTATAAACGGCGAAGGTTATATGAGCCAAGTTTTAAAAAAATAACCTAAAAAAATATTCTGCTTATCTTTAATGACCATGTATTTTGTTTTGACCTCCAAATATACTATAAGAGCCTACTTTTAATGCAAAACACACACTATGACGCAAGTCGGTCAGCTAAACAAGAACTTTTACCCATTAAATATGTCGAGAAGCATGTACACATAGAAACAATGTCTTCCTTCTTTGTCTTCCTATATACTTCTGACTGCGTTGTCCTCTACGTCATACTGTGTGATCACCTGAGTCATGTGACTTATTTCAGTGAGTCATATTTTTCTCTTATATCCTAGTAATATTATAAAAAAGTTTGTATGTATGGATGCGTAGATGTATGGATGTTTGTTTCTCTTTCGCGCAAAAATTACTGAACGGATTTTGATGAAACTTTACAGTTATATAGCTTATACATCAGAATAACACGTAGGCTATATTATATCTGTGTATTCCCACGGGTCCGGAATGGGAATGGGAACGAAACGAACGCCGACTAAGCGAATAGAACTTCTACTTCTTGTTTTTAGTTCTACTTGTACATTTTTTTTATAATGGCACCGCATTTCAAATTTTGACAATGTCAATAGTAATTTAGTTTTCAAGTCTTTATTTTACATTTTAATCTTCGTTAAATCGCTCTGCTTCAAGACCATGCACCAAAATTCTGCATCTTCCTCACTTTCTACATGCCGCCCTTGCTAGCATTTTTACTGAAGACTTCTTGAGGCAATCCAAAAATGTCCATCCCTCGCATTTTATCGTATTTCCAATTCATTCCACACTTTCATGGACACTTGCCACAATATACTATCACTAAGATGAGTCCAAACCAGATATATATCGCAAAATGAAAATTATACTAGAAGCATGACGTCCTTCTTCAGATTCCCGCCGAAAAGCCTACTTGTACAATTTTTTTTTTATGAAATAAAAGGGGGCAAACGAGCAGACGGGTCACCTGATGGTAAGTGACGTCCATCGCCCATGGACCTTTGAGGTGGTAGTAGGGGGAGGGGAGGGGAAGGGAGAATTGGGGCCTCCGGTTACCTCACTCACCCAACGAAACGCAATGCATTGCTTTACGCTGGTTTTCTGTGAGGCCGTGGTATCACTCCGGTCGAGCCCAAGCATGGCTTTCCCACTTTTAAAAAGTTTAAAGTAAGTGAACTCGATCGTTTGAACGCAGCACCATCTGAGTGTTAAATAAGGGACAGGGATTCCTATTATCGTGGGCCCGTGCTCAGAGCCCAGACCTTTGTCATAGAGAGGCTGTATTATTTAGGGCCAACACGGTTTTAGTAGGTATTCCTTAAACTTATGTATTAACCCAAATAGCTGAGATTATTAAGGACAATGCTCACTTAAGTATAACCTTCCAACTCTAGACCGCTTTTATGTCATCTGTGTCTAGAGTCTAGACTCTAGACATTACCTAGATTAAATTTTAAGGTGCGTAAACTTGGTGTTCTTGTAATTTTTCACAATGCATTTTTAGCTCAGCAGTGTTTTCGTGAAAATTCCTCAAAGACGAATCTCTGATTACATGCATTAAATCATTTATCATCATCAAGCCCACTACTGACCTAAAAGCCTTCCAAATAGGGAGGTATTGCAATAATCACCGACCGCATAGAAATAATCCTAACTTTTTAAATTTTGTTTTGATTCTGACACAACAAATCGGGACCAACAGTTTTACTCATCTTTTGAGACACCGAGCTGCCCGTAATATAATAATAATAATAATCTTCTCTATAGTTGACATCCAAGGTAACTACACTAATTATTTAGCGTACCTACCTACCTATATTCTAGTGCCCAGTTCATTCCCAAAAAGACTTTAGAATGAAGTTGGTATTCTTAGAAAAGAAATATACTTAAAATTAAAATTTTGCACAAAATCAAAGAGAGTATCAAAAATATATACATTACTAGCGACCCGCCCCGGCTTCGCACGGGTGCAATATAAACCTTGCAGAGCCCGAGACCTTTCCAACGAATGCAAAACCATGGAAATCGGTTCGTCAGTTCTGGAGTTAAATCGTCAGGAAGGAAAACCCGACTTATTTTTATATAGTAGATTGAGATCTGTAAGAGTGTGTAAGTGCTAAGTAGGTGTAGTGAACCAATGAAATACTACAGTAGTTCACAGTCACAAGCACAAGATAAAGGTAATAATTAACAACAAACAATGTATTTAGATTTATCCTACTATAAAGTGACGCCTGATAAAACAGTGTTCACGTACCTGTGGTTAATGTTCGCGATGCGTGCAATTGCTATACGATTATGGACAGGCGTTTTGTAAAGCCATGTAAGCTTAGCGAGTGAGTGCACGCCGATAAAGAGAGGTTGGTACTTGTCACGGTTCATTTAACTCTAAGCACTTTAAGACCGGCTATAGAGCTTTTCTGTTCGTGTTGTGAGGTTGGGTATTTTAACCACAAGCTTATCGACCCGGCTTCCAGTGCTACCCGTTCGGTAAAACCACAGAGTACTAACCTTTGTTTAGGCTGTGATGTTCTATTTAAACTGAAGTAGTTGCTAGGTTTCAGAACACTTATCTTATCTGAGTTAATAAGTGATCATCACCGTATCAACTCGAGCCGTTGAGTATTCTTTGTATGAAACTCCCTACTGCAACGCACACTAATCTGAGATTGTCCCGAGGCGAGGCGATTACGTTACGATTCCGAAAATACATTAATGTATCAGTTTACAATATGTATAGGCATAGGCAGGCGTAGGCGTATAGGCGTAGGGGAAAAAAGTCGTAAATATATATATATTTTTGTTTATTTTAAGAGGGTACCTACATCAAATATTGCCGAACTCCACCTAGCGCCGCTAAACTACACACTAAAGAACACTAAAGTAAGTGCGAGGTAACTAACTGGTAATAAATGTTACCGAGGGAATTAACGAGGACTGCCCCCCAAGGAGTAACGCCTGCTTTATTATTGTAAGTTAATTAAGGCTTTATTAGTTCCTCACATTTATTGGTTCGTTCAATGGCAAGAGTAAACCAGAGTTAACACCCCTCCATTTAGTGAGGCTATTAGCTCAGTTAATTATACAACATGTAACAGAATAAGCGCAATTCCTGAAATTTGTTTGTTCAGTATCAACTATTTAATCGATTTCAGCTATTTTTAATATGTGTTAAATTTGTTTAAGTATGGGTAACCCCCCAAATTTTATATATTATTCTATTTTTGTGTGAAAATCTTAACGCGGTTCACAGAATACATCTACTTACCAAGTTTCAACAGTATAGTGCATAATATAGTTTCGGAAAAAGGTGGCTGTGACATACGGACAGACAGATAGAAATGTCTAATCCATAAGGATTCGGTTTTTTGTCATTTGGCTACGGAACCCTAAAAAGGTAACAGACAGATAGACAGAGTTACTTTATTCTTCTGATATTACACGTAGGGCCTATTTTTTGATAAGCGTCTAACCTTAGCTCACTAAGTATATTTAGATAGGATCTCCATTAGAGGTAGCAAGATAAATTCGGTTACATAGGCCCTTTGATCAATCTATATAATTATCTGCGCTCAGTCTGCGGTTGCGACCCAAATTACATTATGATTATCTTTTAAAATGGTAACGTGATGACTTCAGGGCTGCCAATTTCGTGCGACGCAAATAAGATAGTTGCTTTAGTTAAATCTTGAAAGATTATTCACAAAGAAAAGAGCAGTGATAGCCATACGGTTAAAGAGCCGGCCAAAAGACAGTGAGGCTCGGGTTCGAATCCTGGCATGTACCAATGAGTTTTTCAAAAACTTACGTACATATTCATCACTAGCTCGACGGTGAAGGAAAACATCGTGAGGAAACCCACAGGTCTCAGAATTAATTCTGAGACATGTGTAAATAGGTACTTAGACCCGGTCCGGCGATGGGCTCACCACCTATCACGTTTAGGGGTCCAATATATCACGTGAAATGTGGGTATATCCAGTAATGGAATACCTCTGCCTACCCCCTCGGGGATAAAATGGCGTGAGAATATTATTTTATTTTTATTATTATTCACAAATACAGAGCTGCCTTTGATATTCTTGCTGGTTCTTCTCGGGGTACTGCATTTGGAACCAGCAACTCGTCGGTGGAGATGGGCTGCTGTTTACATTTAGTCCATATTCAACATACATAGATACATATAATCACGCCTCTTTCCCGTAGGGGTAGGCAGAGACCACTTCTTTCCACTTGCTACGATCCTTACATACTTCTTTCGCTTCGTCAACTTTCATTGTTCCTTTCATACATGCTCTTCGGTTTAGGGTACTCTTGACCTGGCCTTTTTTCAAGACGTCCCCAATTTGATCTCGTAACGTCCGCCTAGGTCTACCCCTTGCAACACTTTCACACTCGCCTTATACACTTTTTTCGTCAACCGTTCTTCATTCATTCTCTCGACATGGCCAAACCATCTCAGCACACCTTTCTCAATTTTTGTCACTACATCTTCTTTCAGACCACAACGTTTCCTTATCTCACTATTTCTTATCCTGTCACTCAGTTTAACTCCTATCATACTTCTTAGCGCTCTCATCTCAACTGCATTTATTCTGCTTTCATGTTTCTTCTGCCATACCTAACTTTCACTTCCGTACATGAGTGTCGGAGCCAACACCCCCCTATGCACAGCCAAACGAGCCTTGTTAGACACCTTCCGACTGCTCATAAAGGAGTGCAAAGCTCCATTCACCATGTTTCCTGCATTCACTCTTCTTTCAATATCACTCTCACACTTTCCATCTCTTGTAAACTTTGAACCCAGATACACAAACTCATCCATCCATCATCCATATTCAATGACGAGTTAAAAGTGCCTTGTTATTATAGACTATTGACGTTTCCAAGTGTACCTTTTGTACCTACAGAAAATAAATGATTTTTTACTTTTTTGATACACATGAATTTTATTCACGTATAAATGACCAAGCATAGCATAAGTACATGTAACATTAATTATAATTTTTGTCTAGAATACCAGCGCTGTGGCTAACGCTGCAGCACAAGGTGAGTGGGGTCCCATTAGGCACTATTTTTTACCAATTTATTTTATTTCTGATCTTGTTTGTTTTTTTTTGTTACGTGTCTAATGAATTTATTTTCTTTTCCCATCATTTGCGGTCATTGCAGTATGTCATCTCCTTCTGTTTATTATTATCTATTAAAAATCAATACCATTGTCACAATGGTAATAGTTTCATTATTACTGGTTTTACTTTAATTTTGTTAACAGCCCTATCACCTGCGTTTACTGAGGCCGGTTATAAAAAACCTTTTTTCTCATTCCAATAGAACTTAAGATTTAATTTAAATGTCGCTTTATTTGTTCCGGTGATTTCTTCTCAGAAAGCAATTAAGTGGTCATACCGTTTAATTATCGTGGACAAGATGGGACACTTTCGATTTTATAATTGACGAGAGTCTACAATCTTCTACCTGCGACTTTTTTCGACATACTCTGAAGTTACTCGTACCTGCTGAAGTTACTCGTGTATTAAAAAAAAATTGGTACTCGAGGTATAAGCATAAACGGGCGGATAGGCAGACATAATTAATTTATGTATTAGATTAATAATTTAAAAAATCCTGTCTTGCCCATGTTCTTACCGGCTGGCTAACTCAATGAGAAAAGAGGCAAGAGGATATGAACCAGTATTTTTGTTCTTAAGTCTAAAATTTCAGTTTATCGAAGATAAACTTTAGTTTTGGACCCTTTGCGGTTGATTCTGTGACTGATTGGTAGAAAGTCATCTGTAATACTTTCACATTGAAGAATTATTCTTATATTGTACAGCAGATAGAAAAATTTACACTGTAGGAGGTGAAAATGAAAGTCTTATTAAATTTAAAATGTATAATAACGTACAAGCATACAAAATATCTATCAAATAGACAATATTATTATGGCATCACAGTAAACAAACATTTAGCACCTCAATTCACGATCTTAAATATTATCTTAAATTACGAATCAGTTTATCTAATACTTTTAACCTACTCTAAGAAAATTAAATTACAATTTTCACTATCAATGTTGGTACCCAAAGATGTCGTGAGCAAATTTCCCGAAGTACTGAACTGGAGGGAAAGTGGGAGACACTGCTGGAAGTCCTTGGTTCTGTTGAGCTGCCTCTTGCCCTTGGTAGGCTTGGGGTTCGTAGACTGGTTGGGCAACTGGTCTGAATAATAACTGTCTTCCATTTATTGCGGTTTTTGTAGCGCCGTTCGGAACTGCGACGTATTGCGGATGATTTTGGGTCTGATACTGTGTTTGATACTGTGGTTCTGTTTGATACTGAGGTTGCGTTTGGATTATGTATTGGGGCTGGTCTTGATCTTGGTACTGAATTTGAGGTTGATATTGCTCTTGAACTTGTGCTTGGTACTGCTGTGGTTCAGGTTGGTACTGTTGTTGGGCTACAGTCTGATACTGAGGTTGGACTTGTTGATACTGAGGCTGGTATGCAGCAGGCTGCTGCCCTTGAGAGAAACTCGCGTAGCTGACCGCTCCTTGACTCTGGCCGTTGTACTTCTGGAATATATATATATATATATATATATATAATCTCACGCCTTTTTTATCCTCGAGGGGGTAGGCAGAGGTATTCCATTACTGGATATACCCACATTTCACGAGATATATTGGACCCCTAAACGTGATAGGTGGTGAGCCCATCGCCGGACCGGGTCTGTTTACACATGTCTCAGAATTAATTCTGAGACCTGCGGGTTTCCTCACGATGTTTTCCTTCACCGTCGAGCTAGTGATAAATATGTACGTAAGTTTTTGAAAAACTCATTGGTACATGCCAGGATTCGAACCCGAGCCTCACTGAACTTCTGGAATAGTAATTCTAATTATGTACGATAAAAATCTGGTAAACGCTATATAATATTACTTAACTTTAAAGTATAGTAGTAGATTATCTACAAAAATAGTATCTTGAGAAGTTGTCAAGAAAAAAATCTTTGTTGTAGAAGTTATGTTTCAGAATATGGTTATAAATATAAACGATACAATGTAATAAATACAGCTGATATAGCTCTGTTGGATGTGAGCTCCCATGATGCAATTTTGGCTGAGGACATGTAGAGTTTATCTAAGGTCTTGCATACTTGAATATTTTTATAAAACTAGGTTTGGAGAAAAATATCGCAAGAGAACCCACAGGTCTCACAATTGTTTCTGTAGTATGTGAAACACCCTCGATCCGGCAATGTGCCACCACTTTTCACATCGATACCCCTAGTATTTTGTGAAAAGTGAGTACTTAGTTTTTACAAAACTGGGAATACTATCGAAGATTAGTTGTGAGTTTATAAAATATTTTTTGATGACGAAGTAAATAATATTTTTAAAGGATACCTGTTCAGGTGCAGCGATTTGCTTTTCTGCAACTTTAAGCTGTTCTGGCTTCGTAGGCGTTTTGAGTTCCCGTTGGATAGGTTGATTTTTACCAGATTCCTCCTGTCGAGTATAATATACGCCAGCGCTAGGCTGAATAGACTGAGAAGCTTGAGCCAAGCGTTGTTGCACTAAAGCGTATAACGCTTGTGGATTTTGAAACTGTGCGTTTTGGTACTGAGTATTCTGGTACTGAGGATTATGGTATAAAGCATTCTGGAATCGAAGGTTCTGGTATTGAGCATTCTGAGCTTGAGGAATCTGGTACTGAACTGGTGGTTGAGTATAAACTACTTGTTGAACAGGAATCTGCTGTTGAGGGATTGGCTGCACAGATTGCTGATAAACCGTCTGTATTTGGTTGGCTGGCCTCATGAAATTGGGCTTTGGTTGGTTGTATTGAACTTGCGGGTTGTACTGTACGGGTTGATATGATATTTTCTCAGCATACGCTAGTTGGGAGGGTATTGGCGCGGAAACTTCGTACGTCGTCGGCGACGCCAGCTGTGAGCAAAGTTTTAGTGTGTCAGATTAGGGCGTTATTGTTTTATGGTGCGGTGTATTCAATGTGTTTGTCTTGTAAGGTTGTTTTAGGGAGTAAGCTTTAGAAATACCGTGTGGTACAAGGTTAGAATTATTGTAAAGTAGGAACTCTATAATACGACGATTATATAAATTAAAAAATAAATAAATACGATTCTTGTATTGTTCCTTTTACTTTTTTTTTGTCGTACAGACGGGAAGTCAGATAGACAGATGACCTAGGCTTAGAAATATGGTCCTGGCCTTTCGATGCGGAACACTAAAACGTTTATAAGGGTATTAATATCTTCATCTAGTAATAATAACCTCGCTAAGACATTACGAGCGACAAAAAAAAATAATGCAAAAAAATGTTTTGTATTTTTTAAGATCTGATACCTATTTCTATGAACCTCAACTTACTCTGGCCTGGTAAATCGAGACAGGCGAGTACAGATGGCTGGCAATGGCCGCAGGGAACGAGTGCCCTTGTCCAGTCAGCACATCGGAGATTTTAGCCACAGCTGGTGGTGTCGGCGTTGCGTAGATTTGCTGTAGACAAAATATATTGCTTAGTAATTTTTTGTGACTCCTCCAGATCGAGGGTAATATTTTCAGGTGTGTGTATGCGTGTAAGCATGTAAGTATACTTCTTTGAAGCAACGGTTTGACGGATTTTGAAGGAACGGGTATTACGATCAATCCAACTGTGGAGCTAAGCCAAATGTGGAGATTTTGAAAATCTCTTATTCACACTGAATCTACCACACCCCACCAGGATATGTATTGTATGTGAGTATATTTAGTTGTTATCTCCTGTAGCTAGAAGGTTTGACTGATTTTTAAGTGCGAGGTGCTGAACATTTTGTCTTCATCAGAAGTTGCTGCACAAGAAGTTATGTTTTTAAAATATAGTACCTTTTATAGGCACTTCAATTTTATTTTTTTCTAATAAATGTATTTATTCAGATTATAAGGCTCAAGTGAACTGAATCTTCTGGGCAAGTTCGTCCCATCGTTGGTTCCGTCTTTGCCTTCGGGCTAGTCTGGGGCCAACAGTTACAAAAATAAGGAAACAAATAAATATAACTAAAAATTATCATAAGCTAAAAATACACTAAAAATTATGGTCATCACTCAGACCAACATTAATTAAAAAAATGCAGTGTTCCTGTGTCAATCTTCAATCAAAAGGATGGCCTGATATAAGAAAAGTTTTCATCTAGGGATGCCTCGATACGCCTTTTTGCCGATACGATACCGATACTCTTATAAAAATATCGGGGTTACCGATACCGATACGCTTATTGAATTCAATTTATTTATTTATTTTATTTACAACATAAATTACCTTTACAGGAGTACTCCCAATATACAGTGTGAGTCTCCATAAAGTGCACATATGAAAATGGGTGAAACTAGACACATTTTTACCGACGAAAAAAATGTAAAAAGAAATCTGAGATTTTATTTTTTTATATTTTATAGATATTTTTTTCTTCTGATTACTTAATGTTGACTTTATGTAAAGAAAACGTTATAACTTTTAAACTATAAAGTATATCGTGATAAAATAAAAATAGTAATGATGTCAAATAACAGAAGATACTAATAAAATAAAAATAAAACCGAAAACGGTACTAAGAAATAATAAAATGGGACAATCTAGAACGAAGCGTTGAATGGTGCACTTGGAATGACTTAGTTCAAACACTTATAGTAAACGTTTTGGTATGGATAAAGATACGGGATTTTTGTTTTTTGAAAGGTAATACGATGGAGAATAACATAAAGTAATAAAAACTACATATAATATGGGAATTATTTAGAGAAATTTGATAATACATTAAAAAAACACGAATAAAAATACAGATTTTCTTCAAAAAGTCGTTTTTTATTATTTCTTGGTACCGTTTTTTGTTTATTTTTTTATTTCATTAGTATCTTCTGTTATTTTACATCATAACTGTTTTATTTTATCACAATATACTTCTTGGTTAAAAACGTTTTATTTACATAAAGTCAACAGTACGTAATCAAAAGAAAAAAATATTTATAAAAAATAAATAAAAAAAATCAGATTTTTTTTATCATTTTTTCCATCGATAAAAATGTGTCTAGTTTCACCCATTTTCATATGTGCACTTTATGGAGACTCACACTGTATATCGGTATCGGTATCGGATGCATCCCTATTTTCATCTAGCCATTTCGCAATGTCATGCCTTTTCCTTTACCACTTTCAGTGGTATCTATACCATGCGTATGCCAATATAGGGCCAATTTGCAGGGACAAAGGCGGCGATGGGGGGTAATGGCGTGAATGGAGGGGGGCAACTCAGTTCCCTCGCACAGATAAGACGATTAGTGTCATAATATTCCCCAGTCCGGACTGTGTCTCGTTTACTCGAGTGAACCAATTTAGTTTATGGCTGTTGTAAGAAAAAATGTAGGTTCTTTCTGGAGTTTTGCATTAAAACGTTTTGAAAGAAAACATTTGTTGGATATAGATCACAGAAATAATGTGAAATAAAATAAAACACAATCGTATTCGTTCATTAACTATAATATAATAAAAAAATAATAATAATATAATACTAAAAATGCAGTCTAATTAAAAACATCTTCTATTTTTGGAGTCGTTTAAAAAAATAATTATCGAAATCAGTTTCCGTGATATTGAGTTATTCGTCCATTTGTCGCGCACGTACCTAATGCAAAAAGACTTATACAGTCGAATACATAACCTCCTCCTTTTTTGAAGTCGGTTGAAAACGTCGTCAAACTAAATTGTCTAAAAATGGCAACAATAACACTCTACAGTCCTGTCACAGCTAAGCATCGAGCAAAAAATCTGCTTTGATATTCAAAATGACCGATAAAGGCTATTACAGAGTAGAGGGGGCTCAAGGCTCAAATAAGTCTACAATGAGCCCCGAATTGTCGTCCCCTCTCAACTGTAAAGTTGCCGACGATTTGGAAGCTCACTGTGACACAGATTATTCTAGTGACAGAAAGGGCATTGAGGATTTGAGCCAAATATTATTATTTTTTGGATCACTTAATTTAAATTAATTACAATCTGCTGTTTACATGTAAGCTTACATTGTACATCTATATTTATAAAATGATAATCTGACTGACTGAGTGGTACCAAGCAACGCACAGCCAAAACAACCAGGTCTAGAGACTTAAAATTTTTCACATAGATAGCTTAAACAGTGTAGGCATCCACTAAGAAAGAATTTTGCAAAATTCAACCCCTAAGAGGGTGAAATAAACGTTCGCGAGCGAAGCCGTGGGTAAAAGCTAGTATTATATAATAGGTTCTGAATTTACTGCATTCGTGCAAATAAAGATATTTCTTTTCTATTTTAAGGCGATCTTGTCACCGTTTTTCATGTTTCACTAATAACAATCTCACGTTTTAAGCCCCGAGGGGGTAGGTAGAGGTATTCCATTTCTGGATATACCCAATTTTCACGAGATATACGTTGGACACCTAAATGTGATAGGTGGTGAGCCCATCTCCGGACAGGGTCTGTTACACATGCCTCAGAATTAATTCTGGGACCTGCGGGTTTCCTCACGATTTCCTTCACCGTCGAGTAAGTGATAAATATGTACGTAAGTTTTAGAAAACTCATTGGTACACGCCATGATTCGTACCCGAATCTCACTGATTATCATCATGTAAAGCAAGCTCTTTAACCGTAAGGCTATCACTGCTCTTTGATTTCTTTGAGCAAAAGAGTTGTTTTTCGCATCGCAGCCCATCTCTTACTCGGATTGCATGAATTTTTAACGAGCTAATCCTCCTCTGGGGGAATAAAAACATCGATGAGATCAAGACGAGAACGGAAATTATTATGTGAGCAGAAAAGGGCTTTAGCTTGTAGATCAGAATAATCAGTTGTTACAATAGGTACCTACTTATAAAGATTTCTAAAAAGTTATTATTCTATTTGACATTAAAAAATAAAAATAATCTCACACCTTTTATCCCCGAGGGGGTAGGCAGAGGTATTCCATTACTGGATATACCCACATTTCACGAGATATATTGGACCCCTAAACGTGATAGGTGGTGAGCCTATCGCCGGACCGGGTCTATTTACACATGTCTCAGAATTAATTCTGATACTCACGATGTTCTCCTTCACCTATTTGACGTTATAACTATTGATGAATATATCTAACCTTTTAAGTATCTGTTAACATTATCTCTCGTAGCTTTTACCCGCGGCTTCGCTCGCGCAAGTGTATTTCCCCCTTAGGGGCTGATTAAACGAGATGGGATACGACTCAGGCGAAATGGACACGAAAATATTTCGCGTATTTAGCCAATTTAGGCGGCGAAAGGGTTAAATTAAAGTACAAAAATGTCGCTGATTTCTCTGTTTTCTGATTACTCTGTGTCCAAATACAGGGCTTCTCGGTCCGGACAGTAATTCGGACAAATTTTATCGTGACCGTGCTGCGACGAGCTCCGGCGATTAAAACAAAGCTGACTGCTTGCTTTTCTGCTATTTGTTCACTCTAAGTGGTTTGAAAGAGCGGGATAGTGTTAAATTTATAGACTAGAAAAAAAAGGCAGAGGTATTTCACTTCTTTAGAAACCCACTTTTCACGACATATTCTTTGCACCCCTGCGTGATAGGTGGTGAGCCCATTGCCAGACCGGGTTTGTTACATATGCCTTAGAATGAATTCTGGGACCTGCGGGTTTCCTCACAATGATTTATTTTACAGTCGACCTAGTAATATAAATGTACGCAAGCTTTTCTTTGAGAAACTCATTGGTAAATGCCAGGATTCGAACCCGAGCCTTACGGATTAAGATCTTGAAAAGATGGGCCTTTATCCGTAAGGCTATCACTGCTCTTATAATGTGCGGAGATCATGAATAATGCCCGCGGCGGGGTGGTCGTTCACACATTAGATATATTAAAATGTAAATTTAGACTTTACGACGACAACCTGTTTGCACTTTCGTGTGAGTGACGAAATATAGAGCAAACGAGTCATAACGTCAAGGATGCCACTTTCTGCGTATTTCATAACAGATCTGTAAAAGAACGACAGGCGCGAGTAAGACGCTCTGAGATGGTTCCGTATTATCATTATATTGAATAATATACATAAAATGATAAACTGACTGATTGGTGATATATCAAAGCACAGCCTAAACCGCTGGGTCTAGAGACTTGAAATTTTGCAAATCGGGTGGTCTCATGTCAAATATCAAATCATAACAGTTTTTATATAAGTTTTTACATAATTTCTTAGATTAACTAGGTATAACATTGTATGCAGCATTGTAACATTGTATCGAGACTGCAAGCACATATTATGCTAAATATTATAAAATTGAAAATATAGGTACATTTCTTATTGCGACCTAGTAAGTACCATTTCCACTACTCAGGAAATAATAATAATAATATTTATTCATATTAATGTTTACAAATTTGTATTACTATTTTAGCTAGTTTTTGACTGACAATATCTTTTGCAGAACAACTGCGTCGAACTAGGTAAAAAAAGGTGTTTCAACATACAAAGGTTGTTATTTTAGTTGTGGACTAAGGCAAATCTAGAAAAAGCGAGCAGTGATAGCCCGGACGGTTAAAGAGCAATGAGTTTTTCAAAAAAAAACTTACGGACATATTTATCACTAGCTAGACGGTGAAGGAAAACATCGTGAGGAAACCCGCAGGTCTCAGAATTAATTCTGAGACATGTGTAAATAGACCCGGTCCGGCGATGGGCTCACCACCTATCACGTTATGGGTTCAATATATCTCGTGAAATGTGGGTATATCCAGTAATGGAATACCTCTGCCTACCCCCTCAGGGATAAACAAAGGCGTGAGATTATATTTATAATTATATTTATTATATATATTTATTATATATATATATATATATATATATATATATATATATATATACTAAGGCAAATCTAGAAAAACCTTAATTATTACGGCGCATCGTATCCTAAACTGGTTCATATATTGTATAACAACCAGTTTAGGCTACGACGCGCCGAAAAAGTCGACTTAAAAGTTACATTTCTACTTCAGTTAGATAAACAAGGACTTGGCACGTACAAAAGAACATGCAACAACCTGATCATGGGTCCTGTCCATTTTGAGATACACGAGGTCCATTTAGAGACACGGAACCCTAAAAAGGTGATCTAGTTTTATCAACATGTCGTTCGATAACGATATCGACCGGTTCCTGCTACCTAGTCCTCTGAGACGATTGTATCATATCCGTATGGGGTTACGTAATAAGGTACACTCAGACGTGCTTCTAAGCATTTAGAAGAAACGCTCTCTATACTCGTTTTTAATTGTATTTCAATAATGTTATTTTTCAAAGAGCCCTGAGGTTAGTTAGTCTGGTGAAGGCATGTGTTTTCCAAATACTTACGAAAACATCTTGAGGAAATCCGCATTTATGGGGATTCAACATTTTAGGAAATATTAATTTAATATTTTAGGAATTCAACATTGTGGGAAATTAACTTTTGCGGAATGCAACGTTACGACGAAATCAACTTGATGGTCCGAAAGGCCAGAATTTGGTCCGATGCATGTGTAACAACAGACCGGGTCCACCGATGTGCTCACTAGGGGTCCCGGAAATATACTGGTGAAAAGCTTTCAAATCCAGGAATTGAATAGGTCTGCCTACCCTGGATGATAAAGTGTGAGCATTTTCTTTAATATTGTATAATTATCAGCAAACACCCATCCATCCCAGACCTGCCATAACGAACGTCAGGGAATATTCAGCATGCCGCGTTCATTTAACGTGAGCTCGTAAACTTTTAACGATCGGAACACGCCGCCATTTTCAGTTTATTTAGAAATTCTCTCAAAACATTACAGTACACATAAAAACTTCAGATCATTAGCACTTTTATCTAATTATTAAAATAATATTTATAAACGTATTTTAAAAGTAATGTATTCTGGAACAAAACCTTAGGTTGCCGACTATCATATTGATATAACTATAAATAAATAAAATAAATTCTGGGACACCACTCACACGCGGTTATTTAGTCCCAAACTTGGCAGGACCTGGATTATGAGTACTAAATAAATGATAAACATACTTGTAACACCCCGAATTACACAGTTTAAAACAGTAAACGTAATTACTCCAATGTATCGCAGATTCCGAAGAAAAGAATTGTTATTGGAATGCAGCCGATACGTGCACTTATGAATCATTACGCAGACACGAGGTGGCGCTGTACCGAACTCTGAATCGCGCTATCAAGAGTCGCCGCGGAAACATGACCTTCGTCCATACATCTTGTTTTAGTCAGTTTAATACTCGAAATCAATTCGTTTAAGACAAGGCTTGCATTTGGTGATCGCGTCCTATTTGGAACGACCTACTGAGACCTGCCTACGTAGTAAACCGACTATACAGTCCGACTTGCATCCGCGGTTCGCGTCCTACTTGGAACGGGCTCGTGGAACAAGTTCGGCCAATAAATATCTTTTTTCGTTTGTGCTCACTTTGTGAAGTTTGTAGCAGTTGTAAATAATATACGTCCTGATAACTGTTGTAAAAACGTATTTTCATTATATAATACTACCAAGTATTACATACTTAAATAAACATTAAACGACCAGACACGAAGCCAACAGACATGTTCATGCATACAAATGTTGGCCCCAAGCGGGGATCGAACCCGCGACTTCCGGTTCAGAAGGCTGGGTTACTGATCCAGCAGGCACGACTATTTCTATCGACATAAAATTTTGAATCATCATCAACCAGTAAAAGTAAAAGTCGGCAGCTGAAGTCAGGGTCTTTCCTCACACACAAGGAACGCGAACTCACGGCGGATTAGAAGATGATGTTAGGCCAGTGGTCACATAACTGTCTGAATTTTTCAAGCCACCCAAGGGAATCTGACAATGCTTAACGAATTCTATTGTAGGTACGTAAAGACAACGAAAATATGTTTGGAGTAGTTTTAAATAATACTTCTTCATATTTATAACATAGTAGTACAAAGTTAAATTGAACTTTACTGAGTACTATTAATATAATACGACTAAAATTAATATTGCTTCTAAGATACGGAACTCTCTGGTACGCGAGTGCTGTTGCATATGCCAGGCTTCTTAATTGTATTCTACATTAGTAAATAGTCCATCACAGATCGTTTATTCTATAAGTGACTTTTAAAAAGCTTTTCGATACTACAGAAAATACTTAGAATGGACCTTTTGTATACTTATTTCGTTTCGTTCGTATAAGTACTTAAATTCCAATTATCTATTCAAAAGCTTAAACGGTTTTGGTATTTCAAATATAAACCGTAAGTCAACCGTAAACTATGACGTCATATTAAATTAAAAAAATTAAAATGACGTCACAATTAAAAAAAAAATGCGTCTTAGTCTTAAGGTTGTGCGGTAGAACTACTAGTTTAAAAAAAATTGCGTTCAGGTATAATTCAAAGTGTTTTGTCTCAAAAACAATAAAAAAATCGACAACGCTAAGATTGTGCTTTGAGAGCCAAATTTTTTCTCAGTGCATCAGAATGTTGGTATACTACCTATAAACATAAAAATATTTAGAGATGTAGTCCCAATTATAGGCAAACACAGCATGCGCAG
Source organism: Ethmia dodecea (assembly GCA_963855545.1). Classification (NCBI taxonomy): domain Eukaryota; kingdom Metazoa; phylum Arthropoda; class Insecta; order Lepidoptera; family Depressariidae; genus Ethmia; species Ethmia dodecea. The sequence continues at coordinate 2,650,615 of OY979452.1, forward strand.
ATATTTTGCTTGCAATTATTTTTAAGATTTCTAAATGAATTGGACATAAATTTAAATTTTGAATTTTGTGTCATGTAATTACTTCCTAAATCTGGACAATGAAATATTGAATATATATATGTATATATAGTACGTTATATTATACGTTTCCATTGTGTGTGGCAAGATGGCTTCGTGGTCAAATGAGCCCACAGACCACTTAGCCCGCGAGCTAACCGAAAATAGAACAAGTAATAAATGTGTACGTAATTTTTTGAAAAACTCATTGGTACGGGCCTTCAGCAGGATTCGAACTACATGGCTACTGCTTTTATACTTTTAAATCAAATAAATAAAAATTAAAATAAATAATCTCACGCCTTTATTGTCGAGGGGGTAGGCTAAGGTAGGTATTCCTCTTTTACACATGTCTCAGAATTATTTCTGGGACCTGCTGGTTTCCTCACGATCTTTTCCTTCACCGTCGAGCTAGTGATAAATATGTATGTAAGTTTTTGAAAAACTCATTGGTACATGCCAGCATTCGAACCCGAGCTGAATTTTAAATCAATATTCATTGAAATTACGCTAATATAGTCGCCACTCGTCTGCGCTCTGCCTAAGCCACGATTATTACGATCACTCGCATATGAGTCACTTATGAGAGACGGAGATACAGTTCAGGTTCGGGCGTGACGTGAAAGTGCCGGCTAAACGTTGCTGCTATACGTTGTTTGATAAAATGATGTAACTCAGCAAATTGCGAAAATATTCGCAAATAATTTTGCTACTTATCTCGTTAGACTTGTAATTTGGACTCGTGTCGCGAGGGTATTATTTTAATTCACTGCAAAAGAAAGAGGGTAATTTTAAGGAGAATGTATGATTTATGACCTTTTTAGTCGGAACTGTTTGACGGATTTTTTAGTGCAAGATATCATTCTATGCGCCTTCATCTCATTTGTCTTTACCCGAATGCACGATAAGGTTAATTGATTTTTTCTATGTCTTTTGAATGCATTTACATTGTGTAATACTTAATGTAATTTTTGAGGAACACATACTCCTTTGATTTTTATTTTAGTTTGGTTTTTAAATATTTTATCTCTAGTATATATTGTAGAAAAATATATATACACTTTCCAAGCTGTCTTACACTTCGTCCAAATTGTATATAACTAGTGATTCGCCCCAGCCTTGCACGCTTCTGTTTCAGAGTAAGAATTTCTCAATACATCACTTTTACATAACTTAATAGCTTTTACGCAGACAGGTACGTAAGACGAAAAACAGCGTCAGAGCTATTAATTTCTATTTTTTGTAGTAATTATAATGCAAACATGTAGTAGGTAACGTAGTTCAGAAATTGGACAAATAACTAAAAAACTACGTAGGTACTAAGTTAATTTAGTCCAGGAATTTCTTTTTATTATTTTGTGCATCATTAAAACAATTGAACTGTTGTTTTTATTATTTTAAAGGAGCAAAATTTCAGCAGAAAAAGTGACGTTTAATCTTTGTAAATTCATTTCAGTAAAAACTTTAAATTGCTGCACTCCCCAGTGAATGAAACTTTCTGCAGACTTTTAACAACTGCAATGAAGTCGAATTTAAACTTGACTGCTTTATATACTTACAAAACTCCCTTTCTTAGAATACAGGTACTTCTGTTAAGGTATTTATATACTGTATTATGTATCATTAATAAAAATCTGGAAATACCCACTTTTCACCACTATATTTTTGGAACCCTAAACGGGAAAAGTGATGAGCCCATCTGTCAAACTTGCATCAGAATCAATTCTGGGACCTGGGGGTTCCTCACGATTTTTTCCTTTACCTTCAAGCTAGTGATAAATATGTACTTTTTTTAACTTTTTGTTGCATGCCCTCGCTCGGATTCAAACCCGAGCCTCTTTAATGACGAGAGATACAGCTCAATAGAGCAGAAGAAATATCTTGAAAAAAATGTTGCATAAGTTATATCGTTTCGTTTATAGCCGCAGTGTTGCGCATGATACTGGATCGGCGTACGCGCAGGTCATATGTTCATTATGGCGCTTGGGTTAGGCTGTTTGTGACTCATTATGTTAATTAAATGTCACAACACATGATCAACGGGCATTATTCCACAGGTTAAGTGCGTGTTTAATTCGCGGGAACTACGGTTCCAAAGTTATTATTATGAAACCGGTCTCACTCGTACCGTGTATCACCTTCAGTTTCAGAATGAAGTCATTACGAACGGGTCACATAATAAGCGCAATCGTACACCCCAATTATTATAAAATAGTACATTATGATATAAGTGCGGTAGGTTGAAAATTACAGCCGAGGCGATATTGCTAGCCCGAGCCGTAGGCGAGGGCTACAAGTAAGCAGAGGCTGTAATTATCAAAGCGCACGTATGTCATACGACGTTTTATAACACATTTGCGAGGAAATAAAATAAAACTCCGACTATGGTAAACGAATAAAAACAATACAGCGTTAAGAAAAAGCGCGCGGCGCGCATCATCATTTTTTTTTAGGAAAAGGCACAAAAAACAGCCAGTACTTATTACTAATAAAGTAAAATAATATTTTTGTGTTTTTGTTAGAGATTGGTTGTAATTTACTGTCAAAATTAATTAAATTAAATAATTATGTACATAAATATTTCTTTAATATATTTTATCTCCCAAAGTTAATTTTAATCATAAAATGTTGACAACTTTTTTGACATAAAAACTCTTTGCTGAGATTTTAAAAAGTACCGTTCGTTTTAAGACGGAGCATCTTGATAAGCCGTGCGTTTTACTTTACACTTACCGCACTTGGGCGTAATGAGATAGGTAACGATATTAAAATTGGTGAAATAAGACACCTTTTACGAGCAAATGTGTTATAAAAAAATATTATGGATTCGTACTTTATTATTGTTTAAAACAATCTTAAATAAAGAGTAATAATAGTACCGGTTTCCATAGGTAGCCCTACATTCAGTGCTAATTTTTCAAAATTATCGATCAAAATTCAAAATATTAAAAATAGCTGAAATTAATAATAATAATAATTGTGGGACACAAGTCACACTCGGTTATTCAGTCGCAAACTATGGTCCTATACTATGGTAGTAAACAACTGATAAACATATTTAAATAAATACTTATTAAACGACCTGACACGAAGCCAACAGACATGTTCATGCTCACAAATGTTAGCCCCGAGCGGGGATGGAACCCGCGACCTCCGACTCAGAAGGCAGGTTCACTACCAACTGAGTCAACAGGCCAGTCAAATTGATTAAGTAGTCGATACTGAACAAACTAATTTCAGGAATCGGGCTTATTCTGTTAAATAATTTATAAAAATGTCTTTGATCACTTTAAATATATTGCGATTCCCCCTCTTAATTTCGCACAAAGTGATGCCGAAATACTTCATCAAATAATCAATAGCCTTGAAATTTGCAAGTTCTTTCTTCCCGAAATTCTTGGAATATTTAATTATAAGGAGACTCAAATTAAATTTTATAATGAATTGCGTTTCCGGACGCCGTGTCTATCAACAGTAAAGTCGAGAGCATAATATGAAGCTTTACATTTGTAGTGCAAGTCTTACCATACGTCATGCTGCGTTGGGACCCTTTTTTTTTGCTTCAGCAGCACGTGTACAGATGAAATTAGAAAAAGTAGGTACCTACCTAATAATTGTATTATAAACCTGTTTATGTGCTGTAAAAGTAAATAAATCTTTTATCTATCTATCTTACCTCTAAGGCGATTGTAATAAGAACGTTACAAAGCAATATGTCAAGCTCCACGTGCTCTTGACTGTATAGTTAACATGAAAAGAAAGATTTGAAGATAAGGTTTTCACCCGACTTGGTAATGCCAAACACCTAACTATATAACAAATATCAAATTCATTATTTGCTCTGTATCTGTAAAGTAAGAATTGTAATAGTAGATTGTTATACAAGGGTCGGAAGGAATTGATAACTTCCACCCGCGTTAAACACTCTACTTTTCATATCGAATTCAAGGAAAGTAAACAAAAAAATTACAATTTTACAAAAATTCAAACATGCAAAAACGCAATAATACCTACGAAAAAAAACAAAATTGTCAACAATACAACCAAAGAGGTTGGAAGAAAGAGAAACTTTTTCTTTTATGTCTTTGAATACTACATCATAGAGTACCTAACCTAAATAACATTAAAAAAATAATATACAAATCCTTCCTCTTTTTAATAACATGTTCTGTGCTTATTAGTGTCGATGAAAAACAAGATTTAGAATTTCGGAACAGCTTACCAAATTATTACCTACTCTTCTTTTAATTTTAAATATGGAACGTGTACCGCCCCGCGCGCGGGCTATTTTCTGTTGTTTATACCCAATGTTTATACCTACATTCACAAGGCCGCACCTTTTTTACTTATTCTAACTGATGTAAAAAGTTTCGTATCCCTACTAAGTACCCAAAGAGGTTGAAAGAAAGTCATTCTCTTTCCTAGAGAAACTTTTTCTTTAAGCGTCTCTTCCAAATGTAGTACTATTTTTTTTTTAATTCATTCCCGCCCTTAGGCCGGAAGCAATTACTATGAGTCTTTCCCGACCAAGGGCGGGAATCACAGCCCTGAATGTCTCTGTGGTGGGAATCATCGCTTCCGATCCGGTACTCAGATCAAATATACACTACTTTCCGAGTATGAGATATGAAAAATATAAAACGCGTCACAAAAAAAGCGCAATTTCTCATACGAGACCGATTAGTAGATTAATATAAAAAAAAATATGATGCATTCGTAATTTAGTTTAGTCTAAACAAATTTCTTAAATAAATATCAATAATAGTGCGGTTTCCATAGGTAGCCCTAAATTCAGGTATTCTAACTCATTGTTCAGAAAAAAATTACACATATTAAAAATAGCTGAAATCGATTATGTAAGTAGTCGATACTGAACAAACTAATTTCAGTAATTGCGCTTACTCTATTACATATTGTATAAGTATCTCTACATGGTATAAAATAAAGTCTCTAATTCGTCGTAAATTTTGACGGGGCTTACATTAGCAGAAAGAGCGATAATCGAAACAGAAGCGAAGCAAGGGCGAGTCGCTAGTTAAATAATTATAATAATTTTTATTGTGGGATAAACATAAACACATGGTCATTTAGTTCAGATAAATGAAAGTCATCTAACGAGACAAAATATATACAAGGGAGTTGTGAAATGGCGAGTCGGTAGAGGACGACCTAGGCGTACCTAGATCGACAGATCTAGGTAGATCTGGTCTATCAGATCTTACATCGATCAGATTGGCGGTGGGTTGCAGAAAAGCCAGATAAAGAGTATTCTAAACCGACGAGCATGCATGAGTCGTTTGATAGAAGTGGAGGAAGCACTAGAGATCTGCCAGGTTCGTAGCAAGTGTCAGTCTATTGTCTCTGCCTACCCCAATGGGAAATAGGAGTGAGATTATGTATGTATGTATCTATTAAAGTTCTATTAAATGTTTTTTTATTTTATGTCAACAATATAAGAAGCATTGTAAATGTTGTAATACAGTAATGTAATCACTACATAGTATAAAACAAAGTAGCTTTCTCTGTCCCTGTATCCCTATGTATGCTTAAATCTTTAAAACTACGCAACGGATTTTGATGCGGTTTTTTTAATAGATAGAGTGATTCAAGAGGAAGGTTTTAGTATAAGCATTGCACTAGTGCGAAGTCAGGGCGGGTCACTAGTAACTTATAAACTGTAGTTTACTTTATCATGCTATTTTAGAGTCATAAAATGAAAGTCCGTTCTAAAAATCTATAAGTTCTTGCAATATTTTTAACTAGTGAAATACCACTGATCTGTTTCTTTTAGCTTTTAATACCTAAGCTGTAGCTAAAATTCCAAGATTTTTTACTACGAGTACAAACGATCACACGTGTAAGGCCACGAAAAAAACTACCTACTCGTAGTTAACGATCTAACAATTAGAAGTTGTAGAATGAGAACGATTTTGTTCCAATTCTCAGTGTTTAATTATCAAGAATGAAATAAGAATGTATTATGGCGTAGGTAACATCTTATGATTATGATTAAGTTTTATTAAGCCTTAATTATCTCCGGACTCGTACTTATATTTAGCATAGCGGGTGCCCAGCGGCATTTCCCGCGCGGATTCCGTTCATTCCCGTTCCCGTGGGAATTTCCGAAAATCCCTTCATAGTGGTTTCCTACGACATATTTAAGACACCTACATACCATATGTCAAACAGCGGGTGCCCAGCGACGTTTTCCCGCGTGGATTCAGTTTATTCCCGTTCCCGTGGGAATTTCCAAAAATCCCTTCCTACTGGTTTCCTACGACATATAAGACACCTACATACCATTTTTCAAGTTTCTAGGTGTTATCGTTTCGGAGTAGTATACGTATTTCTCTTTTTAACCAGTTTTTATATTTTCCCGTGGCAATGAGATATTTTCCTGGAATAAAAAGTACCCTAGATGTTGACCCGGGTACTCAGTTATCTCCATACCAAATTTCATCAAAATCCGTCCAGTAGTTTTTGAGTGATGCGTGCACATCCAGACAGACAGACAGACAATAATTCCAAAAATTGGTGTTTCGGTATCTATATCGATAACTATATACACTACCGTTAAAATTTTCAAAAAATACTTCATGTACAGACACGGCCCCGTTAGAGTTTTATTATATGTATAGATACTAGCAGCGGTCACAGTTTCAGTTTTCACCGTAGGTAGTTCCCGTGCCCGTTTCAATACGGGGATAAAATATAGCCCATGTTACTCCCTAATAATGTAATTTTCCGTTGAAAAAAGAATATTTTAAAATTGGATTCAAAGTCACTTTCGCATTTATTAAATTTAATATAGGATTAATAAAAAATAAAAATAAAATAAATAATCTTGCGCCTTATATCCCCGAGGGGGTAGACAGAGGTATTCGATTTCTGGATATACCCATCTTTCACCAGATATTCTTTGAATCCCCAAACGTGATAGGTGGTGAGCCCATCGCCAGCTCGGTCTTATACACATGTCTCAGAATTAATTCTGGGACCTGCGAGTTTCCTCACGATGTTTTCCTTCACCGACGAGCTAGTCATAAATATGTACATATGTTTTTGAAAAACTCATTGGTACATGCCAGGATTCGAACCGGAGTCTCATTGATTTTCATCATGTGAAGCAGGCTCTTTAACTGTATGGCTATCACTGCTCTAATAATAATAGGCGTGAGATTATGGTATGTATGTAATGGATTATGTATATTATGCAGGGTTTCGTAAAAAAACAAATATTTTAATATGGTCTGATACCAAAAATCGAGATAATAGTGTTATCTTATTTTATCTGACAAGTGATTTGCATGTGCCCCGATTTTTTATTATTGATGGTCTGGCTCTTGACCTCAATCTAGCATAAAAGACACAAATGAAGTCAGCGATGGAACAAGCTCACCCAAAACATGCACTATAGTCTATTTCACGTAGTATGGGTTCGGTGACAGTTCACATTTATCACTTTTACTCATGCTACTTTAAACTAATAAAAATATTTCAGACAGACAGACAGAAATAGAGACATATGTAAATAACTAAATATTTGTTTTGTTACGAAACCCTGCATAATATACATAATCCTATATTATTATTAGAGCAGGTGATAGCATTACGGTTAAAGCGCCTGCTTCACTTCACTTCGGCTCGGGTTCGAATCCTGGCATGTACCACTGAGTATTCAAAAACATCGTGAGGAAACCCGCAGGTCCCAGAATTAATTCTGAGACATGTGTAAAAGACCCGGTCCAGCGATGGGCTCATCACCTATCACGTTTAGGGGTCCAATATATCTCGTGAAATGTGGGTATATCCAGTAATGGAATACCTCCTCAGGTATAAAATACGTGAGATCAATTTATTGTTTATTTATTTTATTTTATTATTTTATTTTTGCAAAAATACAATTTTTTTTATAAGTTTAAAGTAAAAAGAAAAAAATGTGAACTGTCACCGAACAGCATGGGTTCGTGAAATACCTTACTTGAATAGATTCGGGTTATATAAACTCGGGATCAGAGAATTCCACTTCTTGGCTGTGCGCATTACAGGGTGTTAGGGAAACGCTTCGGAAAACGAAAACAGTTGGTTATTCTGGTGATTATTTACACAATTCTATAAATTTATGTAAAAAAATTATTAAACTATTATTAGATTTTTCCAAATTAAAATTTAATTGAAAATACAATTGGGTCATGGTCCTATAAAAGTTAGCACGCATTATTTCCTGTTGGATTTTCTTTTGATGCCGCTACTCCACTACTTTTATATTAAATTTCTTTTATAAGTGCTCTCGAGTTGGGCACGTCACACGCCATTCATGCATTGTTAGGGTGTCCTTGTCAATTTCATTGCTTTAAGCTTTGCTGGGAAGTGTGGAACGGAAATTTGGGGCACAACTTTTGTAATAAAATTGTTATAGAATAAAAAAAGTTAAAATCCAAAAAACCGACATATAACAACAGTTTTGTCAAGTCAGAACAGTAAACTGCTAATCTATGGGTCTATGCTTGAAATATAGTTACAAAATTTCTATAACATACATTAAAAATTGTTTTAGTCATACGTATTTGTTTCATAATGCGACGTTTTAAAAAAACAGTCTACCGAATGTAGCTAATACTTGACCTTAATATATCGCTGCACCTTCATCTGGATCCATAAACGTACCTCAAAGTCAACCATATATTAGGAGTAATTTTGAAGCTTTCAAAACCAGTAGATTAGATTCTGTTTGAATAAACAGACCTCGTTTAGATAACCGTATAGATATAGAAAATTTGGATAGACTGTGTGAAGGACGATATGTGCAAGAATGACGTAATAGATGCGATGGTTGAAACATAAATAGAAAGAAAACATACTGCACTGACCCCAAATAGTAGGAAAAGGGCAAGGAAATGATGATGTAATAGACATATCACTAGCTCGATTATCGGTAAAAGGAAATTATCGTGAAGACGCAGGCGAAGAATTTGTTCAAAAGCATCTGTCAAGCTTTTTCTGTAACCATCGAGACGAGACGAGAATTGAAATATATGACGAGAAGTGAACATCCCTATATAGAGTATTTGTTGAAAAAGATATATTTATTTCTGTAGGTAGATTATTAAACACTTAGAAAGTCAATAGTCTAACAACAAGCCACTCTAAACTCGTCTATGAATATTGGCTAAATGTAAACAGCAGCCCATCTCCACCGACGAGTCGCTGGTTCCAAATGCAGTACCCCGAGAAGAACCTCAAACTCAAAGTTAAACTCCGTTCTCACAAATCAGAATAGCTCTTTTTCCATACAAATTTCAATTCTCATCTCGTCTCGTCTAGTATCACGGTCCGGCCATGGGCTCAGCATCAATATACTCTCATGACAAGTCATTTCAGAAATAATAAATAAATAAATTGCAGGGCACAATTCACACACGGTTATTCAGTCCCAAACTATAGAGCCTGTACTATGGGTACTAAACAATTGATAAACATACTTAAATTAATAATAAACACCCAGACACGAAGCCAACAGACATGTTTATGCTAACAAATGGTGGCCCCGAGCGGGGATCGAACCCGCGACCTCCGACTCAGAAGGCAGGGTCACTACCAACTGAGCCAACAGGCCCGTCAAATGGGGAACATCTGTAATTACTAAAAATTAAACTTACATGTGCCGGTGACTTGTCTGCTAGGTAGTTCTTCGAGTCCGCATATTCAATACCAGGAGAAGAGGAAGGGGCAGCTGTTGGAGAATAAAAGCTTTAAGGTTCAAGCTTCAGCTACCGGCATAAAATTATGATAGCGTTTTATTATGATGTAGAGTTATGAAGCCTTGACCACACACATGGGATCTGGCTACGATCCGAATTCTCTCCACACTGGCCGGGATCTCTGACGATAAATCTTAGATTGCTTTGTGTGGTCAAGGCTTAACTTTGGTACCTATCGAAAATTGTATGTTTCTTGTCGATGTGAAAATTGTATGATTGATAGCAAAATCACTAAGCTTATTATTATTAGCTACCATTGTTTTTTAAATTGAAAAACAGCTACAAAGTATAGAAATGGACTAAAAACATTTCTTTAGTATCTTGTCTAGGCAGACACTGGTTGTAGACAGTGTTTCGGACATGACAAAATCGACGCGTACCTTTAAACAGTGCTATATTATAGTAGGGATAGCCTTACGTTTAAAGAGCCTGCTTCACGTGATGAAAATCAGTGAGGCTCGAGTTCGAATCCTGGTAGGTACTAATGAGTTTTTCAAAACTTACGTATATATTTATTACTAGCTCGACGCTGAAGGAAAACATCGTGAGGAAATCCGCAGGTCCCAGAATAATAAAATTCTGAGACATGTGTAACAGACCCGGTCCGGCGATGGGCTCACCACCTGTCACGTTAAAGGGTCCAGAGAACATCTCGTGAAAAGTGGGTATATCCAGAAATGGAATACCTCTTATTACCCCCTCGGGGATAAAAGGCGTGAGATTATTTATTTATTTATTTAGGTATACAAGTAGTTACCAGTGGGAATAAGAGGGGCTCGCTTCTCCACGCCAGTGTTTCTTTCTTTTGACCCCCTCTTCTGGGCTTTGGCATCTTCTGTGGAGCGCTGTTTGCTTCTAGAAGATAACTCTTCGGCTCCAATGGCTGTTGCCAATAGGAGTACAGCTACCTGTTTAAATAAGCTTCGATTAAAATTAATAAACGTTTGGAAAAAAACTTGTGACTAAAAAAAAGCATTACTAGTTATTTGAGTTGATACCTACAATTAATGTTTTAATTTTAATTTTGGGAAACAATTCACACACAGTTATTTAGTCCCAAATAAGGTACACTCTGCATAGTTATACAACAGATTAACTTTCATATATACATTTAATCACCTAGAAACGACTAATGGACATGTTCATGAACACAAATGTTGGACCCGGTCAGGAATAGAACCCTGGGTCACTTTACCATTGTATAAACAGAGTCATAAGCGACCCATATTAACATGGTAACGAGAGTGGTGGCTCAGTTGTTAGGGACCCGACTTGTGAGTCAAAGGATGTTCTAGGTTTCGAGTCTAACTGTTTTTATGTATTTTATTTGCTATAGTAAAGATGTGGTTTGAAAAAAACTGATTAAAAAAAACGGATATACAGTGCCGAATTATAAACAACATGGATAAAAAATTTGCCCCATTTTGGAATCGAACCCGCGACCTATCTACGTAGGTCACCGGCTGAGCTAACAAACTCAAGAATCATCAAACTAAATCACTATCAAAAAAATTACTATCTAAACCACTTTTTACGGTAATCAGATCTACTTACTTTCACTACATAACTAATATTACGCAATAAAATAGGTAACAAAAAAAAACAATAAACAAACCGTCAATCTCATTTCGAAGCACAATCACTATCACCGGAACACTCTTGCGCTGTCAAAATTGCACGCGGATCCACTCAGGCGCAGTTTCCGCGGGAAAGAGTGCGCGCTCGGCGATCGCCGCCGCTTATATGGTCTTGCGCATGTCATTCGGCGACTTTTTAATGGTGACTGTTAGAACTGGCGGTTGGGGACCCAAATTATTTACCTTTTTTTATTGAAATAAATTTATGATATACAGTAGAGTGGTGTTACTTAAATCTAACCTCGCCAAACTTTTACGTTTGATGGCGAGACATTTTTTATACATTTTTGAGATTTCTACTAGTGGCTCTTGTAAATTATTCCAGTGTTTCGATCCGGTGATGAAATCCAGTGGCACATTCCTATTGAATCGATCGGCGATATGACAACATTTACTGTTTTATTATTATTCATTGCGAAACGGGGATTGAAGTTAGACATTGTTAATAACAGATGCTGTCTCTTTTTAACATTATTATCAAGAAAATGACAGCATCTGTTTGAAGCCCTGTTTAGGTTAAACCCTGTTTTATAACGTTTTTTACTAGCCCCGTTTTAGTAGCACCACTATGAGCGACATAGAAAGCTTTCAACGTCGCCGACAAAGCTAGGCTGTGGCACTTTCACTTTTTTTGTTTTCCGTGCAAGTAATTGAGTGTGTAAGTACTTCATATAAAATGATTCATATGAGATTCTCCTTTTGAAGTCTATAAAATTTACAGCAGCCAATTCTCACCGACCCCACTGCGGGGTCACAGCATAACATACATGTGAGCGGCGTTTCGCAATGTCCACACCCGGCACCGAACCGGCTACTACCACCCCTACCGCTGTTAATTGACTTGCTTATCGCCTTAAGTATATTTTATTATACTAATGTTATAGCGACGAAAGTTTATGCTATTCAAATGAATTGATTATTTGATTGTATAAATGCAGGTATCTGGGTCATTCAGCCACTCTTGAAAGATAGTGTTAAAGCCGAGTATAATAGTTTGTGGCGGCGTCGCACGCGCTGATCAAGTTCTCTTCTTTTCCCATGGGAATTTGCGGACACCATTTCCTAAAAGGTTATGATACTATAATATGTACTATAGCTTTCTATTTCATTCATAATACAAAAAACGTCCTGAATTCATAGAAATTCATTTAGGTACTTTTAGCCGAACTGTTTTAGTCGTGTTGTAGTTTGAAGTACTAGGTACCGTTAGATTTTCTTAATTTCAGGAGTATCATATGCTACAATTTTGGGGTTCCGTAAATAACAGGTACCTTTATAGGACCCTAGTACTAAGCCTTCGCTGCACGCTGTACAATCCAGAGCATAATATGCTGTATGTCTAAAGCTTCATATTATGAAGCTTTAGACTTATAGTGCGATTCTGGCCTGTAAAGAGATTGAAATAAGAATTTTACAAAGTCCAATGTGTCAAGCTCTACGTGCTCTTGACTGTAGGTACGTCGAATTGGCCCAATCGCGAATTCGACCAAACGCGAATTGGTCCAATATATATAAATACTTTTCTGGGAGTAACATGGACTATAATTTTCCCACGACTAGTGTAAAACATATGCCTCATATTACCCGAGGAGCTATGTCAAACTCTTGCATTTCAAAAGATGCGCGAATTATTCGCTTACCTTGCGCGACTGGTCTAGTTAGTTATGAAAGAACTACTTATTATAGATGATAAGTGTATACTGGTGACTGCAACCAATTTTGTTTTGCTTTGAATTTTGTTTAGTTATAATAATTTTAATTTCAATTATTGCGAGACACAACTTAGAACATGTACTGTAAATCCCTAGTTCCCTTGTCTAATCTATATCTATATATATAAAATGATAAACTGACTGACTGATTGGTAATGTATCAACGCCCAGCCTAAACCGTTGAGTCTAGAGACTTGAAATTTTGCACATAGATAGCTTATACAGTGTAGGCATCCAGTAAGAAACGATTTTGCAAAATTTAACTCCTAATGGGGTGAAATAAAATGAAGCCGCGGGGAAAAGCTAGTTCAATATATTTGCAGTGTTCGTTCATATCGTAATTTGCTAATGTTTAGTTCTTATATAATTTCATAAAGGAGGCGTTTCGTGAATGTATTGAGACTGGGCCTGCACCATGTAGGACACCAGTTTTTTAGATAAATATAAATAAAATAACTATAGTTTTATTCATGATTTTGCTCATTGTCTAGTTTCGTTGTACAATAAACTTCAATTTCCATTAAACTAGCATCGCGGCGACCGAAAAAAAATTGCAACCTGACCGGTAAAATGACAATTGACATTATTTGGATGTTTATCGGACTAATTCACAATAACATGGAAATTGGGCTTAAGAAGTTATAAATAGTATTATTTCAATATGATATTTTTCTGATAATTACTAGATTTTCTCTATTTTTCACAATGTGCAGGCCCAAAATGGAAAGTCTTCTTTCATAATAACACGAATTTTATAAACTAAATTTTATAAAATTATTACTATTACTATTCAACGGTACACTTGAGAGGCACTTGCTGGGCTTGGGAAAGGACATTTTCCTACAAGAGTGGAAAGTTTTTTCCATGTTCGTACAGACAAACAGTTTAATGTTTTGTCTGTGTACATAATAAAGGTAATTTAGAGAAGTGCAGTAAAACATTTCAATCCGTTACAATGCACGAATGTCGAATGTGGTAACTACCTACTACTGCTTTTGCCGTATTTTAATTCCTACAATCATGTCATATATTTTGTTAGTTTGGGATTTTGGCAATACTCTACTGCTTGCTAGTTTACAAAAATCTACAACTCTTAACATTAGGCAGAGCCTGTACTATAGTAGCTACTACTGTAATACATCTACATATTATCTAGCTTGACGAGGAAAAATTGTGGAAAGAAATAGACTCATACAGTAAAACGAATATTTATAAAATTGTAAAGTTTGGTTATCTCACATCATAAACAATTATTTTAAACTATCTACATACATTTGTACTATAAGTTTGTGTTGATCATTTCCACTCACAATATTTATTGTCCTATTTTTTTTCAATATCTGCCGTCGACTGAGTCATAGTCAGATGTTTTTTTAATATCTTCCATCGACTAAGTCGTCATCAGACATTTGTCCTATTAAAAATAAAATATCAATTGAGAATTTATAAATACAGACATGTTAGCTAGATTTAGCGAATTGCATAATTCGAGATTACGCTGGTGCCTATCTAATCGAGATCACAGACTGACTTGCCTTGTGTAAAGTTTCAAATTCAACTTTTATTTTTGATAATGACGAGATTTCCACTGATTTGTCACCTCGAGATCTTACAATCTATCATTGAGGCATGGCAAGTCGTGCTGGCACGCGTGAATGCGCAGGGCATTCTCGGCGAATTAGGGCAAGCCCTGGGGCACATTGGCGAACAATGATTTACGAACACCGGATGCACAATTCGCACGTGAGTGCTGCGTGTTCGAAAACAGTCGCACACGAATCGCGTTCAGTATCACCCGTCGTATACGATTTATTTGCATCTATGGAAGAGCGGAGGTGGAATGCTTCTCCATCGTGAAAAGGGAAGGTCTTTTGCCAGGCGAGGTGACCGTGTCTGGGGACCGCGGTCCAACGATTGATGTTGCACAGTTGTATTTATACAAACTCATTAGAAAATTTCGATAGCGCGGCTTAGAACTCGGCCGTCTATTGGCGCGTTGTATGTAGTGTCGCTACAGATCCATTGTCAGTGGTATAACGGACTAAATGGCTGTGGATTAGAAATATAATTCTGTGCACATACATAATAATATCTCGTGGTCTTGTTATGCTACAAAAAGACAGATCAGTTTTGATCTTGAACAGGTATTACCTATGCCCAATATATATATACGTTTCTAAACTTGCCTGAAACACCTGTTTTCGGCACTTAAAGCCGTATTCAGCGGGTTTACGACGATTCTCGTTGTAAAGGTGATTGTTGATTAGACGACCGATTCTATGAGAGATGACATAAGTACTAGAGTTAGTTGATTCGATTGAAGCTTCTGTTTCTGATGAAACTGCACTTTCCTAAATCTTCTATACTTACCTATAAAACGGTACGGTTGCTAGCTGGCTGACGGTTGCACAGCCTATGCATGTGGACTTACAGATCTAAATTTTGGGGTGACCATTTCTTAGAGGACGACCTAGGCGTACTTACATCGACCAGATCAAAGTCAAAGTCAAAAGTTTTTATTCAATGTAGGGACTTATACGTCCTCTTATCGAAAGTCATTGCGGCTCCACCGCTTCGGTATGTATAGTTGGGGAGAAGAAGCGGGGCAAGAAACTCTTCAACACGTTATTCTTTTAAACAATCAATACAATACAAAGTACAATTTACATGGTTTTAGTGATTTGCTGAGCTGGAGAAAATTTACACCAAACAAATGTCATTCAAATATACTAGATTCTAGATCGGCGATGTATTGCAAGAAGAAGCAAAGCCAGACAAAGAGTACCCGAAACCGACGAGCATGCATGTGTGTGGATATAGCACGATAGATCCAGGTTCGTAGCAAGTGGCAGTCTATTGTATCTGCCTACCCCAATGGGAAATAGGCGTGAGATCATTATGCATTTGTTGAGTAGGTACCCTAGAGGTGCTCTTAAGGGAGTTTTTTTAAACTCAAAAAGGAACAGAAAAACGAATTCGAAATCGCTGCAGATTTGACGGAGTTGTGGACTAAAATACCAAAAGGTGTTCCTAAAAATACATTTTCTTTCCTTTTCCTTTCTTAAAAAAAAGGAGAAATAAACCTCCTCGTTTTTTTTAAGTTAGTTAAAAAGGGCAGGTACTTTAATTTTAAAAAGAACAATTACGTATTGTCTTGCTGCAAGCGTAACTAATAAACAAATAAATTCTATATTCATTAACAAATGAACAACAGTCTTAACGATCGACATGTGGTTACCTTCCCGTTATAATTTCATGAACGATAAGCCCGCTTTACGAGCTAAGTTCAAACCCACCCCGGACCACACCCCGCTTTGGATGTTGCCTTGGGGTTAAAACGTTTCAATATTCAGCAATGTTTACAAGGCGATATTATATTTGCTATATGTAAATTGATGTTACATCTCACATTCTGAAAAGTTTGAAAAGTAAACAGGTGGTGGCACATTAAGCGCACATGTTTTCTTTCTAACCTCATGGAGTTGTTACACGTGCCTCAGAATCGAATCTGGGTGTGCGGGTTTCCTCAATATGTGTTCCTTGCCGTTGAGATAGTGATAAATATTACTTACTAGCAGCGCCGCGTGTTTTACTCGAGTAATTCCCATTCCCGTGGGAATACGGAGATAAAATATAGCTTATGTTACTCGCTGTTAACGTAGCCTTCTATTGTTGAAAGAATTGTTAAAATCGGTTTAGTGGTTTAGGCGTGAAAGTGTAACAAACAAACATACACACTTTCGCATTTAAAACATTAGTTAGGGAGCGTAAATCAAAACTCATAGTTACGAGTAGATGTCACAGAAATAGAATCCATCAGGCAGACGTTTAAAGAAAAACTTTATTTCTTAGAAGGAGAATGATTTTCTTCCAACCTCTTTGCCGCTAGGCTTTAATTTAAGTATTACAGTTACTAGGTCTCACTTTTAACAGAATCTTTATAATAATAGTTTTTCGCCAAATTATTTCTGCTTAGGCTGATGATTGACTGAGTAGGTAAATTTTTTTGGTCCATAAAATAAAATAAAAAATTAATAATATAAAAAATATAATAAATATAGTAATTACGACACTAGAAAACAAAGACTGAATGATGTGACAGAGAGCCATGTATCAAGTATCAAGATCACAAATATAATTTAGTCGACATTGTAAGGAGCAATTAATATAAAGATTATCTTCAAGCGACAGTCAGTATTGGTGTGTTTCACAATTGTAATTGAGTCGAGGCTTGAGGTTTGATTAAAGACTCCAATTAAGATAACTGAGACAAATGTTTTGAGGATATACAGCTAAATTTGCTTGCGGCTATTCGGTGACAATTTGCAACTGTAGATAACAAAGTTGAGGTTAGCAAACTTTCTCCATACTCGGGTAATTATATGTTTGTGGAGAAAATATAGTGACAGGTGTAAACAAGATTTTTTTTTGTTATACCGAATGGAAGAAAGCCGTGGTTTGAGGCAAAGTATGTTGATGACCATATTCTCAAAGATAAGTGAAACTGCATGCAAAGATTTTGATAAATCACCTGGTTTATCTTTCTTGGCGTTCCTATAATACGTAGGTCACACTAAAAGTTAAAAAAACAACATGTTATAACCAAAATGTTATGTTTATTGCTTTTCAAAATACTCTCCTTTACATTTTATACATTTTTTCATGCGATCGAACCATTTTTTAAAAAAGGAGGACCACAGATCTGAAGGCATGTTTTCTACGTGCTGATTGAACGCTATCACTGCCTCTTTGGAGTTAGTAAAAGTGAAACCTCTCATCAAATCTTTAATTTTGGGGAAAATACAGAAATCACAGGCTGCTAGGTCGGGGCTATGTGCAGGATGGGTGACGAGTAGTACTTTTTCGGAAGCTAAAAATGACTTTGTTTTGTTGGCCGTGTGTGAAGAAGCATTGTCATGATGTAGGAGAACGCGGCTTTTTGGTCGTCTTTTGCGAACTTTTTCTAACACCCTGGGTAAACAAATGGTAGAATACCACTCGGCATTAATACTCTTTTGACCTTCAAGTGGAATTGTACAGATGGGACCCGTAGCTGAGAAAAAAAACGCGATCATTTTTTTACCAACGTTTCTCGCCTGCCTCACTTTTGTTGGCCTGTTCTCATTTTCAAACACCCATTCACTAGATTGCTGTTTTTTTTCGGGTTCAAAACAATAAATCCACGTTTCGTCTCCTGTAACAATGTCATAAACAGCATCAGAATGTCCGTGGTCATACTTCAGTAGCATCTGTGAGCACCATTCCACGCGAGCCCGCTTCTGCTCCGCTGTCAGGTCATGAAGGATCCAACGACAACAAAGTTTCCGAACTTTTAATTCTTCGTGTAAAATTTTCTGAATTTGGCTCATACCAATCCCCAATAGTCCTCGAATGGTCTCATAAATAATCCGCGGGTTTTCTTCAATTAGCCGCTTAACAGTGGCCACATTATTTTCGTTGACGGCAGTTGAAGGCCGTCCTTCACGGAATTCGTCATGTAAAGAAACCCGACCTCTCTCAAATTCTCTCCCAAAAGCATTTTGAAGACGAGCGGCACAGTCTTGCGGAGAGAGAGAACTTTTAAAATAAAAAAAAACCGTCGCTCTAAAATCTTTTCGACTTAATTCCATTTTCGTCGCGTATGTAGAACTTTGATGTGTGATAAAAAATAATTGACAAATGATTTCCCGTCAATTTTTTTTTAATTAGAAGGTTGCAAGTAGTTTAAAAAATATATAACATTCGAAATTCAAATAGTTCCGGTTAGCTAGAAGTGCAAAACTTTTAGTGTGCCCCATGTATAATAATTATAGATTGATAATATAGTTTATTATAATATAGAAGATCCCTCTATGAATGATTCTTTAAGTCAATATAATAAATTCAGGATGTTTTTTAAATATTTCTCCGTCTCGGTAGCGCTCCAAAAAGGTCATTTATGTTTAGTTTATAGTCTTAGATTATTTTTGAAAATAAGGAATGTGTTTTTCAGTAACATTATCTATCATCAATATAAAGGGTACTTTCCCTTCAATCACGACCTTTTTATTCCACCCTATACACATATAGACGTACAAATGTAAATATCCTGTTTTTACAAAACAGCAGGGTTTTTTTTACAGCTAAGGAAGTGGCTTTGTATTTCAGCGATCGTTACGGACCCGTTAAGTATCAAGATGCAGATACAATACGATTTTCTATTGTCCTTGTACGCCCAGATGTTTGATAGGGTTATAAAATGGGGAAGTGTGTTGGTTGGGGGACACTCTTTTACGAAGTAATAATTTAGCTCGATGTGATTCTATGTTAGATATTTTAAGATCGAAAAGTAACACAGAACCTAACAACCTTTTATTCTAGAACGAGGAAAAAGTTGTGGTCAAAACTATAGGAGTAGATATTTTTTAATGTTTTGTATTCTCATAAGCTGTAAGAATAGCTTACGTGATATTCATCCACTTTTACCATAAAAGTAAAGGGTTGAACCAATCAGTTTTCAAAAACTTACTTAGGAACATACGAATATTTGCTATCTTGGCAATGAAGGAAAGCATGGTGAGAGTGTTAGGCCGCATAATTGCTTCTGAGGCTGTCCGGGGATCAAAAGTTTACTTACAAGATGGTATCAATAACTACTTAATCTGCTACTTCCTCTAAATTGACAATCTACTTTGGGAAGTTCTGGTTCTGGGCGACCAAAAGTTTCAGATTCACATTTGCGTAATTTAGGCAGAAGACTCGCCCTGAGGAAGTTAACTTAAAAAATATGGCAATTTAGCTTAGCTTTAATTGCTTCGGCCGAATTAATTGCAACAACGAGCCTTCGTCTTCCCATTTTTTTACGTTTTTGCCAGTGCCTAAAGTCTGTAATTAAATTGGCTAAGCGTTTTTCCAGTGAGTTTTTCGTATCTCTAAATTGTTTTAAATGTTTCCCGAGTGCTTTTGTTAAGAATATTTTTCCATTTTTATTACCTTCGTTGATGAAAACCAACCGGATTTTGTTATTTTGTTTATTACTTTATCTTAATCTGTAACGCGAGAGGAAAAAACTAACTTTTGTACTTTGAAGTCTCGTCCACTCTATACCTACCACTGATGATTGATATTTAAATCAATGTTATCATTATATTTTTATATTCGGATTAGTTTTAAAGTGAAAACAAATGGTCTCTTGTCTCGGGACTCTGAGATATAAACGTTTAAAATATATTTGATGTTTTAATAAAATTGCAACGCCCCTACACAGAAGCCTAGTACCTTGCAGTACCTACTAACATCTAATAGGCACAAAAATTTACACGTAACGCCATTTCATCTATAGTGAGACAGTTAAGCTAATCGTAAAGGTGTGTGAACTGCAGGATGACGATGAAGTAGGTGGTACAGATGCTGATCAGGGACAGAGGCAGTCGAAGGTCGACAGGTATCACGCGGAAAACCTTGTACTGGAGCCGGCGGCTGCGCATGTATTCCATAAGACGGAGTATGTAATCTTTTTGAGATGCATCTGCAAGAAAGGAAATTTAGGAGCAATAACTCTTTATGGAACACCAATAAAAAAAACGTGTCATTGCTAACACATTGAGCGGTCATATCGCTATAAGCGTTTTGTTCCTGACCTGTAAGCGTTTTGTTCCAGACTACCTTCGGAAGGTGGAGCCATAATGAAAAAAAAAACTAATTAAAGACAGATTGACAAGCTATCACCTCTGAGCAATGACACTAAATAATGTTCAGTCCTTCTGAAATAATTAAGATTATTTACAATGCATCCAAAGATGATGATGAAGTACATACCTACACATATGGAATAGGTCTGTAGGTATTTACAAAATACGGAAGAATTAAATTAGAATTTCAAAGCTAAGTTCATCATTATCAACCCCCAAAAGTTCATCATTATCAACCCCTAACAGCCCACTGCTGAGCTTAGGGTCTTTCCTCACACATATAAGGAAGTCATTCAGATGTATGAACACTATTGTAACCAGACCTGCATTAACAAGTTGTTCGTTGAGAGCGACCATGATTTTGTCTGCCTCTGAGTTGGTGGACTCCGCGAGTGCGGCTGGGATGGTCACCTGCAAGCCCAAGTGGAGCGCGAACACCCATTCGCTGATGTAAGGGAACCATCCCTCCTGGAACAATTTCAAGTTTTATCCAAATTATCTATTCTATATATTATGAGAAAAAACTGACTGGCCGATCGATATACGAGCAGCTGAAACCGCTGCAGGGTCTAGAAGCAACACATTTTGCAGAAAGTTGCCTTTAAAGATGTAAATAAGAAATGATTTCTGAAACCCCCAGTTACACACAGAGAGATACACAAACAGAGTCAGAGTCCCTTGGTAGGGAACGCCAGAATGTATTCTGGCAATTAAGTCCTTTTCTTACGTTTTTATAACTAAATGCCTGAACTTTGATGAAATTGGTAGAAAGAATGAAATACGAGAAGAGATGATGAGAATGACAAGGAGTAAAGGTCGAGGGTTCGAGAGTTTAAATAAACGAGTATTTTTATTGTACGGAGCAAGAGCACAATTTTATCACTGTATGTTTATAAGCACGATTGTATGTAGAAATATAAATACTACATTAAAGCAGGAGAAGCTTTTAAATAATTATAGATTTTAGGTATGTCTAGCTGGAACTTCAGGAAAGTACTGAATCGCTGGTAAGAGAAATAGAAGAGAGAGCTGTAACTCTAATTTCAAATTCAAAATGTAGAATATTTATGGCCAGATAAAGAAGTTAAAAGGGCAAAAAGTTGATAAAATTTGGGATAAAGGAGGTCCGATAACGAGTACCTCGTTACACGTCGTCGTCAAAATCTGTATTGTAAATGAGAATTTCAAAGATACTGTCCATCTACGTCTGTTACACTTTCACAGCTAAACCGCTGAATCTGTCTTTGTGAAGCTTGCGTCTCAAGGAAGAGCATAGACTACTTTTGATCTTAAAACATGGAAGGTGTCATAAAGCAAAAACAAGTACAAATTACTTTTACACTCACATTTTGTTTCATATAAACAAGGCTGGACCACATTGTACTCATTAACTTTGGCATTAAAATCATCAGCTCAACAATTATCTGAAAAAAAATGGCGTTCAAATATAAATTAGATTATTATTATTATTTTATTATTATTTATTTATTCAAACAACTTAAACTAGCATTACAGATTTTTCAAATCTAAGGCGCTAGACAAGGCTACAAAAGTTATAAAAAAGTAAACAAGGAAATTGAATATAAAAATAAAGTAAGGATAAACTAAACCATTTATACATCTCGCTCGCAAAACACCATACACTCACGACACACCCTCGTCCATGCATCCGCGAATACATCACACTCCGGGGCCACCGCCAGGAGCGCGCTGAGCAGCGCAAGCGCCCTTACCAGTGGCGAGTTACGGTGTGCCTCTGTCCGCGTCGGCGGTATAGCCAGCAGGCGGTGACTACGGCAGCGCATATAGTTGTCTGGTACAAATAGGCGACAAGTCTGTGTTACCAGCAATGGGCAGTCGTTTTCTCCTCGCAACATACGACATACTGAGGTTATCAAGGTGTAATTTCGCCTCGTATGAAGTGAGTTGAAACTTAACATACCTAAGAGGAATTTAGTGGGATATAGAAAAGGGTAATAGCCATAATTCTTTTTGTAGAGAAAACGTAAAAATGCCTTTTGAACTTTCTCCAACAACAATGTATACGTTATTTCGTGCGGAGCCCAAACGATAGAGGCGGTCTCTATTTTACTTCTCACAAGGGCCTTATACAATAATGCTATCACAGAGGGATCGTTGAAATTTCGGCAGTTGCGCAGCACAAAACCTAGCCTCTTATAGCATTCCAACGCCAAAGTCCTTATGTGTTCGTTGAAAGTAAGCCGCGTATCAAAAATAATGCCCAAGTCCTTAACAGAAGTAACGCGATTTATAATATCGGCTCCTAGCGTATAAACAGAAACTATCGGCTTTAGTGAGCGAGAAAAGGACATACAACAGCATTTAGTTGAGTTAAACAACAATCCATTAGCCAGACTCCACTTGTATACCGCATCAATGTCCTCCTGCAACAGACTGGAGTCTACAGCGTTGTTGACTACACGCACAAGCTTTAGATCGTCTGCATAAAGCAAACATTTCGAATATTTTAGAACATTTTCCAAGTCGTTAATCATCAAAAGGAATAGAAGAGGACCAAGGATAGAACCCTGACTCACTCCCGAACGCGTATGATACGGTCTAGAAATATAGCACCCATATCTGACATACTGTTGCCGGTTGCATAGGTAGTCAGCGAAAAATGCAAGAAGCGCTGGTGAAAAACCTAACAGACACAATTTGTCAAGGAGTATGTCGTTATCAATTCTATCAAAAGCTTTAGCAAAATCAAAATATATAACATCTATTTGCGCCCCTTTGTCCAGTTGTGCTGATATAATATCTACAAGTGTTAATAAATTGGTGTCAACGGAACGGCCACTCCTAAAACCATGCTGAGAGTCACATATGTAAGGCTTAACTTGTCTCGAAATGTGCTTATGGATTATGGATTCAAAGACCTTTGGAAGTGCCGACAATATAGCTATTGGCCTGTAATTTACAATTGAACTAGTATCTTTAGATTTAGGAATGGGACAGACTCTAGAAAGTTTCCATTGACTTGGATATTTATGGGACCTAAGAGATAAATTAAAAATAAAAGAAATAGGTATTAACAGTTGATCCTTACATGCCTTTAGGATATAAGGAGGGACACAATCTGGACCAACGGCACTTTTAGATAGATATGCGATTCATAAAGACTAATGTTGTAAGAACTGGTATGCCAGATAAATAAGCACACATTTCAGTCGTATTACAAGTACTGATCGTTAGGGGGAGATAGCTTTATGCAACTCATATAGCGGAATCTCTTTCTAACTGTGCTTAATAGGAGATCCGATGCTTTCACAGTGAGACAATCGTCGGATGACTCTGGCTCGTTTTTTTTTTCAATTCAAATTCTTTTATTTGCTTAGAATAGGTTTACAGGGTCTTAAAGTAGCCACATTAAGTTCACTATTCAGCTAAAATACTCGTACATTAGGGTCACGCCGGACAGCCGCTAGTTATTAAATAATTCCAGGGCCTTTTACATGCAGTCTTATAATTGGATTGTCTAAAAGAAGAGATAACTCTTCTGTCACTCACAATTTTATCATAGAACAGCCGAATCTTGTCATAAACATCTGCGATGTGGATGAAGCGTTTAGAAAACAAACGCAAATCTGTTTCGGGTTGTAGATTTTCCTTCAGACTTTTTATGGCGCAGAGAACATAGAAATATATGGTAATTAGTGCAGCTGGTACCACATCTATAGACACACAGGGTATGCAGTATATAACATAGTCAAGCACACTATGTTGGTGACAGTATAATTCTTTGTGGAACACACATCTCACTATCACAATTGCTTCTTTAACCACCACCATTATCAAAGTGTACACCAGAATTATAATCCCGAATATACTTTTATATGATACTTTAGGATCAGTCTCTGTAGCCTCCAGATCTTCGATGAAATTGTAGACTTTGTATGCTGCTGAATTTAGTATGATGAATAAAGAGACGTACTCGAAAACGCTGCACCAGTACCAAATGCTATAGCCGAATCGAATTTCAATTGTTAAGAATGTCAACATACACAACGCTATGATTAAGGAGAAAAATCTGGATACACGCTTCTTAATCCCAGAAAATATATTTGAAAAACCGAAGTTGATGCCAAATGCAAACTCGGAAATTAAAAATAATATTAAAAGAGATTTTGGCAAGAGTTTCTTCGGTTTTGTTTGCAAGTAAGTATTAATTTGCGGTGGTTTATACATTGTAAATAATACGTTGTGATCGTCGAAATGGCGGAGGCGACCGACGGCTGTAGGATGATCAAGTTTGATCGTTACCTGACAAACTGACTGAGGGGTACTCAGTAATAAAGGGGGGGGGTCGTAGAACTAAAAGACGGTTTCATTTGTTAAATTTAGTTGGAAAAAAAAGTTATACGTTGAACTGTTTGTAACCGATGGCGATGGGCTCACCACCTATCACGTTTAGGGGTCCAATATATCTCGTGAAATGTGGGTAAATCCAGTAATGGAATACCTCTGCCTACCCCCTCGGGGATAAAAAGCATGAGATTATTTCCCACTTACCATCAGGTGACCCGTCCGCTCGTTTGCCCCCTTTTTCTTATAAAAAAAACGACTTCAAAAAAGGAGGAGAATATCTATTAGGGTTTTTTTAAATCTGTTGCAGAACTTGAAGTGGAGAATGGAACTCCTCAAAGGACATTACTCACTCGCTGTCAGCGTAATAAGTTAGGGTAGGTAGAGTCGCAATAACTTTCAATGAGAGGACTTATAAGCCCCCTAAACTGAATAAAAACATTTGATTTGAACAGTCGGTAATGGATGTAAATATGCAAATAATCGTATTTTTAACCGACTTCAAAAAGGACGAGATTATCAATTCGTCTGTATTTTTTTTTTATGTTTGTTACCTCAGAACTTTCGACTGGGTGAACCGATTTGGATTTATTGTTTAAAACTTTGGTTATTGATTACACTTTCCTTATACGCTTATTAAAATGTGCCCTTCGTCTCCCTATGTGAAAAAAAAAACAGTTTTAGCATCAAATGCTTACTTTGCTGGCACACTAACCTTCAGTAAACTTGACCTTAGACGGGGAAATTATAATCTTAAGGATTACAAGTTCTACGATGAAGGAAAACATTGCGAGGAAACCCGAAGGTACCATAATTGATTATAAGACAGGTGTACCAGCACTCCAGTTCAGCGATGGGTTTACCACCAGTCACGAAAAGTGTGTATTTCTACCCCCTTGGTGGTAAAGGCAGCGCATTTTTAAGGGGGTTCCAGTTATAAAAAAAAATTCCGCAGCCGTCTCTGCAAACATTTCTGTTATATTAATGAAATGGAAATGTATCGACGTGTGCTTCATAAATATTTGAATAGGCAACACTCTGTAAATTGCATTTTGAGTTTTAACAACATTTTATGTTGTTCACGCTGTTTTTTGTCTGTAAACAAAGGTTTTTCAGCAACCAATCAAAACTTTGTATGATATTTATGAGTTACATTGATGTTGATGTTGTTTACATTTTAGGCTGTACTAATTCTTCTCACATTTACCCAGATATTTGTTAATAGCTGTTCACGCGCTTAGTTCCCGTTCCTGCGGGATTACGGGAATAATATAGCATGTTACTGAGTGATAATGTGGCTTTCCATTGGTAAAATATTTTTTTAAATCGGACCAGTATTTGAGTTTATTTGTTACAAACGTAAAAAAATAAAGATCTTTCCTCTTAATAATATTCGTGTAGATATATACCTAATAATTGTATAATAAGTACTTAGATAATTTGTCTGTGTTTGGTTTTGTACCTATTTTAAAAATATTTGCTTTAATGTATGCCGTGATTACAAAATTTGTTGGTACCTATGTTTATTAATTATTATCTACACTTCTACACTAATCTCGATAATTATGTAAGTAAATATGGTATTTTAAACAATACTGTTTCTTAGTTTCTGTATATCATTCTGAGTCAATAGAACACGTATGTAACTTCTTCATACTTATTAAATTTATAATAATTGCTTTTTAAACAATTGTTTCTTTGTATCTAAGTATATAGCAATTTGATTCAATCGAATAAGTGTTTTCTTTCAGAAATTTACGACAGGTAAGCTTTTTAAAGCTGGCTCCATACTTAATAGGTAGGTAATTACTTAATTATTCTGTGCTCCAACCTTCTCTCTCTTTCTAGGTACACCGATATCAAAAGAGCTCGCCATTGACCATCCCGTTTTTTGGTTCAAGTCTTATATTTTCTCAGCTGCTTTTGAGGCTTGTGGTACCGTTCTGCCTTATAATGTAATTAAGGTTATAGTGTTGTTTACTATTAGAATTGAAAACGCCTTTAATTAAATTTTGAGCAAATAATATTTTCGTAATTAAACAATGTTTGCTCATATAAAATCAAAAGGCGCAACAATAGAATATAAGGCGAGGGGTCCCACAATTTGTTATTATTTTCAACCTGGAAAAACAACATATTTCTATTTTTTTTATGATAAATATTAGGTATATTCTGCTCTATTTTCTTTAGCAAACAGGCATTTATCCGTCAACCTATGCCACTGATTATCAGCTAAGATGGCAATCAAGTCACAAGTGTCAATCAATTTGATTTGGCTAATGCAATAGGCCTTGTTGATTATACTCTCTGCTTAATATGGAGACTTCAGCAAACACCACCACCGATCGGTCAATACTGTTGATAACTATCTATTGTAATGTAAGTAATCGAGTTAAGTAATCAACTTATTTATAACATATTCATAGATAAATACATGAAATTTAAAACGACTTTCACCGGTACTGGTTAATGTATGACGTATTTTATATCAAAGGAGACGTTTCATGAATGTGAGACTGGGCCTGCACCGTGTACACTAGTTTTTTAGATAAATATAAGTAAATAAAATAACTATAGTTTTATTCATGATTTTGCCGTCTGGAAAAAAATGTGGTGTGATCGGTAAGTGCAATAGATTCATTTGGCAATGTTACTTAATTTTTTTTTTTTTTCAAAAACATTTTTTTTGCTTAAACTAATGTACATTACTCAATTGTAGTCAATACACACTGAGATATTAGAAATAGTATTTTAAAAAGAAACAGGCCCGTAGCTTCCATTTATGCGCAATCTACCTACAACCGCCAGCTGCGCGTAGTACTGTGCGTAGTTTTCTACATACATACATACATAATCTCACGCCTATTTCCCATTGGGGTAGGCAGAGACAACAGACCGCCACTTGCTACGAACCTGGCAGATCTCTCGCGCTTCCTCCACATCCATCAAACGACTCATGCATGCTCGTCGGTTTCGGGTACTCTTTATCTGGCTTTTCTTCAACACATCGCCGATCTGATTGATGTAGGTACGCCTAGGTCGTCCTCTACCGACTCGCCCATTCATAACACCCTTGTATATTTGTCTCGTTAGACGACTTTCATTCATCCGCTCAATGTGACCAAACCACCTGAGCATTCCTCTTTCAATCCTAGTCACTATATCATCTTTCAAGCCGCAACGCTCTCGGATCACACTATTTTTCACTCTATCTATCAATCTTACTCCACTAATGCTTCTTAACATCTTAACGAACGCATTTCGACTGCATTTATTCTACTTTCATGCTTCTTCTGCCATACCCAACACTCACTGCCATACATTAACGAAGGTACTAACACACCATCATGTACAGCCAGACGTGCTTTATTTGTCACATTCTGGCTCCTCATAAAGGAGTGCAGAGCTCCGTTAATCATGTTCCCTGCATTCACCCTTATCACTGTCACACTTTCCGTCTCTTGTAAACTTACTTCCCAAATAAACAAACTCTGACACTTGTTCTACTTTCTCGCCTTCAATCATAATATCACAATCAGACATGTCCCTATCTTTCTCCAGAACCATTACCTTCGTCTTGCTTACATTCACTTTCATGCCTTTCTTCTTAAAAGCCTCATTCACAAGAGTTACAGTGTCCTGCAACTTACACGCCGATGGTTCAAGTATTACTTGATCATCGGCGTATAGCAGGCATTTGACACACACCTCTCCCATTCGTACTCCACAATCTCGCTCTTTCAAATCTGTCAAACAGCTATCCATGAAAAGGTTGAAAAGCCATGGCGATGCCACACAACCCTGTCTAACACCCACAGAGATGTCAAACCAGTCCGTGTAGGCGCCATTAGTTCTGACACAGGCTCTAGAGTCCCTATAGAGGGATTTCAGACCCTGTACCAAAATAGGATTCAACCCATGCATGGCCAGTGTTGACCATAGCTCATTCCTTCTCACTCTATCGTAAGCCTTTTCCAGGTCTATAAAGGCGCAGAATATTTTTTGGTCTTTTGCCAAAAATTTGTGACGCACCGTAAGGAAAAGACTTGATCCATGCATCCCATCCCTCTTCTAAAGCCTGCCTGAACATCTCATATCCTCTCATCCGTTTCAGTCACGACCCTATCAATCAATATCCTCGCATATAGTTTGCCGACCACACTTAAAGAGACTAATGCCACGATAGTTCTTACAGTCCTGTTGCGACCCCTTTCCTTTATACATTGGTACAATTACCGCCTTAGTCCAGTCATCTGGTACTCGGCCATGTTTCAAACACAGGTTAAAGAGTTTTTGCAGCAGGCCTGTTACCAACGTGTCACCAGCCCTTAACATTTCTACCGTCACGCTATCATATCCTGCAGCTTTACCTAGTTTCATCCTTTTTAGCGCTTCCACAATCTCTTTCATACTTATTTCGAAATCTTCCGGTGGAATTGATATCTCAAAAATTTCACTCTCATGCTCATCCTCTTGCTTTTCAAACAGACTTTCAAAGTATCTTTTCCACCGCTCTAGTACATGCCGTTCTTCAATCATAGGTTCACCACTTTCATCCCGTATTCCACTTAGAGAAGATTTTGTGGATTGCCCCTGCGCTTTCCTTACAAGTTTCCAAAATAACTTTATGTTATTTCGAAAACTAGAGCAGAATTTTTGATCCAACTTATTATTCTTCTTATTATTATATATTATTTGTAGTTTTCTAGATTTTGTAAATTGCACTAAACATGACTATATTTAACAATTATTCTCGTGTATAATTCGTAATTATTCGTCTCTAGATACCTTATAAGTCATATTTTTTTCCAGACGGTAAAAAAAAATCATCCAGTATATGTTAAAAACGATATAGCGAGTGTTTTTTGTAAAAATTTCAATCCAGGATAATATGATCTATATCTAAAAATTATCTTTCTTTGATCATTGCACTGATTTAGTTAATAGACCCTCCCTTGGATCCTCTATTATCATGTTCAATTATTACCTATCTATTGTAGGGCACAAACGCTTAACGATATTTTTGACACAGTTTTATATTAGCTTCACTTGTAAGTTCTAACTAGAAATGGTTCATTTCATGAATAGAATACCAGACACACACATATTAAGCAAACCTTACATTAACATTATTTATTGTATAATAATAATAAATTGTGTGATAGGCAGGGCCTGTACTATGGTTACTAAACAACTGATAAACATACATAAATAAATATTAAAAGACCAGACACGTAGCCAACATACACTTAGCACATAAATTTTGGCCCAGAGCGGGGATCGAACCCGCGACCTCCGACTCAAAAGGCAGGGTCACTACCAACTGAGCCAACAGGCCCTTCCACATATAAAAAACAGTGGTCACCTATAAATCCCCTCGACTTCATTGGTATAACGTGTGCCATACATACATGGTTTCTAGTTTTCATGAACTATTTCCAAAGTCCAGTAGTTTTTGAGTTTATTCGTAACAAACATAGACAAATACGAATAATAATAATAATAATAAATTGTGGGACACAATTTACACACGGTTATTCAGTCCCAAACTAGGCAGAGCCTGTACTATAGGTATATTAAACAACTGATAAACATACTTAAATAAACACTAAACACCCAGACACGAAGCCAACAGAGATGTTCATGCACACAAACGTTGGCCCCGAGCGGGGATCGAACCCGCGACCTCCGACTCAGAAGGCAGGGTCACTACCAACTGACCCAACAGGCCCGAATCTTTCCTATTTATAATATTAGTATAGATAAAGACAAAGTCAAAATACGAGTAAAACCTACTTTGATTCCATTTGATATAAGAAACACTCAAAGAGATTAAAATATATATTATTATATTATAGGAATATTTTAATACAAAACTTTGAAGCATGTTTGAAGCTCAAGTTAGTATGAACGCGAGCTGTCATTCGGTCGAAATTGTACTAGACTTATTCCACTTGGAATAACTTTTGGCTTAAAATTTTCCTCGCTTTGTCCCCTCTATGCCCTATTATATTTTAATCTCTTTGGAAACACTACTTTAGTAAATCACAAATCAACAAAAGGTGGGGTTTGTAGTTATCAAAAACTGCAAAGAAATTAACTTTCGGCTGAGCGTATGGCGCACATTAGCATGTATGAATTATTGACGTCATGCAAAGTGTGAGGCTCGCGCTGAAGAAAAAATGAATTATTCACGAAGGTAACATCAAGTTTGGGTAAATGGTGCGAGGAAGATGAGACTTTGAGCCATCTAAGGGTCGACACGGTGATTGATATGACGGAAGTCATACTTAAACTGGTTTTATTATAGTCTAACCAAAGAGATTAAAATACAATAGGGCATAGAGGGGACAAAGCGACGAAAATTTGAAGCCAAAAGTTATTCCAAGTGGAATAAGTCTAGTACAATTTCGACCGAATGACAGATCGCGTTCATACTAACTGACATGACGCTTGAGCTTCAAACATGCTTCAAAGTTTTGTATGAAAATATTCCCAATGCCCCCTCTATGTCCTATTATATTTTAATCTCTTTGAGTCTAACGGTTCTACGCGATTTCACCCACGTAAGTCCCGTTCCCGTGTTAAAATTATAGCCCATGCTCAAAGGTCTATTACTTTTTGAGCTTATTCGTTACACACATATATTATTATATACAAAAGCACAAATACTTATGTCCTCTTATAATACATTATTAGTGTAGAAGTTTAGGTGTAGACTAGATTCTACAGTGAGTTTTATGGTCACCAACTTTTAATTTATTTCTACGTGCAGTAGAGTCTTTGAGAGAGCAGAATTGGAAGTAGAAATATAGTAATGGGGTATGTATAGCTTATGCATACTTGGAAGTACCCATTTAACAACAGCAATTTTTTTATTTATTCATTTATAACATTACTAGCGACCCGCCGCGACTTCGCACGGGTGCAATGCTTATACTAAAACCTTCCTCTTGAATCACTCTAGCTATTAAAAAAACCGCATATAAATCCGTTGCGTAGTTTTAAAGATTTAAGCATACATAGGGACATAGGGACATAGGGATATAGGGACAGAGAAAGCGACTTTGTTTTATACTATGTAGTGATTTTGTACTTATTCTAAAAGTCATCGCCAAACTGAATACAGTTTGTTTTCGAGATATCACTCTTTTTTTTATAGCATAGATACCTACATCATAATCGGAATATAATAAAATTGTGACATTCTGATATCTTTACATAGGAGATATCTATTAGGGGTCTTTAAAACAGCAAAAGAAGCGGAATACCTCTGCTTACCCCATAAGGGTAAAAGGCGTGAGATTTTTTTAAGCGATACAAAAAGGTTACGAGTTACAGAACATTCATTTGGTATAAACATACATATAGATACAAACATACATGCACCTGTCAACAAGATAGCGCAGTTGTTCGCTGGGCAGAGATATATACGTTGTGGGGACGCCCTTACCGTGTTGTCCTGAGATAGGGCAGTAGGTATATTATGTCGGTGTGGGTTTTAATTTTCGGTTTCATTAACATGTTTAAAAATACCCGACTGAATCAGAAGGAGGAACAATACAAATCTTTCCTCTTTATAATATTAGTATAGAAGTATAGATATAGATGTAACTGTTATCTTCGCAAAGTAGATGACATTTGATCGAGAATTGCTGAATGGCGTGCAACTAGAGAGGCCATGCTCAGCAGTGGACTGTTATAGGCTGATGATGATGATGATGATGTAACTATGCTTACTGTGATATTGTTACAGAATCCGAAAATATGTAATAGGTACTTATATATTATATTAATGAAATTAATAAATTGTGGGACACAATTTACATAGGGTTATTCAGTCTGCAACAAGGCAGAGCCTGTACTAGGGGTACTAAGCAACTGATAAACATACTTAAATAAATATTAAACGACCAGACACGAAGCCAACAGACATGTTCATCGAACCCGCGACCTCTGACTCAGAAGGCAGGGTCACTACCAACTGAGCCAACAGGCCCGTCATATTGCGACGTATCTTTAGATTTGTGTTTATCTTGGAGTAGCATCAGTTACGTTTTTACCCAGTTCAGCAAACTTTCTACTTTACTATTTTAATAATTTATTAAACATGTAACTGAAAGGCCTATGCCCAGCTGTGGGCTGTTATGGGCGGATGATGATTTAGGTACCTTCTTACTGTGATATTGTTACAGAATCCGAATATATGCGGTATACTCGTATAGGTATGTACTAGCAGAGCCCCGCGGTTTCACCCTCGTAGTTCCCGTTCCCGTGGAAATACGGGGATAAAATTTAGCCTATGTGTTATTCTGATGTATATGTTACCGGCAATCTGTATAATCCGGTATTATATATAATCCCTAGGCAATAGATATAATGCCTAAAACGTGCAGGTAATGTATGAAATATTATTTATTTCATACTCTGCCTAGGTATTATATATAATACCCAATGCGCAGCCGGTAATATATGTACAAGAAGAGGGCGGGAAGGATTTTTTGGAGGAATTTTTGGTTATAAATTAATTTTTTTCTAATTTTACTGTAGTTACAGAGAGGCAATTATTATTTTAAACAATAATTTATTGATTATATTAAAGTTCATTAAGTTACTCATATAGACTTCATGTTTTCAACGTTTAATATTTCCTTGCACATGACCTAGTGAGCTAAGAATAAATAAATATTTTTGAGTACTCAATTTTTAGTGGGCAATACCTTATTATTATTTTTACAAAACTATTTGATTAATTATTTCTTAATAATAGTGACATTATTTTGAGTAAGCAGCGCAGTGATACTGCTTCACATGATGAAAATCAGTGAGGATCGGGTTCGAATCCTGGCATGTACCTACGAGTTTTTCGAAAACTTAAGTACATATTTATCACTATCTCGACGGTGAAGGAAAACATCTTAAGGTAACCCGCAGCTCCCAGAATTAATTCTGAGACATGTAACAGACCCGGTCCGGTGATGGGCTCACCACCTATCACTTTTAGGGGTCCAGAGAACATCTCGTGAAAAGTGGGTATATCCAGAAATGGAATACCTCTGCCTACCCCCTTGGGGATAAAAAGGCGTGAGATTATTTTATTTATTTTGAACAACTTTCACTATGGAAATGGGACAGACTTGATCAGAACAACTTTGTTTTTCACTCCACCATACAATACTGAGATGAGAAAAATGACGTTGCTCTGATCAAGTTGGTTCCATGGTGTTGTTCCGAATGATGTCTCTAACAACCCAGTTTCAGCTTGTAAAATCCTTTTTGTTACACACTGTAGTTAGGTACAGAGAGAAGCTACTTTTATAAGGATTATTTTAAAGAATTAATTTATAGATTAAATAAAAGTTCATTAGGTTACTCATAAAGACATAATTATTCTGCAAAAAAAATCCAACCCTATTATAAAAACTATTTTGAGGAGCAGCCCAATTGGTAATTTTAATAAAGTAGATTTTAAGCAAACAGAACATCTTTCATTTGTCCGTCATTTCATACGTAGGTAGGTACTTAAATAACATTGATAAAACAGACCAAAATCTATTTATTTTACACATTGCCGGTGGCCAACAAGGTATTCTATATAATCCCTCGGTATTGTATATATTACCTAGGTAGAATATGTAATAGACATTAATATTAATAATATTTCATACACTGCCTGAACGCCCCAGGTATTACATATATTGCCTAGGGATTATATATGTCACCGTAAAATTGCAAACACCGTTAGATTATAATCTATCTCGCGAGATTGTAGACTGTCGAAAGATTGTGAACCGAACATACTGCTTACAATTTAACGCATTATTTTTCGATAGATTATAATATATCGAAGTGAAACTGATAGATCACAATCTCTCCAGCGTTAAATTGTCAACTGTCCAAGGACTGTCCCTGATTGGTCAGTCTTGCCGTAGTTATTTCTGTGCCCATAGAGTTAGGAATCAACCACAGATGTCAGTCAAACAAAATAAAAGCATTAAAAAAATTGTGACATTAAGTATATTACATTTATTTTTTTAGTAGGTAGGTAATCAATAATTCTGAGAATCAGTGAGGCTCGGGTTCAAATCCTGGCATGTACCAATGAGTTTTTCAAAACTTACGTACATTATTCATCACTAGGTCGACGGTGAAGGAAAACATCGTGAGGAAACCCGCATGTCTCAGAATTAATTCTGAGGCATGTGTAACAGACCCGGTCCAGCGATGGGCTCACCACCTATCACGTTTAGGGGTCGAATATTCTCGTGAAAAGTGGGTATTTCCAGAAATGGAATACCTCTGCCTACCCCCTCGGGGATACTAGGCGCGAGTTTTTTTTTAAGTAAAGATTTTTGTTTGGTATTTTTTTTTCTAAGGGACAATTTTGTTACGTTTTCGATTTTTATTCAAGTTAATGTTTGATTTGTTTCGGAGAGTAAACCTTTTCACGTTTTCAATTAGTTTTTTAATCTAGACCTTATTTTGTGATCGTTTTTTTTTAAGTGAAAATTTTGTTACTTTTTAATTTTATTTATGTTTGAGAGAAAATATTTCTGTTTTTTTGTTCCATATTTTTCTTAACATAATGTCAGAACTATTGATTACCTACATACTAGATAATAAATACAATATACGGTTCTTAACTGATTAATGTCACAATTTTTTAAATGCTTTTATTTTGTTTGACCGACATCTGTGGTTGATTCCTAGCTCTGTGGGCACATAAATAACTACGGCAAGACTGACCAATCAGGGACAGTCCTTGGACAGTTGACAATTTAACGCTGAAGAGATTGTGATCTATCAGTTTCACTTCGATATATTATAATCTACCGAAAAATATTGCGTTATATTGTAAGCAGTATGTTCGGTTCACAATCTTTCGACAGTCTACAATCTCGCGAGATAGATTATAATCTAACGGTGTTTACAATTTTACGGTGACATATATAATACCTGCATTATACAGATTGCCGGTAACATATATAAGCTATACCTAGGACAAAGAATTAGTCTAGCTATTCAAAGGGGGAACGCTGCCAGTATCTTCGGGACCTTGCCTAAATCCTCCTTTTAATAATATATTTTAGTTAGGTATACTATATATATATATTTTTAATTTCTTAAGGTATTTAGTTTCAGGTTTATTTATTATTATAACATATCCTTGTTTATCTTTAGGTTATTATTAAAATATAGTAAATGAAAAAAAAAACTTTCAATATAAGCTATATAACTGTAAAGTTTCATCAAAAGCCGTTCAGTAGTTTTTGCGTGAAAGAGGAACAAACATCTATCCATACATCCATAAATACAAACTTTCGCATTTATAATATTAAGTAGGAAGTAGGATAGTCGGCATCCAGCATCCAAAGTACACATCATTCATCGCCGCAATTGAGTTTTTAAGTCCGAACAACAACTAATTCGCCAATAGCTGATGCGTCAACTATCGTTACTGCTTATACCCTTATGTTTGTTTTAAGAGAAGTAGGTAGGTCAACCCACACCCAATTGAAATAAACTACGGTCAATCCCATAAAATAAAACCATTATCGGTGTACTTGAAAATGTTTTGGGACCGCAAAACTGTCCAATGAATGAAACATGTCCCACAATCCCCATGTTAACAGTTCCCGTGGGATTTACATAAATCTCCCGGGGTTCGCTCCATGCTTTGAATTGGTTTGTCACCTCAATCGATGATCTGCTTACAGATTTATACTACGTATATTATTGCTAGAGCATTATATACAGGGTGTTTTTTTCAAATGGGCGTGGATGGCTAAATCAGAAACTATGGGCAATAGCGAAAAGTACTCTAACGAGTCTCGGGCCTGATTTTGACGAAAACTAAAACTGTTTTAAATTTTAGAAAAATCAATATTCCTAGCCAGGAATCGTTAAACACGTTAACTTATATTTTTACTATTACAATAAAATAAAATAACTCTTTATTGTAGGTACACCAAAAACAACACAATATTAATACCAACATTAACTAAAGTACAATGGGCGGTTTTATCGCTTTTAGCGATCTCTTCCAGACAACCTTAGGATGAATGAAACTGAGAGATTAGAACTAGGGTAGACGGTGCACTATATATTATTGAACATACTATTACATACTATTACTTAAATAAATATATTGGTATAAATATATACATAATATATATTAAATAAATTAACAACTATAACTATTCTTCATAGTTTCTAATTTAGCCATCCACGCCCAGTTGAAAAATTCACCCTGTATATCCAAAGTCGGTGTATTTTTTTTTAAAGGAGGCGGTTTTCAATTTGGTTGTATTTATTGAAAGTATACCTTATAACGAAGTCGTTTTTTTGTTATATATTATATGTTAAGATATGTATTTAACTAGAGATTAAGTCGGTCCCATACTGGAAGTTGTTTCAGCGGTAATTGTATATCTAACTGATTGTCACTGTTATTTACAATAATATGCTCTATTAATACTGATTACGTTACGTTACGTACGTAATTAGACATTGTGTAGCAAAAACCTGCGTCTCTCATATGTGTTGTGTATGCCGAAAATATCCGAGTTGAAAAGAATGAATTCAGGTGTTGAAGAAAAAAATCCATTTTATGTATATTAAAATATAATATATTTACAATTTTATATGAGCTTTTGGCAAGAAATTCGTTGTACAAAAAAAAAACGTTACATTATAATATTTATAATAAGTAGCCTCCCATTAACAAACATTTCAAAAATCGAACGACTCCAAATGTTTATGGCATTCAATTTCCTCCCATCACAGTAAAAAAGCTACGCATTGTGCTGGCAGTTTCTGGAGTATTAAAAAATAAAATTTGAACACAATTCGAATTTGTCAATGGAACGAGACCAAAGAGATTTCGTAACTGATTAGTGATGTCCATAGTAGCCGAGGCCGCCGTATCCGCCGAGGCCCTGACCGTATCCTCCGTAACCGTGGCCGTATCCGCCATAGCCAACCTGGTTAGCGTAGCTCACGGCGGGGGCAGCGTAGTACCCATGGCCACCGTATCCTGTAAGAGAAAAGACTTGTTAATATCTCGAAATTACTGGGTGGTTACCTACTTCCTCATGTGTGAGGAAATACCCTTAGCTCAGCAGTGCGCTGTTACGGGTTGATCATAATGATGAAAGTACCTAGGTCTTTCTGTAGGGAAACTTTATGTCTGCCAAAGTTTTACAACATGGTGTTACTTTCGATTTTATAGTTGGCTAGTTGTTCCAAGCATTTTCACCACGTTAGTCCCATTCCCGTGGGAAAATTATAAGCCATGTTACTTACAGAAAAGTAACCTTTCAATTTAAGAGAGTATTTATTCGGTTCAGTAGTTTCTGAGTTTATTCGTTGCAAACATACTAAAAAAAACAAATCTTTCCCCTTAGTTGTGTAGTTTTTATAAATTACTGGTCACGCGTAATTAAGTTCCGATTTAGGCTGAGACTTTACCATTAATAAGCATATAATAAACAACATGAATATCAGAAAACATCAACACAATTGGGAAGAACACCAGGTCTCACTGTAACCTGAGACCTCAGAAGGCAGTCGTTATGAACTGCGCCGACAGACCCTTCGAAAGATGTAAGCTAATAAGTCAATTTTGTTGTCTGGTTTGTCAAATAACAGTAACCTATATCCTCTAATCAAGCGTATTCACGGAGCTTCGATATTCGATATTCGACTCGGAATCGGAAAATAGCTTCAAAACATCTAATCTTTGCATTCACATTTATATAAAGTTATCGTATTCATTTATGACAGGTGTTAAAGGAATGTTGCCAAAACTTTATAGCTACCTACTTTATAGCTTTGAAACTTGCATTGTTAAAATAGGCTTCATAATGAAGATTTATGTTTTAGAAAACTTTGTTTATGAGTCGTAAGGAAACACATGTTAATATTTGAATAATGTGCCATAACTTTTGCCTAATGCAGAAGTCATGTACTTACATCATAATTAATTTGGGTTGTAAACTTGTAAGAATGGTAGTCATATGTTTTAGGTTGATTACCTGTTAGAACCCGTATTTTCCTGTAGGTACCAACCCGTAGGAATTTACACCCTTTTCTACAGTGACCTTTCTCGGCTTGCTCTCAGCACCTCACCAAAGTTTCATCGAAATCGTATGCATTGTATAACAATGCACAAAAGACAACAAAAAAAATAAAACAACATAAAAAAATTAAACGTATTAAGTTGATATTCATTTTTATATATTAGAAGATTAAAGGTAGAAATTGAGAGACATAGAATCCGGAGGAGTGAGAGTAAATGTTGTAAGAATGTGAATGTGGAATATTATAGGGAAAGGACAAAGAAAAAGAGATATGTGAGAGATGATATAAGCAAGAAAAAAGTGAGTGTTGATAAGATGGTTGATAGGGATAAATAGAAAAATAAGACACAACGCGCCTAGTCTAATAATGGAAAAAGGGCAATAAAATGTTAATGAAGAAGACGTGTTGATATGTCAGTGAATCATTTACATTTTACTACCTCTATATCCTTCAATAACATTTAGATGTATTAAAATGATGAAATGATTGTGTTTTTGTTATTAAAGTATTAAGTAATAATAATAATGCAACAAAAAGACATTAAGTATTTAATGAAAATTGTCAAAAGAGTTCTCAGACATTATCGTACAAATCTATAACGATTGTTCTTCAGAGACAAAAGTCTGTCCGCAATTTTCCCACGGAAGCAGAAAGGTCGAATACAAAGTTCTGTTTTTAATACTGTCCTCAATATCACACGGGTACCTACTTGTTTAGCAATTAACTGACGTATTTGATAAATTTAGAAGGATAATAATATTTGCATCTTTATAGACGTCAATCTTGGGTAAATTCCTATGCACTTAGGAGTCGAAGTGCATTTGTTTTTACAGTTTTGTATCGAGTATAAAAGTAACTTACTTAAGCATGTCTTGATGGGGTAGGCTAGTGTCATATTTGTTTATATAGTTCTAAATTGGTACCCTAAGCAAACGTGAGTAGTATGTAGTTGCAAATTCTCAATCTAGCTCTCCGGTCTTTTGAGAGATGACGCAGTTTTTAAACTACAATCAGCATCCGAAACAATTATTTGGAAGGCTGTATCTTTACCTATAAATCAATGATAATGGCGAATTAAAGTTTAATCATTAAGGCAGCTAGATTACCAACCTCCGCCGAGTCCACCGTATCCGCCGAGGCCGCTGTATCCGCTGTATCCGCCGTATCCACCGTATCCGCCGTATCCGCCACCGAGCCCGTGGTGGGTAGTGTACGCAACTTTACTGACAGCCGGGGCAACTGTGAAAAGAAAAGAAAAAAAACGTTATAACTTATTTTACGCCTCAAATAATTCATCATCAATACGCTTTGAGACAATTTTGATCTTAAAATAATAAAAAGTATCCATATACATAATATGTATATAACAAGTGAGCCCCTGATGCCTTACATAAATTGATTATTATTATACAACATGTAACAGAATAAGCGCAATTCCTGAAATTAGTTTGTTCACTATAAATAAGGTCGAAACATAAAACTATAAAGTACTAGCAGCGCCCCGCGGTTTCATCCGCGTAGTTCCCCTTCCCGTGGGAATACGGGGATAAAATATAGCCTATGTGTTATTCTGATGTATAAGCTATATAACTGTAAAGTTTCATCAAAATCCGTTCCGTAGTTTTTGCGTGAAAGAGGAACAACATCCATCCAGACATCCATATATCCAGACATCCATCCAAACAAACTTTCGCGTTTATAATATTAGTAGAATTAACAATGTCAACTTAGTCCCAAAATAGACCGCCTCTGACCATTCCCGGTGCAAAGGTACCCATAATGCTGGCTGCGTTGCCTCGCTGGATGGCGCTGGCAGGCGTATGAGGAATTGCGATTTTTCTGTTACGAGTTGTATAGCTGCTTCGTGTTTTTTGTCAATTACAGTTCTTATGAACCAACGCGTAACAAATTATTAATCGAACGCTCAATGTAAAGGTCGTTAGAGAATGTTTTTGTTAAAAAAACAACAATAAACTTGTCTTTTTATACAGTCGCGTGACTAACTTCAAATGTGGAAGCTATTTAAATTTTTTATTGAAAAATATGCCTTATTGTTGAATGCTGTCTGTCTAGGAAATGGCAATGAAGCGAAATATGTTGAAATCCATCTGGGGACAATCTGCCTGAATAATGCTTAATTTCTCCAACCAGGCTGATTTAGAAGTAGGCTGGCGTGTGAAAGTGCCTAACCAAATGAGCGCAAGTATTTTACACTCTAGAACTATTTGGCGAGGATGGGTTAAAACGGTGAAGACGATAAAACCGGTTCATATAGATACCAAATAGGTTTGAGGATAAAGGTTTTTTTGGAAAGATAAATTTTTTCTTCCAAT
The DNA here is from genome assembly GCA_963855545.1 of Ethmia dodecea. Taxonomy (NCBI): domain Eukaryota; kingdom Metazoa; phylum Arthropoda; class Insecta; order Lepidoptera; family Depressariidae; genus Ethmia; species Ethmia dodecea. The sequence goes on from OY979452.1 coordinate 2,692,193, forward strand.
CTCTTTGGATAGTATCTATATTAATAAATTGTGGGACACAAATAACACACGGTTATTCAGTCCCAAACTAGGCAGAGCCTGTACTATGGGTACTAAACAACTGATAAACATACTTAAATAGATATTAAACACCCAGACACGAAGCGAACAGACATGTTCATGCACACAAATGTTGGCCAAGAGCGGGGATCGAACCCGCGACCTCCGACTCAGAAGGCAAGGTCTCAACCAACTGAGCCAACAGTGAAAAAAGATGCAAGTGAAAAAGATACCTGCCACTGGGAAAGTTCTATTGGGAAAACCATATTGGTCTACATCTATGATTGTATGTTGGTTTGTAATGAACAGGCTCCGAAACTACTGGACTGAACTTAAAAAATATTGCACCAATTGAAAGCTTCTATTTTTCTACGAGTAACGTGGGCTAAAATTTTCCTACAGGAATGGGAAATGGTGGGGAACAGGTCGTCGTAGTCAATCAATCTGTTTTATCAATGACTAGCTTTTGCCCGCGGCTTCGCTCGCGTTTATTTCAACCCCCTAGGGGTTGAATTTTGCAAAATCCTTTCTTAGTGGATGCCTACACTGTATAAGGTATCTATGTGCAAAATTTCAAGTCTCTAGACCCAGCGGTTTAGGCTGTGCGTTGATACATCACCAATCAGTCAGTCAGTTTATAATTTTATAGATTAATAATGTATTACATTAACAGTGCTTCTAATTCTGAACTTGGCCTCGAAGGTCATTAGAGGGCGTTCTACTTATTTCTGCATGAACCTTACTTGCTCATAGTTTTTTCGATTCATGCTTGACTGATCGGTAGTAAAAAAGTTGAAGTTTAATCGTGCAGGCAGTGCTCTGTTTTGCTTATCATTTTAAAAAATAACTATTAGTAACTATCTCTTTTCTGTGTATATAAAAATATAGCATAACGACCTGTCTAACTGTTCCACAATGCACAGCCTCAACCACTGGCAGGTAAGAATTATTTAGAAATATCCTTTGGGAAATAGAAAAAAAACAGTAAGTACCTAAGTTCAAAGAGATCGTCCATTGTTAGTTCTTCTTAATATCAAGGCACTGATCCATCCTGAGTATCTTTCACGAAAAAAGAGGTCATTCTAATCAAATTACCGAATTACCCACACAACTATAATTACGTTTGTTAGTTTGTTTGTATGCCAAGGACCTACTGTTTCCCACGGCAGGTGTCATTATATCAGCGATATTGTGTGTGACCATCTAGTAGTGAAAATTGTACCTGTTGCTTAATAAAACTGACTCGCGTAACATAAAAAATACTATACTTAAATAAATAAGGCGTAGGTATACAGTGTATTAAAGTAGTGATAAAATACTCAGGATCGATATTGTAGGATCTGTTATAGGAAGAACTAAACCTCAAAAATTTCACAAAGCTATATGGTTCTCAAAAATAGGAAAAAAAAAAACTAAGCTGTGAGAAAAAATACGATATAGCAAAAGCTAATACATTCCGGGTTAAAAATAAGAATTTAAAGAAATAAGGTAAACGCAGCTATTAACGACCCATCGAAAATCTGCAGGTATTGCCGACCCATTCAGCTTATTCTTATTTTTATCGGTTTGGAACGATTTGAGTCACAAGAGAGCATAATATACACACATGTTTGTATGTTTCCTAATTAATTTACTGGTGTTAGTGTACGTAGGTACACGGGAATGTGACCAAATACGTTATTTTCTGTGAACGTAGCGAGTGCGCCGAACGTGTCATACTAACCCTTACTTCCTCAGGTAAGTACTCAATTTTTTTGCTTATGATATTTTATATATAAATATTTACGTTAAGTTTATTCTGAATTACTCAACATATTCCTTTATTTGTATATTCCACATTTCGCAACTAAATTATTGTGTTTTAAGGGATTTCAAAAAGTATTTTTGAAATTAAAATAGAACGGCAATAGCTGCAGTGCATTTTAGTAGTGCAGTCATTACCGACCCATGGATCGGCAATGGCTGAGAGGTTATTCTTTATTTTTTCCCTTTTTTGTTAATGCTTATAATAATTAAACAAGTTTTTATAACACCATTTCAATCTTAAGTATTCTAAAATTATAAGCATCTATTAGCGACATACTCCATATTATATTATAAACTTGTTTTTCCGCGATAAACTGCCACGCATTATTAAACATTTAGATATGGGGTATGAAAGAAACTACTTAGAGTTTTCTTCGCATTTATATGAAAATGGTGTATTTTTTTATAGTTTAGGACTAAATCAATAAATTATTGTATTAAAATGGATAGGGAAATATATTACAATTAATATCGATTATTTTTCGTGGCTCGGTAAAAGATTTGTTAATTTTTTTATTTAACACTAATTAACGATCCATATGAATCGGAAATTGCAACAAAGAGAAGCTATCACCGATTCTATACCCATTAATTGGTATTTTTTGATTAACGGTATGTAATGTCTAAAAGTAAAGCTACTAATTTGTTTTAATATAATGATTTGATTCAATGAGTTAGGTTAGGTTTAATTTAATTTAATGTCATTAAATTTCATTTTCATTTCATATCCATAAAAAAAATCTACTGAAGACTTGGCTGTATGTATAGTTCCCTTTGCCTACCCAGAATGGGTGAAGAAAACAAAAAAACCTCTGCTTTTAATCTTTTACGGTTGGCGCGATTTTCCAAAAATGTTAGTTGAGTTTATTGTATTTTTATTATTTTATTAAATTGCTTAATTTTTTCGCAACTGTATTAAAAATAGTTATTAAGTACACGTGCGGAACCGTCATTGCAACTTGTTCCGACAGTCAACCCTCACCTTCGGCTGCGCTAAACTTGGGAAGTTCGAAAAAAAATTATAGGCTTTTTGGCAAATAAAAAAAAGGGTTTAAGTTATTTTGAAATAAAATTGTCTAATTATTTTTATCCAAAACATGTAAATTATATATTTATAATAGTTTTTACTTTTATTTTCAGGTTTGTCACTCTGACTTAAATAGTATAAAGTATTAGTGCTAGCCACGGTGGAGCAAATCATGATTCATGTGTGTATAGAAGCACCAGCCGCTATCCCAACTTGAAAAAATCTGTGCTGAAAATAAAACAGTGTGTTTTTATTTTATTAACATCTACACATTTACAAAATTGTCTCTGAATTTTGATAGTGAATATTTATGTTTCAGGTGATTCAGTGATCCCCTGTGTCAAACACAAATGACACTAGCACCAATTCCCTTTAACGGCACTACATGGAACTGCATTGTGAAGTAACAGCATTGACATTGTTTTAAGAAGTAATTACTATTAAGCAGGCTAATCAATTAGAAAGAAAGGCTATGGTTTGCACTAGCTGGCCAAGCAGCAGGTTTCCTGGGGCGCAAGATAACAATACACGACCTATGTTCTCAATTTGATTTAATGAATGTTATTCTATTTACCATTTCTATTAAAGTCAATTTTCTTATATTCATAAAATTTCATTTATGTCCACCGAGAAATCAATACTTTTATTTTTATTGAGGTCCAAATGTGAAAACAATCTTTTAAAGAATCCACAAGCATTCCGAGCTTCACTGCGATTAGTTGGAAAGCATGGGTACTAGAAGAAGAAATCTACATAACAATGAATATCCTGTTGGTTTGGTTGGTATTAATTTTTTTTCACCCCTTACAGGGTAGGCAAAGGCATTACGCCATGCAGCCTCGTCATTAGTTAATGATATCCTGGAGTAAATGGCTCTGCTTCAGAGTCCATGCACAAAAATACAGCGTCTTCAACACTTTCTACATCCTTAACTTAGTTATCAACAGTAAAATAATAGCATTTTTACTGAAGACTTCATTGTGACTTCTTGAGGCTATCCAAAAATGTCCATATCTCGCATTTTATCGAATTTCCCATTCACTGCACACTTTCACGGACACTTGTCAAAACCCGAAATACACAGCAAAATGAAAATTATACAAAAAACATGACGTCCCTCTTCGGATTCCCGCCAAAAAGTTTAAGATCAAGTTTATCTACATTTTCTGATTATTTTAGTAACTATAATTATTGTAATGAATCAAGTACAAAAATGAGAAGCAAATAAAAGTAAACGGGACATTTCGAAAACGGGATATTTTGGGAAAGCGATATTTCGCTCAAATTAATAATTATTTTGAGAATCGAACGTGTAGGTAGGTATTCTGTGAAAAAAGTATGCTTTTTTTACTTAAGGGTCGGTGTTAGGATTCATAAAAATCGGTAATAGCTTCAAAGCGTTTCGGGTGGGTCGGTAATAGAAACAATTGACTTCAACAATCCTTTGATTATTTTTTCAATGAAAACATGATATTTATAAACAAATGAAAATATAAATATAAAATATACAATCCATATTTAAATATAAAATAGAAAAATCTGGTGTGTTTGCAACCACTACCCTTAATTCTAATAATCAATTTCAAAACTTGCTTAAGGGGGTCGGTAATAGCTGCGTTTACCTTAATTAAAGATAATTTTGTATTGCCAGTTGTAAATATATAAAATGATTTTAAAGTTCACGTTTGGTAACAGACCACTACATCCTAGGACAACAGCTGGGCAGCTTATTGCTACCACTGCACTGTTCTAAATTAGCGGAATAGGGAGGGGTGGCAGCTTATACAAAATTTTCCGGCAAATTGAATATCTCTTTAATATTGATTTTAAAAATAATAACAATAATCCCTCGCCTTTTATACCTGACTGGGTATGCAGGTATTCCGTTTCTGGAAATACCCACTTTTCACGAGAATATTCAACCCTTAAATAATTGATTTCAATATTGAAAAACTTTTAACAATCAATCAAGTCAATGATTCATGACTGGTCCAATATTCGGTATGTATGCTGAGATATTTTCTCTGTATATTTCGATTAGGTATAATGTTTATAAGAATGTTTTACCAAGCTATGTTGCGGTTCTGAACAGATACCCATCAAATATTAAAAGTGGGGTTCGTAAAAGGTTACTAATAGTTCCATTTCAATTTAAAATTACTATGGTGTCGTGCTAACATACAATAGCAAACTCAAAGGTGGTGTGAGGCAGGTGATATATAATATCCAAAACCTTTTGCACTGTCGATAGCAACTAACAACAAAAATGAGACAATTACAGGAGAATAATGAGATTAAATTTTCCCCAAGAAGTCTCAACAAATGTCGTCTGATTTACACCGAATCCTGCAAAAATCTGATATTTCTGGAGGAATCCGGTAACTGGACAGCCCTGTCCCAGGAGATAATGATCTTTGCAAGGCTTGATAGCCACTTTATTGTGCTCCAGTCGGCAACTCTCTGCATTAAGGTTCAATCTAGCGATAGAGAATCATGCCTTAATGACCTTGGTGAATACAAAAGCATTAAAGGATGTCGCAAAAAAAAAAGAACAGTTTAACGTATGTCATTGAAGAATATGTTTTGAGTCCTGAGTTCATAGATTACGAACCATTTGTTTAAAATACCATAAAAACCTGTTTGGACTTCATCTACATGGTATTTTCTTTTCATCTCTCCGAGCGGAAACCGTCAACTTTCGGTCCGCTGCGCTAAATCGACCGCCTCGGTCGACAATTGCATATATTCTGAGACATTTCTTATTTTAGGAAGTAAAATGTATGTAATATACTATGTACCTAATATACACACACCGGCACAATTAGCGGAACAGAAAAAAAAGGGAGTATTTACGCATTTTTGCGTGTTACTGGCCGGCTAAACAAGCTTTTTTTAAATTTGGGTTTTAATTTAAAAATGGAATACTAAGCGACTGCCCTTTTTTTCATTCTTTTGTTTTAATTTTCATTGATTCATTTTTTCCACCGCTTGTCCGTTTTTAGAAGGTTCGTGAATTCCATTTGAAAAGCTTTGAATTGCAGTTTTTGAGGCTTTTGAGTTTTTTCGCATATTGATAATTTACGAGCATCTAATTATGCCTGATTTAACGCCATCAGAAATCATTAGGGCAGATCAAATGAGGAGAAATGGTCAAACCTACAGATCGATTGCCTTCGTCATCAACGATTTATCGTAGCATCCAACGATACAGATTGACGAATGCTCTAGTGAGAAGGAGAGGACAAGGCCGGAAAAGGTGTACTTCAAGGAGGGATGACCGTTTTCTCCAACTTCAAGTCCGACGGAACACGAGACTAACGGCGGTGCAGGCTCGAAATTTACTGGAAGAGGTACGAGCAGTAAGGATGAGTGAGCGGACAGTTCGTAGAAGATTCGAAGAAGTGGGTATAGGCACGTATGTGCCCGCCAAAGCCCCAAAACTTGAGAGACATCATCGCACAAACCGTCTACACTTTGGTCGTGAACATCGTGATTGGGACTTCGACGACTGGGGACAGGTTCTTTTTACTGATGAATGCAGAGTTATGTTAAATCAAATTGATGGAAGGCAGCGAGTATGGAGACGCAAAGGAGAACGGTATATCCAGTCTAATTTTGAAAATACAGTTGCATATGGCGGCGGTTCAATTATGGTCTGGGGAGGAATATGTTTAGGAGCTCGTACGGAGTTAGTAGTGGTCGATGGCGGGAATCTGAATGCTGATCGGTATATCAGGGAGATTTTAGAAGAACATGTTGTGCCATTTGCCCCCTTTATTGGTAACAACTTCATTCTAATGCAGGATAATGCTCGGGATCACAGTGCTCGCACAGTACAGACATACCTAAACCATGTTGGTATAACGGTGATGGAGTGGCCAGCACGGTCCCCCGATATGAACCCTATAGAACACGTCTGGGACTTGCTAAAGAGGAGTGTAAAGTCAAGAATGCCCCCTCCCAATAATCTCAACGAGTTGCGAAACGCATTACTTGAAGAATGGCAGAGGTTGCCCCAAGAAACCATTGATAACATCATCCGCAGCATGCCCAGACGGATGGAAACCCTCATCAGAGCACGAGGAGGAAACACTCGATATTGAACAGTCATTGAAATTGTTGTTAAACTTTGGAAAATCTTGAATTTTCTGCTGTTTCTCTATAATTAAAAATCGAAGAAAAATGCATTTTGTTTAATTTAATTTTTATTTTTATAAAATTTTAAGTATGGTGTTACAAATGAATGTCAAAACATGTTAATTTAATTGTTGTTTCATTTTAAATAATATATTGTTTAAAAATTACATTCATTGTTCTAAATTCCCTCTTTTTTCTCCTTTTTTTTTCTGTTCCGCTAATTGTGCCGGTGTGTGTATAAGGTATGTTATCTACTATATAAAAATAAGTCGGGTTTTCCTTCCTGACGATTTAACTCGAGAACGGCCGGACCGATTTTGATGAAACTTTTTGTTTGGGTTCGAGTGGGTCCAGGGATTGGGTTCAGTGGTTTATAGCAAAGAAAATTCAGCATTGCACCCGTGCGAAGCCGGGGCGGGTCGCTAGTATACTATAAATATCTCGTAGCACTCATAACCAAACATCATCGGGTTGATCAATCTAATTCCTTAACTGAACGCGTACTTTGTATAAATTTGGTCTAGGTAGTAATTATTTTCTGACTTCGTACTGATAATCACAAATCAGTATACACGTTATTGATCTTTGATTGGACAAAAATTTAAGAAGGTACAAAATAAATTCCTCCAAGTTTATCCCCTTAAACCTCTGATGCCCTAGTAATGACAAAGGACGTACAGACCTAACTCCCTACGGGATCAAGGGATCTCATTCCCGTGGTAACGATTAACTAAACGGCGATTCTAGTAATCGTTTTAGTAGATTCAAATGATTTGGTAACATCTTTGTTATTACTATGTATTTGACTTTTGGGATGTTTTGTTAACTCGGTAACACTTTATTGGTATCTTATGTCAATCCTATACATCTATATTAAAAATCTACAGCTTTCACGATGGTAGAATGTAAATTTGTATGTAAATTTATAGTATTTTTATTGTTAATGTTTGTGTAGATATAAAGAGAAATCTTCAAAGTAAAAGAGCAGTGAGAGCTAGCCTCTCATGCGTGAGGTCTAACGTAGTGAGGAAACCCGCAGGTCCCAGAATTAATTCTGATTCATGTGTAACAGACCCGGTCCGGCGATGGGCTCACCACCTATCACGTTAAGGGGTCCAAAGATTATACTAGTAATTTTTGGGTAATTCCTGAAATCTAATACCTCTGCCTATCCCCTCGGGGATAAAAGGTGCGAGTTTTTTTATTTTTATTTAAAAAAACTTTATTTTTATTATTCCTAATATTTTTTGTATGAATCCTTTAGTTGTTAGTACAAAAGAAGTTTTTAGGTAATAATCAAATAATGGAGTGATCAAATCTTTTTATGCAAATTGAAAACTGAATTTCTCCACGCCGGGAACTAAAAGCTTTTGGTCAATTTAAAGTTGGACGGAATAGTGCAGCAGAGTCGGGAGGCGTCCGAAGCGGAAAGGAACAAGTTTTATGAGTTATTGATACGAAAAACGGAATTTCCTAAAATTCCATTTCTATGCTATTGCTTTTGGAAACTGATTAAGAACTCCTTAGCAGATTTGATATACCTAGTTTCCCTTTAAGACTATTAATTAATTAAGAGACTTTTCATAAACATAAATCAGTGATGATCGTGCCTCATATTATGTATATTATTATTACTCGTATTTATGAAGTGTTTATTTTGGAGTAGTTTCTAATTGCTTATAAATAATGTTCCTACCACCAGTGAAACAAAAATACCTACCGAATAATTACATAATATATAAAAGAACTTAATATTGTAGTAAAGTAAATAAATACGAGTAGTTGAATTTCAATATAAACTTGAATCATGCTAAATGACGAGAAATATAAAATGCTTGTTCTTGTGAAGAATCAGGAACTTTTGTTCGTTTCAAAGGATAATAAGGTATCCTTTGTAAGAGTCAGACTGTTTATGGAGTATTACAAAAATGGAATATTACATTGCAAGAATAATGGGTTGTAGGAAAAGAAGGCACGTGAAGGAAGAAAATGCTTTGCTTCATAATAATGATTTTTTTGACATTCTATATAGTACGGAGACTTAGTCAATTTTCGATTATTTGGATAATTGCACTTGTTCAACAATTTTTCTCCCCTAACAAACAAATCGCCGGTATGAAGAAGTCCGGTTAACGAATTACAATTTTGAAGTTATTATTATACACTGCTGTGTTAGTTTTGTAGTTTTTCCCATTAAAAATAATAATAAAAACATATCCTAGCAAGTAAGTATACATTAAGTATTTAAACCTAAAATCCCGAAGGTGTATACAATGTAGGCTATGACACTTTTTGGAAAGAAAAACTTAGGCCAAAGGAATAGACTCACATAGTTACAAAAATATGCTACCTAAACTTTTTGTGTAGTCATCATTATCGATGAAAGGCGTGTTGTAGTATAAGGCCCGTATTACAGAATGATCCTCGGTTAGAATCAGAAAAGCGCCGATATATGAGTCGCATAAAACTGTCCTTAAAGATCTATCAACAGTAATATCAACTTCCTTTTGACATTATCATCCTTCACACAATCCAATATTTTCTTTGGTCTACCCTTCTTCCTATAACCTGAACCTACACTTTTGATGTAGTTATAGGGTGTAAAAGTAAATCCACTATTTTGTAACACTCACCATAACCTCCGTAGCCTCCATAGCCTCCGTATCCTCCGTAGCCTAGCCCGCCACCGTATCCGAGGCCGCCACCATATCCAAGGCCACCATATCCGACACTGTCATATCCTTGGCCTCCATAGCCAAGACCACCGTAGCCAAGACCACCCAGGCCTCGCTTCTCGGTCTTCTTGGCCTCTTCAGCGGAGACCGCTGCGATGGCAAGGGCGGCTACGATCTGTGTACAAAGAAGTTCATCACTAAAACAACTAAATTTTATAGACACCAAAAGCTTCGGTTGCATGTATATGGCACTGGAAATATTAACACTATCCTCTTATTAGTGCGGACAAGTATAAAAGTGTAGTTTTGCGAATCCGTCATTTTGCGATGGTTCCGCCTATAATACTCCTGAGATGAAGATGAATATAACGATACTGTGCACTTTAAGACTACAAGAGGTTATTTTGAAATATTCTTATATACATAAACATATACATCCAAAATGGATAAACGCATTGTGGTGCAGTCACATAATGAATTTTTATAGGTACTGATAATCCGCTCAGGCGCCAGAGGTCTACTTCATATGAATCCCGTGGGAATATCATAAAATTATGTGTTAGCAGATGCTAACTTATAAGCTTCCCCAATTCAAAATTACTTCCTTAAATCCAACGGTTCCTAATATTTCGTGCCCGTCATGATTTCTTAGTACCCCACGGTACTTAAACTGCCTTAAAATTGAAATTGCAAGTCCACTTTGTTCTGTGCGTTGTCTGTCAGTAATTTTTACAAGTATAAGGTTAATCACTTGAAGTAACGTCATACATTTCCCAATCCGTGTAATAACCGACGCATAGCTCCTTTGTCAATGCTCTGAAGCAGGAAGCGGTTGCTGCAACCTGCATGGCTGTCATTATTTGCTCATGGCTTTATTGGCACATGAACAAATGCCCGTGGTGGAGCTTACTAGTTAAGTCCTAATCATGGAGGTTCGTAGGAAATGCGTGGGCTGAGTGTTGTAAGCCTAAGCTAGGCATAGTTTATCAAACGTTTTAAAAGGATTAATTCATGAGATTGGTGTATAATAAAATTTTTGTCAATGCTGTGTTATAGCGAATATACTCGTAGTTACGAGTAGTTAGATTTGCTTAACAATACATATATTTTATGACATTTTAGTTAATTAATGAACATTACAAAATTAGTTTTACCCGACTGCTTCCGAAACATGGTAATGTTTTTCGAGTACCTATATGTACTGTTATGAGCAAGGTATGGAGATAATCAAAAATATAATTATATTTGGTAGGTACGAGTTTACTAGATGACCATATTAAAGAGTTTTTCCATTTCCCGTGTGATGCATTTTCGGTCCCACTGGTTTTTTTTATTGTTTGCAAATAACTTACAAATATCGTTTTTACATTGTTTCAATCAAAATAAACAACTGCTAAGCTTTCAAACGATCGAGCCCTTATAAAATTGGAATGCGAGTTTCTTCATCATAGAATCAATGATAGAGTAATTTTAGTCCTAGCAAGGATCTAATTCATGACTTCCAACTACTAATATAGTTAAAGGCAGGATAAAAAGTACTATATTTTCTTAAACGAAAAGTATAACACAACTACGAGATGGTACACTTCTTTTAACTTTTGCGATTCTACCCAGACTCTAAAACTTGAGAAAATAAATGCCTTACCAAGAATTTCATGTTGATGCTGCAAGTAACACTGTACGGTGGTACGGTGAGTGACTGATGACCAGTACGCGTGCTTCTGGCTTTTATACTCATTGCGCGCGACTCGGCTGTCTTAACTGTTGCATTTTTGCCTCTGCCAAGGATACATCGAGGATTTCGCTTCGCTAGGGTGTTGGGCTGTAAACAAAAAGTTATGCTGCTTACAGAAATTCGGTAAATTATAAAGGTCGGTTTTGTTATGATTAAAACTCTGGAAAGCTAAGTAAGAACCAGTGTTTTTTACAAATTGACTATGAAATTGATTATGAAAAACCGCTGGGAATTTTCGTTGTATATTTGATAGTTAAAAAATAGTACATTATGGTACAAGTGAGTAAAGTTGGTGATTACCGCTGAGGCGCCATTGAGACCCGAGCCGTAGGCGAGGGTCATAAGAGAGCCGAGGACGGTAATCATCAATACACACGTGTATCATACGACGTTTTTCAACACACTTGTGAATAAATAATACTAAAAAATCATTTTAAAATAATCATTCGCAATGGCGGGGAAAATTAATTGGTTTTCCAATTTTTTATTTATATAATTTGGAAAAGGCAAAAGGATCTAGGCCCATACAGCCTCGTTTTCCTATGCGCTCGCATCTTACAATGGCGATCGGCCATGGACTAAAAAAATTAGGTTTCTTTTTCTTTGGTTTGTCGTGGATAGCGTTTTAGCCACGTACAAAATGGGGTATTTAAAGTTTTTACAGAGAAAACCAAAGTTATATTTGAGTGAAAGTTTTGTTTATTAAACACGTACAAGTTGAAATGATCTATTTAAATACGAAGTTGCATGAAATGAGCAAGCCATATTTGTGTATTAATTTATTAGTACGATTGAATACGATCTTTTTTGTATCGAAACTTTTTTAAGAACAAAGCAACTCTAGCAACAAAATTGAAAAAAAAAATCTATAACTCACTAGTGAATAATAGCAAACAAAAAGTCTCAGTTTGATTATAGGTGTCATTATGTGCCTAATTGCAGTGAAATTAGAGCCACTTTATGAGCAAGTGTGTTGAAAAATATATAACTGATAGTAGCCCTCATTCGTGAGACTCGGGTTCGAAGCATGTACCAATGAGTTTTTTAAAAAGCTTAGGTACATAATTCACTAGTCCGACGGTAAAGGAAAACATCGTGAGGAAACTTGCAGGTCCCAGAATTAATTCTTATGTGTAACAGGCTCATCACCTATCATGTTTATAGGGGTCTAAACTCAACAGTCAACTCGCCGGTGGAGATGGGATGCTGTTTACATTTAGCCAATCTTCATGGACGAGTTTAGAGTGCCTTGTTATTAGACTATTGACGTTTCTAAGTGTACCTTTTGTACTTACAGAAAATAAATTATCTTACAGGTGAAGCGTGGGTATTTCATGAAATGCTACTATGCCTGCCCCTCGGGGATAAAAGGTGTGAGATTTACTTCTTCTTAACCACTCAAACCAATAATCTGAGACACACTTGATTTTTAATTGTTACCAATTGCTGTTCGTTAGTCTCGCTACTCGAAAATGATCATTTAAGGAACCTTTGCCTACTAAGTTTCATGCTTTAAGGCCTGGCGGTTTTGGATGTGCGTTGATCGATCAGTTACACCCAATCAATCAGCCAGTCTGTTATTTTTTCTTTAGACTAGCTGGCACCCAGTGGCGTTGCCCGCGCGGAGTTTATTCCCGTTCCCGTAGGAATTTCAATTCATAGCGTTTTCCTACACGACATAATGATATCTACATAGGTACCATATTTCATGTTTCTTAAGTGTAATCGTTTCATAATAGTACGTAATTCTCTTTCTCAGTTTTTTAAGCTATTGCATAGCTTCTATCGCGGGCCTTGAGCGCGGGGACCGAATCCAGAAATTCCGTAACGAAAAAACCTCACTTTCCCCACTCCGACGTCCGAGTCAGAGTCCGAGTCCGAGTCCGAGTCCGAGTCAAAATGTTTTATTCAAAATTCAAAATTCAAAATTCAAAATTCAAAATTCAAAATTCAAAATTCAAAATTCAAAATTCAAAATTCAAAATTCGAAATTCGAAATTCGAAATTCGAAATTCGAAATTCGAAATTCGAAATTCGAAATTCGAAATTCGAAATTCAAAATTCAAAATTCAAAATTCAAAATTCAAAATTCAAAATTCAACATTCAAAATGCAATAGCTTTACCGTGGCAGTCCCCGAGTGCCACACGTCTTTTTTTTTTTTTTTTCACGGGAATGAGACATTTTTCTAGAATAAAAAGTACTCTAGATGTTGACCCGAGTACTCAGTTATCTCCGTACCGAATTCCATCAAAATCCGCAAAGTAGTTTTTGTGATGCGTGTACAGAAAGACCAAAAAAATCATCAGATCCAAAAATTTCAAAAAATTATGTTTTGGTATCTAAATCGATAACTATATAGGTACATTCAAATTTTCAAAAAATATTTCATGTACTGGCACGGTTTAGTTACAGTTGTATTATATGTATAGACTAGCGGCTCTGCGCGGTTTCGCCCGCGTAGTTCCCGTTCCCGTCGGAATACAGGAATAAAATATATCCTATGCTACTCAGGGACATTCTAGCTTTAAATTGGGGAAATAATTTTTAAAAGCCGTGCAGTCTTTTTTGAGTTTATTCATAACAAACATACAAAAATAGTAATCTTTCCTCGTGATTATATTAGATTGATAGTAGTACGAAGTTCCAAAGAGGTTGGATGAAAATCATTCTCTTTCCTAGAAACTTTTTCTTGAAACGTCTTTGCGAAGGACATTCCACAAGACCCTGAATCGCCTAATACATGACGTCATGTCAACGTACGTTTATCGATACAGGTACCATGGTAATCGACTTGGGTAATTAATTTACTTTTCGTTGTTAGAAACGGATGAAATACCTAACAGTGCTGATTAGTACTTGATACGTTTACAATTTTAAAGGCAGCTTGAGGCCAGTGACGACCAATAATGAAACACACTTATAATGCAACCGGGTTCTTAGACTAAAATCAACGCGGAGCTTGACACATTGGACTTTGTAACGTTCTTATTACAATCGCCTTAGAGGTCAGACTTCCACTACAAGTGTAATTGCTTCACATGCTCTTGACTGTACCAAAAAAGAAATAAAAACCAGCCAAGTGCGAGTCGGACTCACGCAAAGAGGGTTCCGTAAGAACTTGTAAGTTTCCTCTAACGACAAGATAAACTCGATTGAGTGATAAAGTTAAGTTTAATGCATGTTGTTCCAATACATCGACATACCTAGGTCACTGTTAGTTAACTAACTATTCTACTTCTTGATTCCGTTTAAAAGTTTTCTGATTTTTACCATAGATACTTGTGCTATAGTCATTGCTTTTTGATAAATTTTATGATTGTAAGTCAACTGGAACCCGGGAGGTTTGGGTTCGGCTGCATCTCTTAATTGCCATTACACTATACGATTTTTTTCAGCTGCAAAAGAAAAAAAGAAAATATTTCAACCTGATACACTTGAGAAAAACGCTATTTTTCACACATATATTTCGAAATTTATAGTTAGGTACATAAAAAAAAATTGCACGTCTTTTATCCGAGAGGGTAAGCACAATAGAGGCAAAGGTATTATATTTCTGGAAATACTTACGTTTCACCAGTGTATTCTTTGGACCCCTAAACGTGATAGGTAGTGAGCCCATCGCCACGGGGTGTCGTTACACATGTCTCAGAATTAGTCTAGTAATTCTGAGACCTATGGGTTTCCTCGCTATGTATTCCTTCACCGATGAGTTAGTGAGGAGTACCTATATAAGAAGAAACGCAAGTTTTTTTTATCAACTCTTTGGTACATGCGCTCGACAGATTTTTATTTTGAGTAAATTTTAAAGACTCATATTTATTGTTAGTACGTACTTATAGCTATGTTAATGTTTACATTTATAAAATTAAAATTATGCTTCTAGAAGTACCTAAGCAGTGGTTAGACATAATAAGTACTTCTAGAAACATAATAATATAATAATAATAATATAATCTCACGCCTTTTTTATCCCCGAGGGGGTAGGCAGAGGTATTCCATTACTGGATATACCCACATTTCACGAGATATATTGGACCCCTAAACGTGATAGGTGGTGAGCCCATCGCCGGACCAGGTCTGTTTACACATGTCTCAGAATTAATTCTGAGACCTGCGGGTTTCCTCACGATGTTTTCCTTCACCGTCGAGCTAGTGATAAATATGTACGTAAGTTTTGAAAAACTCATTGGTACATGCCAGGATTCGAACCCGAGCCTCACTAATTTTCGGCCGGCTCTTTAACCGTCCGGGTTATCACTGCTCTAGAAACATTCTAGAAACATGCATGCCGTCACAATGCCTCATGTATGGCTAGTCAAACCTCTCGGCTATCAAACGCAGGATGGGGTTGGGGCTGGCCCGCACCCGCCCTTTAACCATATATCTATCACAGCTCACTAAATAAATAGTTAACTAAAATAAAAAAATCTCACGCCTTTAATCCCCGAGGGTAGAGGGTAGGCAGAGAGATCCATTCCTGGGTTAGACCCACTTTTCACAAGATATTATGGACCCCTAAAAGGGATAGGTAGTGAGCCCATCGCCTAATTAATTAGAGACTAGCGACCCGCCCCGGCTTCGCACGGGTGCAATGCTTATAAGATTTTCCCGCTTTTCTGTTGAATTTTTTCCTGAATTTTCTTTGCTATAAACCTCACGGAGCCCGAGACCTTTCAAACGAATTCAAAACCGTGAAAATCGGTTCGTGCGTTCTGGAGTTAAATCGTCAGGAAGGAAAACCCGACTTTTTTTTATATAGTAGATATTTATTCGTGTACTATGTTACACTTATTCATCACACCCTTGCCGGAGTAACCAAAGTCGACGAAATTCAATCACCTCTATGATTGCCAGCCAAATTGAACTTCATCAAAATAGGCCACACATCTCCCATTTAAGGGCCTGCAGCCATTCTTACGTTGCATTGTTATTAATTGCAATATTGCAGATGCTATTAGGAGATACTAGTGGTCTAGAATTATGTGCGTTTACGCAACTCGTTGCGCTAGAGTTTCGAATTTGTTGTCTATAGCCCTAGTTAATCTATTACAATATGTAACAGAATAAGCGCAATTAATGAAATTAGTTTGTTCAGTATCGATTTCAGCTATTTTTAATAATGTGTTATTTTTTTACGAAAAATGAATTAGCATAACTGAATTTAGGGCTACCGCACTCAATACAATTAGTTCGTATAACCTAAATTGACCTGTATCACAAGCGAATAAGATTTATTTAAACTCAGTACTAAATTGGCAGGTCGCTCAATGTTATTGTATAGCTGTTATGCATGGAAACCGTAAGTACTATTGTTGCTCTATATTTAAGAAATTTGGTTAGACAAAACTAAAGTACGAACGCATTATAGGTGTACGTTTTTAAAAAATATATACTAATTGGGGTGTATAAGGAATTGCGCTTTTTCTGTGACGCGTTGTATGCAAGTGCGTTAGCTGACTTGGTTGGTAGTAACTTTACTTTACCGAGCCATGGATATAGGATGTAGAGGAAAAATTCTACATCTATTTTCCTAACGTTAAATATCAGGTGTGAGTCATAATTTATTTACTATTAGTTTACTATTTAAAGTGTGTATTTTTTATTTAATTTAAATTATTTAATTTTCTATTCTGTTATTTGTAATGTTCAATTTTATGGGCCCTGTGTCTGAAATATAATTATTTTAATTAAATTTAATAATCAACTAGCCAGCCCATCGCGGTTTGGGAACAACAAGATAAATGCAAGTCTGTAAGAAACACGTATCATTAAAAAAATTCAAGGCATGCCTAACGACTTCAAATGTGCGTGAACACAAATACATAGTTTAAAACCGGGGTCAACGATTTTAGCTTACCTTCCGAAACACGAAGGAGCTCGTAATAATGCCATTACGAAGTCACCATTTTACTGACCGCGGACAATATTGCTTAAATAGTATGGTCGTCGCTAAATACAGGACTACGCGTACGTACTAATATTTACAATCAGGATTCATTTGATTAAAAAAGAAACAAAATTTTGGAAAAATAATTTGGTTTTTGTTTGGATGTTGAGCATAATCTCTACAACTGCTGATCTGATAGAAAATTGATTTAATATTTTATTAATGAGAAGCTGCAATACCTGGCATTAGCCTTGATTTTCATATTTTGATAAAAACCCCATGGATCAGCTATTTATGCATAAAAAAATATACAAAACATATATATTTATCAAAATGTAGCTGTTTCACCCTCGTAATTTTCGTGCCCTTGGGAATACGGGGATAAAAATATGTAGCTTTCCATTTGTGAAAGAATTTTTAATATCGTATGAATTTATAATATTATTAGTTAGGATGTACATGCTACCTTATAACAGAGATCTTTCTCATACGTCTTAGCTTAGTAGTGGGTTTTTACGAGTTAATAATGACAAAAATATCTTGTCCTCATAAAAAAATTTGTTCATTGAAAACTGCCGAACGGTTGACATTTGTTACAAGTATCGGCAAGTAGTGCTTGAAACCGGGCATATTAATGAAAAACGACGCGGTAATTAATACACGGTGACGAGAGGCGCCGCATCGGGCAAATTAATGAACAGAACACTCGAAACTAGTGATGTACGAAGCTAGATGGTTTATCGAAAATTCCAATATTATCGTATTAATACTTCAAATTTTAATAATACGAACGATAAATGTGCAAAATCGAACAATATTTACGACTAAGAGCAGTGTTAACCTTATGGTTAAAGAGCCCGCTTCTCATCAGTGAGGTGCTTCAAATCCAGGCACGTAACAATGAATTTTTCAAAAACAATACATATTCATCACTAGCTCGACGGTGAAGGAAGACATCGTCAGGAAACCCGCAGATCCAAGAATTTCTGATGCATGTGTAACATACCCGGTCTGGCGATGGGCTCGCCACTTATCACGTTTAGGGGTCGAATATACCAGTGAAAAGTGGGTATTTTCAAAAATGGAATACCTCTGCCTATACACCCTTAGGGATAAAATGCGTGAGATTAATTACATCATTTTATCGTCTCTTAAAATCATTAATCGAGACTTACTCGTATCAATGTCTATAACGATAACACTATAGCTGAAAAGCTTAATATTACCACAGATATTAGAATACTATTTTACCAACTTTTCAGATAAAATATGTCTTCCAAAGAATAACCATGTGGGACAGTGCCCAGAAGATTGGCGGCATTTCCTCTCTGGATAACTAGGCTAATCCGTTTACAGAGATTTCTACCACCACGGTCATCTAAAGCCTCGACCAACGCTTTTACAAAATTGTTTCTATTCTGTGAATGAATACTTATATTGACTTTCTGACACCTCGGAAGTAGTAATTGTATTTTATTTTAATTAATAACTGTTTTAATTCTTGCTTCATTCGTTAAGCACCGCGCGGTTCCAATGCGCACCGTAAAAATTAAAAATCAATTGTGTCTATGGTTCTTGGTTTGAGGGGTTAATATAATATTATTTTACAAATTTATGACATTTCTATTGTATTTTTTTAATTAAGAAATATTTTCAGATTTTTGTGATTTTTAAAGTATGGAAATTGTATTTTTAGAATTATTATTTATTATTAATTGTAGTACTTATGAATTTTGTATGGCAGATTCTGGTGAAATTGTGTGAAATAAATATCATTTTATTGACCATCTTCTTGTACCACATTACAAGCGAAATAAAGTTTATTATTATTATAAAGGCACTGACAGCTCTTAGATAAGCTGCCGTGCCTCCGGTCCCAAAGGTCCCATAGTCTCCACGATCACACATGATCCAAAAGATATTCTGGTAAAAAGTGCGTATATGCCTGGACGGGCCTGTTGGCTCAGTTGGTAGTGACCCTGCCTTCTGAGTCTGAGATCGTGGGTTCGATCCCCGCTCGGGCACAACATTTGTGCGCATGAACATGCCTGTTGGATTCGTGTCTGGTCGTTTAATAATTATATCAGTTGTTTAGTAGCCATAGTACAGGCCCTGCCAAGTTTGGGACTAAATATATATATATATATATATATATATTGTTTTTTATTATTTTTGCATAGTCAATAGAATAGCCATGTATCGATATTTTGGATAATATAACAAGTCTAAGTCAATATCGATAGTTTCATTTTCAATAGATTTACAACATTATTCAAAAACGCTTCATTTTAATTGAAGTGAAAAATACGATTATGAATTTTACGATAAATCGATACCCTTACATCGATGGTTGTTTTAATTAATTAATGATCCGATTACGTTAGAGACTGATCAACTTATTAATCAGTATATTATTATAAGGTGATGCAGAAGTTAACCATTAGCCTCAAACTGGATAGGTGACCTCATAAAAGAAAATTTGACTATAATAATAATAATATAATCTCACGCTTTCATCCCCGAGGGGGTAGGCAGAGGTATTCCATTACTGGATATACCCACATTTCACGAGATACATTGGACCCCTAAACGTGATAGGTGGTCAGCCCATCGCCGGACCGGGTCTATTTACACATGTCTCAGAATTAATTCTGAGACCTGCGGGTTTCCTCACGATATTTTTCCTTCACCGTCGAGCTAGTGATAAATATGTACGTAAGTTTTTGAAAAACTCATTGGTACATGCCAGGATTCGAACCCGAGCCTCACTGATTTTCGGCCGGCTCTTTAACCGTTCGGGCTATCACTGCTCTTAATGCTGCTCTTTGACTAATAGTCCAAATAACTTGATAACAAAATGATACCTTAAACTGCTACGGAACCCTAAGAGACGACGAGAAGTAATATTTGCAGTTACTGGACCAGATACGTGTTGCAAAAATATTGGGTTTACAGGAAAAATCAAACGATGTCTCTAATCACAGATTTTAAGAAATACGCAAAAATGTTTTACTTCAATCTATATAATAAATGGTTGGAGGAAAGGTTAAGTATTTTTTTCTATCTATAAATACATTATTTATTATTTTATACAAAATACTAGCGACTCGCCCCAGCTTCGCACGGGTGCAATACTAACACTAAAACCTTCCTCTTGAATCACTCTATCCATTAAAAAAAACCGCATCAAAATCTGTTGCGTAGTTTTAAAGATTTAAGCATACAAAGGGACATAGGGATATAGGGACAGAGAAAGCGACTTTGTTTTATACTATGTAGTGATATGTTGATTCCAAGACAAAGTCAAATTAATAATAGGTATAGGTATACATAAAAGATGAATCTGACTGGCTGACCGTTCAACCCATCTGGGTGTAGATAGTTATTTTACTTAAATATTGATGCCGATTCTGCTGCAATTAAACTTATTTTAATTTCTTCCTGTCATTTTCTTTCTCCTAGAAACGAAAACGAAAGATATTTAGTCCTGTCAAATTAAAATTAGTCCTGTCAACTCACTAACTCAGGCATTTCGTAACGTGTTTAGTGCATAAGTAAAAAAGTCAACGACTAAAATACAGCCTCTGTTTTTCTCGGGGTACTGCATTTGGAAACAGCAACTCTTCGGTGGAGATGGGCTGTTGTTTACATTTAGCCAAAGAGATTAAAATATAATAAGATTAAAATATAATAAGGCATAGAGGGGACAAAGCGAGGAAAATTTGAAGTCAAAAGTTATTCCAAGTGGAATAAGTCTAGTACAATTTCTACCGAATGACAGCTCGCGTTCACACTAACTGACATAACAAGGACATGACGCTTATAGGCTTCAAAGTTTTGTATGAAAATATTCCCAATGCCCTCTCTATGTCCTATTATATTTAAATCTCTTTGCATTTAGCAAATCTTCATGGACGAGTTTAGGGTGCCTTGTTATTAGACTATTGACTGTTCTGGCTGTAATTCTTATTACCTACAGAATAAATACATTTTCATTTTCTGACAGGACTAAATTCAGTAGGTTATCTTCTATCTCTTTTCTTTTTTTGAGGTACTTAACACAAATACAGGACTAAACCAAAATAAGTTTAATCTGTGTAAAGCAGAATCCCCTTTCTTTACCTATAACGTACGTGAGCAATTAGGAGGGTTTTTCGGGAATCCCCATGGAACGGGAATAAACAGTAAAGTTTATCAAAATCCGTTCAGTAGTTTTTGCGTGTTTTGCGAGAGCAGTGATGATAGCCCGGACGGGTCGAAAATCAGTGAGGCTCGGGTTCAAATCCTGGCATGTACCAATGAGTTTTTCAAAAACTTACGTACATATTTATCACTAGCTCGACGATGACACAACATCGTGAGGAAACCCGCAGGTCTCAGAATTAATTCTGAGACATGTGTAAATAGACCAGCAGACGTATTCACAGAAACTCGATACCGTTTCCGTTTGATTCGAGTCGAATCTATCGACATCGGAAACGAATCTATCCAGATGGGCTGATGTTGGTATCAAAAACTAATGTCACATAATATGACAGTTGGTGTCACATATGACATTAGTTTTCGATACCAATATCAGCCCATCTCTTTGAGCATTAAACCAACCGGAGACGCCACTGACAGGCGTTCCCCTCTGCCAAGAAAAAGTGTCGGTCAACGATCATACCTGTTATATACAACTAGTTTTTTTGAGTTCACGGAGTGCTCGGATAGGTGAATGTATTTGTGTGCATCTAGTTTAAGCTAGTGTTTAATTGTTTTGTCAAAAAATGCTTTTGTTTTAACATTATTTGTGTTTGTTTCCTCGTTCCCCCCCGCAGAAATTGGCAGACTTTTTTGCAAAGAAACTAGTGCGCGTGACGTCTCCTGTTGGTTTAATACTCAAAGGCCCATCTCGATAGATTCGTTTCCGATGTCGATAGATTCGACTCGAATCGAACGGAAACGGTATCGAGTCTCTGTAAATACGTCTGCCGGTCCGGCCATGGGCTCACCACCTATCACGCTTAGGGGTCCAATGTATCTCGTGAAATGTGGGTATATCCAGTAATGGAATACCTCTGCCAACCCCCTCGGGGATGAAAGGCGTGAAATTATTTATTTTTTTATTTTAGTTTTTGCGTGAAAGAGGAACAAACATAAATACATACAAATCTTTTCGTTTATAATATTAGTAGGATTAATCACGATTCAATCCCACAGCATTCAAGACTTGGACTAAAAACTGAATGTATGTAATTTAACTTTTGCCTTTTCCGATGAGTTTGAATGCCGCTAGGCACCCTCGAGCCTAATGTAGGTTAGTGGGGGTTAGCATTGGTAATCCTATTTAAAAAATAACGAAGGCAATAAACATTGTTTGCATTACTAAAAATTTATTAATTAACATTTCAGAGAGTAAAGTAGGCCGTGTTAATCGTTGCTTCTGGAATTCATAATAATTAATTGTTACGAAAACGATGTACACCCAACATCCAATTATACTTACCTACAGCATTATATCAGGGGGCCAATTCCACTAAATGTCAACGGTTATAGTTGGATGGCAATGACATGTCAATGGTCAGTCAATGGTATTATTTGCTCTGAAAAGTGACAAATAACACCATTGACTGACCATTGACATGTTTGACAATTTAGCCAACGTTACGAAAGACAAGACAAGCAAAGCCGCAGGCCAAAGTTGTTCAGCTCTAAATTCCATACTACATTGAGCAAAATATGCAGTTTTAGTGTCGTATAACACACATTGTTGCTCGCTCTATTCTAATAACCTCAAAAATATAGATAACGTTTGTACTCCATTAACAATAATAATAGATGTTTGGAAATAAAATGTCCGTGGGAGACCCCATAAGGGCCTTTGCCGGCCATTGTCAACGACAGACACGCACTTGACAATCGAGAAGCCTTAATGTTACACAAAATGTGGTTTTCCCACAAAAAACAAGGGCCGACATTGCTCGAGTGCGATGCTGCATGGCGGTTCCGTAGGTCTTAAAATATATCTCCTATCGCTGTCGATTCTTACTCACGATTTTAGCATCTCATCTATCAAACCCTACTGGTATAATATACGTGAAAGTTTGTGAGGATGGGTGGTTTTTTGATGCTTTTTCAACAAAAAACTTTTGATTTGATTCGATTTTGATCAAACTTTACAGTAATACAGCCTATACATAAGAATAACATAAAGGCTACTTTTCACCCTAGAACGTGGACAAAGTTTCCTAAAGCTAGATGAGTTTTGAACACAGTTTCAGGCAAATTCAAATTTTTTCCTGGTACTATAAATATATAAGTTTTATTATAAAAGCGGAATAAAATTATTCATTTAACTTAATCGTGTTCGTGATTGATGTTGCTCTAATTCATTTTTATTCCTAAGATTACAATTATGCCTGTCACAGTTTTTACTAAAAACTAATATGTTTTTCCGTTGGGTTTTCATTTACTGCGGAACCTTAACAATAATATCATAGCATTGCGAGTGTGTCCTCACCGAGGTCGCTCCAATTACTCATCGAGACAGTAGCTTGTTCTGTTCACACCTTTACATTAGTGACGTAACCATGTAAAACTGTTTACCCAACATTACATACATACATACAACACTCGCCTTCTTCTCACTGTTTACCCAACATATTTTTTGCAATTTGAAATTTCGTGACAAACACCTTAGCTGCTTTTCGAAGGGATATCTCTAAATTTTCATGGCAGAAGATAACGCCTTTCTAAAGATTAAAAAAAAAACAAATTTATCCATTAATTACGGGGAGCATCAGGAAAAAATTGAATTTTACTAATTTCACAAGCGTGAATGTGTTTATGTTTGCTCTATCATGCAAAAACGGCTGAACAGATTTTAAGGAAATTTTGACAGTTTATAATCTGAACTAATACAAAGGAGACGTTGTGCTCCATAACGCGGACAAAGTGAGAGGCCAAAGCTAGTAAGATTTTAAAGATTAAGCGATGACAGCCGAACGACGATGTGACTACATCAACAGTTATCCATCACTATGAGTGACGTCACAGACAACTAGAAACACTCCTGCTCAGCAGGCGTATTCAGGGAGCTTCGATATTCGATATCGGAAAATCTGTGGAACACTTTCGAGATGGGCTGATGTTGGTATTGAAAACTAATGTCATATGTGACATAAGGATTCGGAAAATTTTCCGTGGCTGTCAGAAACGCCTGGAATAAAGTTTCCGAAGTCGATAGATTCGACATCGGAAAATTATTCACTCGATCTGAATCGAACGGAAACGGTATCGAGTCTCCGTGAATACCTACGCAGGTAGACTCTGGTGACTAGGTATACTTATTTGGTTCAAATACTCCCCTATAATTAACAGTCTGTATTTTCTACAACAATCTATATAATTATGTATATAAAAGAAAGTCGTGTTTGTTACACTATTTATAACTCAAGAACGGCTGAACCGATTTGGCTGAAATTTGGTGGGGAGGTAGCTTAGACCAGGAGACGGACATAAGACACTTTTTATTCCGATATTCCCACGGGAACGGGAACTACGCGGGTAAAACCGCTTGCAGCTGCTAGTATTAGTATACGCTACTGGACTGATTTCGAAAATTCGAGAATGAATAATGAATTCGTTTGAAAGCCGGAAAAATTGAATTGTCACATTTATTTATAGCAAGTTACATTATTGTTAGCCTTGAAATATACAACAATTGTCATTAAATCATTATTATAACAAACAATAATAAATCACAGTGCTTTTAATAAAATATCTGTGTACCTATTGGTTATAACTGTCATGTTCATAGTTAAATAATGGGTTATTGTCATGTATTTTTTATACACATCTTTGCTGTCATTACAACATTATTATTTATCTAGCAGCGCCCCGCGGTTTCACCCGCGTTGTTCCCGTCCCCGTAGCAATACGGGGATAAAATACTTCCCATTCCCGTAGGAATACGGTGATAAAATATAGCCTTTGTGTTATTCTGATGTATAAGCTATATAAATATAAGAGCAGTGATAGCCCGGACGGTTAAAGAGCCGGCCGAAAATCAGTGAGGCTCGGGTTCGAATCCTGGCATGTACCAATGAGTTTTTCAAAACTTACGTACATATTTATCACTAGCTCGACGGTGAAAGAAAACATCGTGAGGAAACCCGCAGGTCTCAGAATTAATTCTGAGACATGTGTAAATAGACCCGGTCCGGCGATGGGCTCACCACCTATCACGTTTAGGGGTCCAATGTATCTCGTGAAATGTGGGTATATCCAGTAATGGAATACCTCTGCCTACCCCCTCGGGGATGAAAGGCGTGAGATTATTTATTTATTTTATTTTAAGCTATATAAATGTAAAGTTTCATCAAAATCCGTTCAGTAGTTTTTGCGTGAAAGAGGAACAAACATCCACATCTATACAAACTTTCGCGTTTATAATATTAGTAGGATAGGATAGGATAAGTGGAATTCCTGAAATTAGTTTTTTCAGTTTCGACTACTTAATCGGTTTTAGCTATCTACATCTACACTAATCTAAATCTTCCAATATTAAAAAGAGGAAAGGTTTATTTTTGTATGTTTGTAACGAATAAACTCAAAGGCTTACTGGACCGATTTAAAACATTATTTCACTAATAGAAAGCTGCAATATTCCTGAGTAACATAGGGTATATAGTCCATGTATTCCGTCGAGAACGGGAACTACGCGACTGAAACCGCGCAGAACCGCTAGTTTTTAATATGTGTGATTTTTTTCCGAAAAATGAATTAGCGTAACTGAATTTAGGGATACCTATGGAAACCGTAGTATTATTGCTCTTTATTAAAGATAGCGAGTGCCCAGCGGCGTCGCAGACGTGGATCTAGTGTATTCCCGTTCCCGTGGGAATTTCAAAAACCCCTTCATAGCGATTTCCTACGACATATGACACCTACATACCATTTTTCAAGTTGATGTGTTCGTTTCGGAGTACCTAGTAGGTATTTCTCTTTTTAACCAGTTTTTAATTGGAGTAACAGAATGTGTAAAGGATGACTGACCTTGGTACGTGCATTCCTTCTGTTTGCATGACATTTGTATTGTTCTGTATTGGTATTTATTAGGGTTTTCTTTGTAATTTCAGTTTCAACATGATCTTCTGGTAATATTTTTTCTCAGCTTCTTCATTTTGTAACAAATAAATACAAAACTCAATTCACATTTGCATGCAGTGTCAAAGAAAAATAAAATAGCAGTAAAGCAGAAAAGAGTATGGATATAACAATTAGCAGACCCAATTTATTAGGTTCCCAATGATCCCGTTATTCCCGTTCCCGGGGGAATTTCCAAAAATCATTTTATAGTAGTTGCCTGTATACGTCTATAAGACACCTACTTACCATATTTCAAGTTTGTAAGTGTTATCGTTTCGGAGTAGTACGTATTTCTCTTTTTAACCAGTTTTTATATTTTCCCGTGGGAATGAGATATTTTCCTGGAATAAAAAGTACCCTAGATGTTGACCCGGGTAATCAGTTATCTCGATACCAAATCCGTTCAGTAGTTTTTGAGTGATGCGTGCACAACCAGACAGACAGACAGACAGACAGACAAAAATTCCAAAAATTGGTGTTTCGGTATCTACACACACCGGCACAATTAGCGGAACAGAAAAAAAAGGGAGTATTTACGCATTTTTGCGTGTTACTGGCCGGCTAAACAAGCTTTTTTTAAATTTGGGTTTTAATTTAAAAATGGAATACTAAGCGACTGCCCTTTTTTTCATTCTTTTGTTTTAATTTTCATTGATTCATTTTTTCCACCGCTTGTCCGTTTTTAGAAGGTTCGTGAATTCCATTTGAAAAGCTTTGAATTGCAGTTTTTGAGGCTTTTGAGTTTTTTCGCATATTGATAATTTACGAGCATCTAATTATGCCTGATTTAACGCCATCAGAAATCATTAGGGCAGATCAAATGAGGAGAAATGGTCAAACCTACAGATCGATTGCCAGAAGCCTTCGTCGATCGTTATCAACGATTTATCGTAGCATCCAACGATACAGATTGACGAATGCTCTAGTGAGAAGGAGAGGACAAGGCCGGAAAAGGTGTACTTCAAGGAGGGATGACCGTTTTCTCCAACTTCAAGTCCGACGGAACACGAGACTAACGGCGGTGCAGGCTCGAAATTTACTGGAAGAGGTACGAGCAGTAAGGATGAGTGAGCGGACAGTTCGTAGAAGATTCGAAGAAGTGGGTATAGGCTCGTATGTGCCCGCCAAAGCCCCAAAACTTGAGAGACATCATCGCACAAACCGTCTACACTTTGGTCGTGAACATCGTGATTGGGACTTCGACGACTGGGGACAGGTTCTTTTTACTGATGAATGCAGAGTTATGTTAAATCAAATTGATGGAAGGCAGCGAGTATGGAGACGCAAAGGAGAACGGTATATCCAGTCTAATTTTGAAAATACAGTTGCATATGGCGGCGGTTCAATTATGGTCTGGGGAGGAATATGTTTAGGAGCTCGTACGGAGTTAGTAGTGGTCGATGGCGGGAATCTGAATGCTGATCGGTATATCAGGGAGATTTTAGAAGAACATGTTGTGCCATTTGCCCCCTTTATTGGTAACAACTTCATTCTAATGCAGGATAATGCTCGGGCTCACAGTGCTCGCACAGTACAGACATACCTAAACCATGTTGGTATAACGGTGATGGAGTGGCCAGCACGGTCCCCCGATATGAACCCTATAGAACACGTCTGGGACTTGCTAAAGAGGAGTGTAAAGTCAAGAATGCCCCCTCCCAATAATCTCAACGAGTTGCGAAACGCATTACTTGAAGAATGGCAGAGGTTGCCCCAAGAAACCATTGATAACATCATCCGCAGCATGCCCAGACGGATGGAAACCCTCATCAGAGCACGAGGAGGAAACACTCGATATTGAACAGTCATTGAAATTGTTGTTAAACTTTGGAAAATCTTGAATTTTCTGCTGTTTCTCTATAATTAAAAATCGAAGAAAAATGCATTTTGTTTAATTTAATTTTTATTTTTATAAAATTTTAAGTATGGTGTTACAAATGAATGTCAAAACATGTTAATTTAATTGTTGTTTCATTTTAAATAATATATTGTTTAAAAATTACATTCATTGTTCTAAATTCCCTCTTTTTTCTCCTTTTTTTTTCTGTTCCGCTAATTGTGCCGGTGTGTGTATATCGATAACTATATCGACGACGATGTTCGAAGACCTCCTAACTAACAAAAAGCAAATTTTACAGGAGGCGAAAAAAACGTTTTAATTCTTTTTGTACCTATTTTATGAAAATGTGTTCTAAAGCCAGTTGTTATCAAATGGGGCTCCGAAATTGATGCTAGCATTGATTTTACGTACAGACAAGTGGTTTTCAAGTTAGTGTTAGTTAGGAGTTATTAGTTTCACTGATGTCCATGTCAAACTTATTTTGATGAAGTTAAGAGGTATTATTAATAAAAGTTTTAGGAAATAATTACGAAAATCTTTATTATATAACCAATAAAATAAGTCTGTAACTCTCTACTAGTAATTGAAAACTTATTTCTATTAAGCCTCACAAAAAAATCACGTTAAATTACTTCAACGCAAAATCAAAATAATGTCTAGTATTTTCAATTACACTGGACAGCAAAAATAAGGGGTCATTTAGAAAAACCGCGATATCTCCCAAAGTTATTTACATAGATCCCTCGTATAAATAATATGTTATAGGCAGATTTGTGACGCTTAATATACATATCAAAAGAGGTTGCATTTGAACAAGTTACAGCTTCAAAAAAAGAACTTCCGATTTTTGAAAAATAGTAAAATCCTAATTTCGAATAGAAAATTTTCTCGGTTTTGTTTCAAACCGAGCTGTCATCATAAACAGTTTTTTTGGCTAGTCACAGTATTTTGTGCATCAACCATGCATCAACATGTCGTTACCTACTGAAGAATGTAGACGAATTATCACCATGGTACAAGAAGGAAGGAGTCAGCGGAGTACTGCTAGAACAGTAGGTGTATCTTTATCCACGGTCCAAAGAGTACTCCAGCGATTAAGAAAGATTGAAGATTAAGAGACCGGCATGAACATCAGGAGACCAGGGAATGGCAGGCCAAGGTGTACAACTACACGAGAAGACCGATTCATCGTGAGCCCTATGTTAAGAAATCGACATCTCACGGCTGTTCAGGTCCGAAATAACCTTCAAGAAATTCACCACAACAATGTAAGCTCTGACACGATCCGGCGGCGACTTCGGAAAGCTGATATAATGCCTTATAGGCCAGCAAACGGCCTTAAATTGTTCAGAGAACATCGAGTTGCCAGGTTGCGGTTTTGTTGACAACACGTCCGGTAGACAGATGAAGATTGGTCCAGGGTTATGTTTTCCGATGAGTCAAGATTTTGTTTATTCCCACACGATGGGAGACGAAGAGTATATAGGTGACCAAGTGAAAGTTGTCGTCAAGCGTGTTTTGAGGGAAAGGTGCCATTCGGTGGAGGATCAATAATGGTTTGGGCTGGGATATCTTCAGAGGATCGTACGGAGTTAGCAATTATAGAAAACGGTTCTCTGACAGCTCCCAGATATGTAGAGGAGATTTTAAATGAGCATGATGGTCCTTCCTTGGTGAATATGGGCGCAAATTTCATTTTTATGGACGATAATGCGCGACCACATACAGCACATTTGGTCAACGCGTATATTCAAGACGTTGGTATCACCCACATGGAGTGGCCAGCTCGGAGCCCAGACTTAAATCCCATAGAGCATTTATGGGACGACATCGGGAGATGCGTTAAACAACGCTCTCCAGCTGCAGCTAACTTACGTGAGTTATGAAGTGCCTTAATAGAAGAATGGTCAAACAAAGACCAAAACCGTATTAGAAATTTGATTTACAGCATGCCCCATCGTCTTAATGAAGCGATACGGGCTCGTGGAGGAAATACAAGATATTAAATTTACAGAAAAGCTTTAATTTTTCTGATTAACTGTGTTGTATATTTTTGTTGTAAAAAGTGTTTTTTTTTTGTATTTTTTTAATACCTACTTAAATAAAATTATACAGTTTAAAAACGTGTTATGTATTTTCTTTTATGTATAAGTTAGTCATCTATAACATACTACAGTTTCACTAGTTTGTGTTGTGTAGTTAAAAAACTATCACACTTTTTATAAGCGACTCAGAATTTTTGCGGCCCAGTGTAGTTTAATCATATACTCTCACTGGAAAAATCACATAAACTTAAATGTTTTAATATAAGTACTCTTATTTAAAGAATCACATGAACTTAAATGTTTATACTCCTTTTAAAATAATCACATTAGACGTGTTTGATGGTAGATAGGAGGTATTGGCAGCGAAATTAGTTCGGAAGTAACTTAGGAGATATTCGTTTTGGTAAGTTAGAATATATTAGCAGCATTTCAGGCTAACACGCTCAAAGCGTGATATTAGGAGGTATTCTCATAATGAATTTGTGGCGTTATTTATTACAAAATCACTTCGGAGTTTTTGCCAGTCGGTGCGAAATTGAATTCTAAGTACAGTGGCATAGATAACTCATTTTGGCCCAGGGTTTCAGTTAGGAGGTATTCGAACATCGTCGTCGATATACACTACCGTTAAAATTTTCAAAAAATATTTCATGTAGTACAGACACGGCCCCGTTAGAGTTTTATTATATGTATAGATAAAAGATAGATAATAGATGATAATAATATTATTCTTTTGAATTACTTTGTTACTACTGTTATTTGGTACTGAAAATTGGTTTCTTTTCACCATTATATTTTCTGATCCCTAAAAGCTCATGCAGTATTAGGTATACTAGGTAGGTATATAAAAGGTAGGTACCCAGCAGCGTTGCCCGTACGGATCCAGTTAATTCCCGTTCCTCTGGGAATTAAAAAAAAACACTTCATCGCGGTTGCCTACGACATATTATAAGATCCCTACATACCATATTTCAAGTCCCTAGGTTATCGTAGTACGTATTACTCATTATAAAAAGTTTTTTATATTTTACCGTGGGAATGGGATATTTTCCTGTAGTAAAATGTGCCCAAAATGTTACCCCAGTTACTCAGTTATCTCCACACCAAAACCGTCATTTCATCAAACTATCTACAAAACCGCATTTTTTTAATATTTCAGGTACAGATACGCTCTTTACAGTTTTATTATAGTATAGACTATAGACTAACTACACGAGAAAGTTCTACTTCGAAAATTAACTGAATTATTAGAGTAGGCGTCAAATTGCGAAACATTATTTAATGCATGCACTTTGAAACGCTGCTAGTAAACACATGTTGTACATTGTAGGCTACAGAATTCCTACTAATATTTTAAACGCGAAAGTTTGTATGGATGGATGTATGGATGTACGGATGTTTGTTCCTCTTTCACGCAAAAACTATTAAACGGATTTTGATGAAACTTTACAGTTATATAGGTCATACATCAGAATAACACATAGGCTATATTTTATCCCCGGATTCCCACGGTAACGGAAACTACGCGGGTGATAGTGTATTATTATACTTATTTTATGTAAAACTAGCGATCCGCCCTTGCTTCGCTCCGGTTTAAGTGGACAACAACATGTTTTTTTACGACATCACATTACAAATCTCAGAATTTTTAGAATTTTCTCTAGTAAAACAAATATGTTTTATACAAATAAATCTTCCGCATCAAAATCCGTTATGTAGTTTAAAAAGTCTAAGCGTACAGACGGTGGGAAGCAACTTTTTTTATACTATTACAGCAGTGATAGCCCGGACGGTTAAAGAGCCGGCCGAAAATCAGTGAGGCTCGGGTTCGAATCCTGGCATGTACCAATGAGTTTTTCAATAACTTAAGTACATATTTGTCACTAGCTCGACGGTGAAGGAAAACATCGTGAGGAAACCAGCATGTCTCAGAATTAATTCTGAGACATGTGTAAACAGACCCGGTCCGGCGATGGGCTCACCACCTATCACGTTTAGGGGTCCAATATATCTCGAGAAATGTGGGTATATCCAGTAATGGAATACCTCTGCCTACCCCCTCGGGGATAAGAGGCGTGAGATTATATATATATATATATTACAGAAGACAATCAGATGAGGTGCTATAGTGTAGTGTACATTACAGGTTGCAGAAATGTAATAGTACATTATGATATAAGTGCGGTAGGTTGAAAATTACAGCCGAGGCGATATTGCTAGCCCGAGCCGTAGGCGAGGGCTACAAGTAAGCAGAGGCTGTAATTATCAAAGCGCACGTATGTCATACGACGTTTTATAACACATTTGCGAGGAAATAAAATAAAACTCCGACTATGGTAAACGAATAAAAATAATACAGCGTTATGAAAAAGCGCGCGGCGCGCATCAGCATTTTTTTTTAAGCAAAGGCACAAAAAACTGCCAGTATTACTTACTAATAAAGTAAATTAATATTTTTGTGTTTTTGTTACAGATTAATTGGTTGTAATTTACTGTCAAAATTAATTAAATTAAATAAAAGTACATAAATATTTCTTTATTATATTTTATCTCCCAAATTTAATTTTAATCATAAAATGTTGACAACTTTTTTGACATAAAAACTATTTGCTGAGATTTTAAAAAGTACCCTTCGTTTTAAGACGGATCATCTTGATAAACCGTGCGATTTACTTTACACTTACCGCACTTGGGCGTAATAAGATACAATACGTTATTGAAATTGGTGAAATAAGACACCTTTTACGAGCAAATGTGTTATAAATATATTTTTATATACAGCCAATAGCACGTGGAGCATGATACATTGGACTTGTAACGTTCTTATTACAATCGCCTTAGAAGTCAGACTCGCACTAAAAGTGTAAAGCTTCATGTGCTCTTGACTGTACAGTGAGTTGGACAAACATGGTCCAGCACTCCACTTTAAGTAACCGGTAAATAAATTGTAAAAATAGCACTTAACTGTGATAAATTTTAATGGATACTACACATTTTCCCATGCTTTATTATGTATAATACTAGTTGTTGCAAATAAATAAAAATAAAAATATATAATCTCTCGCTTTTTATCCCCGAGGCCTTCCATTACTGGATATACCCACTTTTCACGAGATATATTGGACGTGATAGGTCTATTTACACAGTCATGTCTCCTGCTGGTTTCCTCACAATGTTTTCCTTCACCGTCGAGCTAGTGATAAATATGTAGGTACGTAAGTTTTGAAAAAGTTATTGGTACATGCCAGGATTCGAACCCGAGCCTCACTGATTTTCATCATATGAAGCAGGCTCTTTAACCGTAAGGCTATCACTGCTACTGTTGCAAATATTTTATTTTTAATCCTTTTGCCAGTCAACACCATAGTTCCGCAGTAGAGTGTACTTAACGCCACAAGGTCGGGCTCCGCCAATTCTCACGGTGTCTGAACGTTGTATCGACTATTATAATTAGTACAACCCAGATCGTTTGATATAAAGGTAATAATGGATCAATCATCCACGGATTCAATTACAATCTACTTGTGTGTAGCTGATTGTACATATTTTTTTTATGTAATAGTATGTAGGACTATAATGAATAATATTATTATATTAAGTACTTTTATACAACGCGTAACAGAATAAGCGCAATTCCTAATTTCAGGAATTCCATAATGTAGTGCACCGTCTACACTAGTTTCATCCATCCCAAGATTGTCATCGCTAGAAGCGATAAGACCGCCCATTATACTTTAATTAAATATTATATAGTTTTTGGTGCACAATAAAGAGTTATTGTATCTAGATATGGTGAGATGACAAAAACTTACACGTAAATAGGCCATTAGAACTTATCAGTCAGTTATCAGTATAAAATACCTATGTATTGATACAGGTATTCCATTTCGGGTGAGCCCGATTTGCTTTACCTTCTGCCCGCCGCTTCGTCTTCGTACAGACCCAGACAAAAAAAAGTATAGATAACTCAGCCAGATTATCAATTGCGTGGCCGGGTTAGAATCCTGGCACGTACCTACCAATAAGTTTTTCAATAACTTACATACATATTTATCACGAGCTCGAATGTGAAGGAAAACATGCATCGTGAAGAAAACCAAAAATTTTTTTTAAATATTACGGCTATTTACCGGCAGATGGCGTGGTGTTACAACGAGCGAAACTCTGTCGTCTAGGTACTTTTAATTTGCGATTGTAAATCGAATAGAATTTTACCGTTGGGGTCAAATAAAACATTATCACCTACTTCCGTTCCTGGTCACATAAAACCAGCAGAATACGAGCTCCTACGTCTCTGTAGCAAATCGAAAACAGATAAGCAGAATTTAAGGAAATTGGCTAAACCGCGAAAGAATCGAGAAGTGATCTCGCGTTTATCGCGGCTGCGGACGCTTACAAGGAATCACAGACAATTTTACGACGTAGACGCCTCAGCCCAGAAAGGCTGCACCGCTTATAAAAGCTTAGGCTCTACAACTGCATAAGGCAATAGCAGTCGCCCAAACGTCAAATTCCGTTGACGTATACGATGACAAAAATATAGGTACTTGTGAAAAGTGGGTACTTATAATATTGAATCCTAAAAATATCTATAAACTTACCTCTGTCGATCCACTTGAGGATAAAAACGTGAATATATTTAATGATTTTAACTACCTATAATGTAAAAATAAAACTCGTTCATAATATGATGACCAATTTAAAATTTCAAGATTTCCCTTTTGCATTCAAGATAAAAATATATAAAAATATTTTACTAACATAATTAAACTTGACATAGTTTCAAGTCTAAAGCAGTTGCTGAAATGAGCAGCTATGATATACAGACTCACGATATCACACCATTAGATTTCTCATTTTACCGTTTTGAATGAAACCATAATACTTATCAATTCATTCATCTTATCTCCTTATCGTCGTAGTGAAACAGTTTCATTCCTTCCCAACCATGGACTTTTCCCCGTGAGATCCAGTATCGCATATACACGCGTCAGGTAAGTATCAGTTGTATCACGAGGGCGGGGATTCATAACGACCACTGATCGGAGGATAAAACTGGTTTGACCCAGATAATACTGGAGTTTTGTTTTTCCTATTACGGGAATTATAAAGGAATCGTACAATTTTCTTTCTGTACCTTATTTAGTATCAAGTTCTTATTTTATAATATCTTCTCAGTTTGGGGCTTGGTGTGTTTTACACACTTAACACAGTTATTTAGCACAGCCTATTCTTTGGGAACTGATGATATATTTTTTATTAGGTTCATAAAATGATGATGATCGGTTTCAGCCGTCGGCTATGCCGGTTTCGGTGTGCCTGCAGGTTACATACTATTTAGTTCGAGCTTCATCCACATTCGTCATCCGTTCATCACAAACGATTCATACTCGTCGGTTTCGAGCTTCTTATCTCTCCTTGTAATCCGAAAACGACGAATGTGACCTATTTTAATTATAATGAACTAGCTTTTACCCGCGGCTTCGCTCGCTTTATTTCACCCTCTTAGGGGCTGAATTTTGCAAAATCCTTTCTTAGTGGATGCCTACACTGTATAAGCTATGTATATGCAAAATTTCAAGTCTCTAGACCCAGCGGTTTAGACTGTGCGTTAAAACATCACCAATCAGTCAGTCAGTTTATCATTTTATATATAGATTTCTTGTTTAAAAAATCATTTATTTTTTGTTGCATTCCATATTACTCTTAACAAACACTAAATAAATTAATTAATAGTTGATAGTACTTTTTAACGGAAATAGTTTATATTGTTTACGTAAATGCATTCCTCAACTAGTTATATTTTACAGCAGTTGGCAAGAATACGCAAATTCTTATGACACTGGCAGCATAATAATGCCATTTCTAGTATTATTTTCCGAGTGGCCTACACAAACTCAAATATTTTATGTAAATCGACGTTTACACATGGATCGCCGCTCACAATTCTTCACAATAACGAGTGATTACCTAATGTTAATCATCAAATTACAAAATCCTAACAAAAACTTAATGTGCTACGAAAATACTTTAAAACAATAGTTTGCATTAAAAGTTGGAAAATTAACGCATCTAAAACGGTTACGGGTAAATCTCTTGCGACCTTTTGATTTCCTCGTATATGTATATCTCTAATAAAACTGCAACGAGCCGTGTCTGTACATGAATGTTTTTTTTAAGTCAGCTGTGGTGTATATTATAGTTAACAATTTAGATATCAAAACACCAATTTTAAACATTTTTGTCTGTCTGTCTGTGCATCTGTCTGTAAGCATCTTAGATAGGTCCTCGGTAGTTGTACAGGGTCCCAGTTTCACTAAATGTCTACGGTTATAGTTGGATGTCAATGACATGTTAATGGTCAATCAATGGTGCTATTTCAATAGGAAAAGTGCCAAATAACACCTTTGACTGACCATTGACATGTCTTTGTCATGCAACTATAGCCGTAGACATTTAGTGGAATTGGGGTCCTGAATAGGGTAGTGTCCTGCCTAGTCAAATTAGTT
This sequence comes from Ethmia dodecea, assembly GCA_963855545.1. NCBI lineage: Eukaryota > Metazoa > Arthropoda > Insecta > Lepidoptera > Depressariidae > Ethmia > Ethmia dodecea. Next base: position 2,729,027 of record OY979452.1, read on the forward strand.
AGTTTTTATGATCTGTCAAAACAAAATTTCACTGTGGTACTGAAATAGCAAGATGTGACGTCATAGTTTCTAAAGCTCAATTGCAACACTTTTTGATTGTTTTACTATTTTTAAATTTGTTATAATTGTAAAGTGAAAACCGAAATACATGTTTAAGGTTGTTTTGGGATAATACATACATACCTACATACATACTGCTCACGCCATTATCCCACAGGGGTAGGCATAGACGATGGATCGCAACTTTGCTCCATCTCTACATACTTCTTTCGGTTCCATCACATCCATACTCCTTTTCGTGAACGGTCTTTTATTCTTCACTAATTTGATCCGTGAATGTCCTTCTGGAGCGTCCTTTTTCCTTGCATCCTTCAACATTCGCACTATAAATATCTTTCTTTAATCTTCTTTCATCCATACCTACGTTCTAAATGACGTTTGGGATATTCTTTTTTTAATGACTACTCGCAATTTAATTTCGATGCTGTCAACCATAGCTTTAGAATTTTAAACATCCTATATCTATGCTGTCAACTACTACATATCAGAAGTTTTGAAGAACATGCATTAACAAGTCTATATTAGTCTTGCAAAGTAGATTTTTTAATTGTCTTAGGGTCATGCATAGCGATAATTGAGTTAGATCATAAGGTTCTAGCGATGGGTCGAGGTAACGTGAGCATTTGCACATACGAATGTCCATGACATAGCTTAATTGACATTGAAGCAAGTATCAGGTTACTGTTATAAACAGCCAAGTATACAGCGTAAGGTAGGACGCCCTCAGGCTAGGTGGGGCGACGATCGACGGTGGCTGGTAGCAGCTGGATGAGAGTTGCCGAGAATCGAGCCGAATGGCGTGTAATTGGAGAGGCCTTTGTCCAGCAGTGGAGTGCTATAGGCTGATGATTATGATACAGCGAAGAGAGCAATAAGAGCCTGGCTGTAAGCGTGAGGTCCATTTTAATTTTCGAATGTTCAAATGAGTTTTTCAAAACCATCGCCAGAACCATCAAGATTAAGTTCTGAGGCATGTGTGACAGCACCTCAGTTTAGCGATATGATCACCACCTGAAAATACAGTTAAGAAATGTGGGTATATCCAGAAATGGGATACCTCTTCCAACCACCTGTAGTCGTATGTATTTTTAGGGTTCCGTACCCAAAGGGTAAAACGGGACCCTATTACTAAGACTCCGATGTCTGTCCACCTGTCTATCTGTCCGTCTATCACCAGGCTGTATCTCATTTACCGTGATAGGTAGACAGTTGAAATTTTCAGAGATGATATATTTCTGTTGCCGCTACAACAAAGAATCCCATTCAATAAACATTTTTTTTACGTTTTTGTAGATAATGGTACGAAACCCTTCGTGCGCAAGTCCGACTCGCACTTGGCCGTTTTTTAATGTAACTGGTAGCCTGCCAGCCGCTTCTGCGTCATTAATTACACAAGGCCTTAAGTTGTTCAAAAAATTACACGTAATTAAAATTTAAGTTAACTGAACCATGTCAAATTGTAACATCTTTAATTAGTCACCAAGACAAAAATTTAAAAAACAAAGGTCTCTGGATGGAATGTAGCAGCATGTGGCAGGTATGGTGTAAGACCATGGTATGCTAGTCGGTTGTTTATTGAACCGACGCCCTAGTTCGTATCGTGAATCACTGTCAGGTACGGATCTAGGTGACTTTAATACCTCTGTTCATGTCACTTACATAATACAATAACTGTAATCTGTATCGACCACTACACAGAACGCGCCAATAGACGGCCGAGTTCTAAGCCGCGCTATCAAAGTTTTCTAATAATAAATTTTGGGACATAATTTACAAACTGTTATTCAGTCTTAAACTAAGCAGAGCCTGTACCCTGTAACCTGTGATAAACATACTTAAATAAATATTAAACACCCAGACACGAAGCCAAGAGATGTATTCATGCACACAAATGTTGTCCCCGAGCGGAAATCGAACCCATGTGTCATCTTCCAAAAATATTTAATGACGCATACCTGGTCTTCATAATAATATGATGTAAAACATAAAAAAAGTAATTTAGTAAATTAAAATAACGTACGAACTTGTAAAATAACTATAATGTGAAGAGAGCAACTTTAAAAAGTTTTAGGAAAATAAAAAGTTCGATGTAAACAATAAAGATGTCGCTGTAAACATAATATAGCGCCAGATGGTATCGTTCTTATGTAAACCAAAATATACAATGCAGTAAAGGGCGCTAAGTTCACAGCGCCACTGTATGCATCTGAATCTGGCCCTAATGCACCGAATTAGAGCTTCGTTGTTATTTTGTTATGAAACAAAGGTAAACACTATGAAAAGGTAATTCTCTGCATTGCGTAAATAACGTACGTTTAACTTACTAGCCCCTATCTTAATTTCTTAATTAGTTTGTACCATACACAGAGTTTGGATCAAAAATAATCTTATTTCTAAACTTTCTTCAAAGGATGATACCATATGAGGACAAGCCCTGATTTTACAAGTATTCTGACACTAGAGATAAATTTTAATACGAATAAATTACCTATATAAATGATTCCTCGTATTTTTTCTTAGCATGAGGTCCATGGACCGAGAGTGGGGTAGGTATGTTAAAAAAATAAAATTATTTTTGACTTCCCTTTTGTACTTGGTTTAAGCCCCCAGTTCTCATTAGTTAGGTATACCTACTATAGAGTAAATACTAAAGTTCCGAAGTTCCTATTTACTTAAAAAAAAAAAAAAAAATCTCACGCCTTTCATCCCCGAGGGGGTAGGCAGAGGTATTCCATTACTGGATATACCCACATTTCACGAGATACATTGGACCCCTAAACGTGATAGGTGGTGAGCCCATCGCCGGACCGAGTCTGTTTACACATGTCTCAGACTTAATTCTGAGAACTGCGGGTTTCCTCACGATGTTTTCCTTCACCGTCGAGCTAGTGATAAATATGTACGTAAGTTTTTGAAAAACTCATTGGTACATGTCAGGATTCATGGAGGAACCCGAGCCTTACTGATTTTCGGCCGGCTCTTTAACCGTCCGGGCTATCACTGCTCTATCCTATCCTATTATCTATCCTATTTACTTATTCGGCAGAAAAATAAATTTTAAATTGATCCTTCTCACTAATACCTACCTAAATAAAGGTTTGTTGATTTTTAATGCCTTGTTTTCTTGCCCTACTTACTTTAGAAGAGTCACTTTGTTTTTAAAGATTCCGTACCCAAAGGGTAAAAACGGGACCCTATGACTAAGACTTCGCTGTCCGTCCGTCCGTCCGTTTGTCTGTCACCAAGCTGTATCTCAAGAACGATAGTTGAAATTTAAGGGGGCTCCTATACTACAAACGTGTTGTTTTTTTGTTTTTATAGATAACTAGCGACCCGTTTCGGCTTCGCACGGGTGCAATGCTAACATTAAAACCTTCCTCTTGAATCACTCTATCTATTAAAAAAACCGCATCAAAATCCGTTGCGTAGTTTTAAAGATTTAAGCATATAAATGGGACATAAAGGACATAGGGATATAGGGACAGAGAAAGCGACTTTGTTTTATACTATGTAGTGATAGTGATGATGATGGTTCAGTACCATTCGTGCGCGAGTCCGACTCGCGCTTGGCCAGTTTTTTAAATTGGTATGTGACACAGATATAAGAGGTCCATGTTATGTGACTACAAAAAGCTTAAGAGACCCAGAACACGTCCGCCATTATGTTTTTTGTGACGTCACCCATTGTCACTCCCACAACTACGACAAATATGACGACACCTCGTTTATTAAAATCTAACAAACTTAGTATAGGCTGCTCCAAAAAATATACTCGCAGGTACCAACTCCTCTACTTACTAACCTGATAACACCGAAAAACTATACTTTCCTTTTCATTCGGGCAAAAATTTGCACATGCATAGATAGAAGCATTGCCAGTGTAAATCCAGTTGTTTCCCGTTTCCATGGGAGTTTTCGAAATCCCTTTCTTAGTAGATATTTGATTTCTGCTACCTAAAATTGTAAATTGTGCTTTGCAGGTCCAATTGTTCAGGCTATGCGATGATAGGTTTAACAGGACGTTTCTCTCTATATATGTATTAGCTAAGCCCCCTGGTTTTACCTGCGTCAAATAAAACGTATCTACTGTACGTCACTCCGAAATAGTATTACTTGTTCCAGAGACTACCTACTCTACACATTAAAACATCATTAAGTACCTAAGTGAGGTAAGTAACAAATATTTATTGAACACCAATAAAAATATGCAATAAGTGACACAAAATAAAAAAATATATTAATTTTATCATCAAAAAAGTTTCATCGAGATGAATTTTATATCACGGCCTCGACTATAGTCACCCTGTATAACAATTAATCTAAAATAAAGTTGTTTTAGGTCTTTGTCGGGATTTTATTCCGGATAAGTATAAGTATAATCTCACGCCTTTTTTATCCCCGAGGGGGTAGGCAGAGGTATTCCATTACTGGAAATACCCACATTTCACGAGATATATTGGACCCCTAAACGTGATAGGTGGTGAGCCTATCGCCGGACCGGGTCTATTACACATGTCTCAGAATTAATTCTGAGACCTGCGGGTTTCCTCACGATGTTTTCCTTCACCGTCGAGCTAGTGATAAATATGTACGTAAGTTTTTGAAAAACTCATTGGTACATGCCAGGATTCGAACCCGAGCCTCACTGATTTTAGGCAGGCTCTTTAACCGTCCGGGCTATCACCGCAATATTCCGGATAACATGCAATTAAACTTGGACTTAGCATACAAAAGTAATTAATTACCAAATCATCTAAGATCTACAGCTGTAAGGTGCGAAGTTTCTGCAGTAGGTAATTATTATACCAATTTTTTAAATCTATGGAAAGATCACTTGATGCAAATTTAATGCGTTTTTTCCGAGTTTTTGTAAAATAATACTGCTCATATTTTTTAATTATCTATACCTACCTACTAGCTCCGCCCTTCAGCATCACATGCTTCGCAAAAAAAAACCCTGAATGGCAGAGGCACCTATTGTATTCCTGGGAATACAAACTTTTGGCAAGGAGATTAGCTTATCATTATAAATGTACGTAAGTACAAATTTTTAGAAAAGCGTAAGCTATTGGTTTATGTTCTAATCAGAATTCTTACCCGAGCCTCACGCATAAGATGCGGGCTATAATCAAAGGGTCGTCACTGCTGTCGATTATAGAACTGTAAAAAAATGGTGTATGTACATTTAGAGAAGTCAATAGTCTAATAACAAGGCACTATAAACTCCTCCATGAAGATGGGCCAAATGTAAACAGCAGCCCATCACCGGCGAGTTGCTTGTTCCAAATGCAGTACCCCGAGAAGAACCAGCAAGCTACCTAAGGGCTAGAACTTCGGTTAAAGGAGATAGGGACTGCTCCCGTCTCAGCCAAATATGTTGATTTACAATCTTGTAAGATACGTCAGGAGATGTTTGATGGGACGCAATGGGCTGCAAAGGCCAGTTTCTCACCAGGGCATTCTACCACACTAGTCTGTTGCTTCTAGATGAAACACGGGTTTTATGCCTTAGAACTAAAACTTGCGGGTTTCCTCAAGATTTGAATCTCTACCCTAAAGCATGTCGTAAATCTACTTACACGTTTCATATTGTAGAACCAAAGAGATTTAAATGTAATAGGGCATAGAGGGGGCATTGGGAATATTTTCATACAAAACTTTGAAGCCTAAGCGTCATGTCCTTGTCATGTCAGTTAGTATGAACGCGAGCTGTCATTCGGTCGAAATTGTACTAGACTTATTCCACTTGGAATAACTTTTGACTTCAAATTTTCCTCGCTTTGTCCACTCTATGCCTTATTATATTCTAATCTCTTTGTGTAGAACTGTTATCGAACGTAGATTTACTATCAATAGTGCATCGTCATCATTGTTGTCGGGTGTTAATAAATATTTGTTACACTTACTTGTCTTTATCAAATTCCAATTCCAAGGTTACACGCGGAAAGTTTGGCCACTCACTATGTTGATAGATAAGACACTAGGTATTTTATTACGTGGAAGGTTTTAGTGACTACTATTTTGGCGGTACATGACGACTGTCATAAATTGTGACTTAGCAATATGAATTTGAAACGCATTATTGCATTTACTATCAGAATTAATCGCTGATTATAGTGATTACATATCAAAGGTGACTGATAAAACACTCGTATAAATTGAAAAGCGAATAAATATACGTTTCCAATATTTAAAAAAATCTGTAGGTAGATTTACTACAATATGGTGCATTTGAAAGTGGAAGGTGATATTAATGATATAAGTGCTCCTCAGTTGAGTTACATTTGCAAAGTGCTAGAAGAGAGAGGGTTTAAAAATGGAAAAGTTGAAATAAAAGCTGTCGGTAAACCAGGAGACAACTATGTAGCCAGCGTGAAACGAATAGTTGCGGATAACAACGATAAACAATTTAGGATGATAGCCAAAGTCGCTCCAACGCTTGAAGCTCTGCGCAATGCAATGAACACACAGATTATGTTCCACAACGAACACGTGATGTACACGGAGGTATTGCCAAAGTTCACTGAACTTCAGAAAGCAGCCGAGGTACCTGAGATAGAAAGATTGAGATATGCGGACTGTTACGGCTCTTACACTGAAGCTCCAAATGAAGTTATTCTTTTAGAAGATTTGGTAGTAACAGATTACGAAATGCTAGACAGGTTTAAATCTCTAACAGATGATTGTGTGAGATTGGTTCTCAAAAATTTCGCCATACTGCATTCTGCATCCTATGCGTTGAAACATATAGAACCTGAAACATATACAGCTTTTGTGACAAAACTTATTAATCCGTGGCCACTGATGTGTAAAGTAGAAGGAATTGATTTATATTTTGCACAGATGGATGATGAAATGATGTCAATTTTAGATAATGATACTTATAAAAAAGTTATTAAAGGCAAAGTGAATGACCTCCCAAATAGTTGCACAAAAATGGCCAAAATCGATAGTGAGTCCAAGTATTCTATCATACAGCAAGGTGACTCTTGGACTAACAACATTATGTTTCGATTGCAAGTATGTCATTGACTATTTTTTTTATTGTGAAGTCATAAAAACTATACAATATAGTTAAAAAAATACGTACATATTTGATTACTACCTCATAACTGAGGAAATATCCTTAGTTCAGCAATGATCCGTTACAGTGACATTATTGATGACTTACATATATAACACTGGCACGGCAGTGAAGGAAAACATGGTGAAGCAGCATGTCCCAGAAATAGTTTGTAGCATTAGTAAATAATTTGTAGCACGGCAGTCTGTCGAAGGCTTTAGTGGATCCAATTTTTTTTTAAAAAAACCTCAATCCTTTTATCGTAGAGGGGAGGCAGAGGTATTCCATTTCTGGATATTACACTTTTCACAAGATGTTTCTAGGACCCCTAAAGGTGATAGCTGGTGAGCCTATCGCCGGACCGGGTCTTTTACACATGTCTCAGAATTAAGTCTGGGACCAGCTTGTTTTCTCACGATGTTTTCCTTCACGTCGAGCTAGTGACAAATTTTATTATAAAAGTAATTTTTGAAAAACTTGTTGGTACATGCCAGGATTAGAACCTGAGCCTCACTGATTATTATCATGTGAAGCAAACTCTTTAACTGTAGATAAGGCTAACTCAACACTACACTGGATTTAAAATGATCCAAAAATACACTAATTTAAATTAAGTACTTCTGCAATTCATTTATGTAATTAATTCTAGGATAACAAGGCTGTGAAATGTTGCATGATCGACTACCAGGCCTCTAAAGAAAGTAACCCCGTTTCCGATATACACTACATGATTTTCAATTGCACTGACTATGAGATCAGATCACAGCACTACCACGACTGGATCGACTATTACCATACCGAACTAGACAACGCATTATCCAACTATGGTCTTAAAGCGAGCTTCGTCTACCCTAAGGACCAACTTGATGCTGATTTGAGGAGGCATGCAAAACTGACTTTAGGACTTGGAGTACTTTTAGCTAGCATGTTAATAAGAGAGAGCGCTGATGCAGAAAAGATGATGTCGGCTATGGAAGAAAGTATTGTGACAGAAGGTAATATGGATAAAATATTTGAGAGCGCTAAAGTTACAGCTCTAAATGCAGCGTCGATTTTGAGGTTTAAGACTAGAATTGAGGGGCTGGTAAGGAGTATGATTGAGTTGGGGTATTTGTAATAACAAAATAATTGTAAATTTCTAACTATATATTATGTGGTAATAGGACATACCTATACAAAATATACACAATAAAAGCCAAAATATAATCAATTCTTACCATTTATTTTACGAGTACGTACCTACCTATGTTGCTTATACTTCTAATATATTTAAACTGTAACGCGACCGTGCCTGTACCTGATTTTTTTTAATTTGTCCTGTAGTGTAGATAGTTATTGAGGTAGATATCAAAATAACATTTTTTTAATTTTTGTCTGTCTGGTTGTGCTCGCATCACACAAAAACTATGGGCCGGATTTTGATGAATTTGGAGATAACTGAGTAACTGGGTCAACATCTAGAGTACTTTTTATAGCTGAAGAATGTCCCATTCTCACGGGAAACTTAAAAAACTTGATAAAAATAGAAATACGTACTATTCTGAAACGATATAACACCTAGCTAGGAACATGAAATATAATAAATAAAAGTTATTATACAATTCTATAAATAAATAAATTTATTATTCAGTCCCAAACTAGGCAGAGCCTGTACTATGGGTACTAAACAACTGATAAACATACTTAAAATATATATCTAACGATCAGACACGAAGCCAACAGACATGTTCATGCACTTAGGTGTCTTAGGTATATTTCGAAGGCAACCGCTATGAAGGGATTTTTGAAAATATCCACGAAAACGGTAATAAACGCCGCTGGGCACCTGCTATTTCGTAATAGGTATATGCCTAAAAAACAAGTTCCAAAAGTAAAGATTTGTGAGACCTTGAATCAAACATAGTACTACAATGTCAAGAAAAAAAGAACACCTAACCCTCAATGTCTCTAAAAAGAAAAGAAAGTTACGGTAAATACTTTATTGGACACTTGTCTAGATAAAGTTTTCTAGTGCAGGTTTCCCAGACGGTTTCTTTCGCCACTGAAGATAAATTTGAAACTTCGAGAAACTTCGGAGGCTACGGGCACCGAAGAAAACTTTTAACCCTGCTTTACAACATAAGAACATCGATTTTAGAACTTAAGGTCTCAAGTATTATACTATAGTAGCGAGGGCACAGCGGCATTGCCCACGGGAATAATGTTTATTTCAGTTCCCATGGCTATTCTTAAAATCCCATCGTATTTTTCCACACTTGTTTAAAATTACTAAACTTGAACTAACCGAAATTTTCACTTGGACACCTAGTAGCAGATTATAATCTACTATATAAAAATAAGTCGGGTTTTCCTTCCTGACGATTTAACTCCAGAACTGACGAACCGATTTCCATGGTTTTGCATTCGTTGGAAAGATCTCGGGCTCCGTGAGGTTTATAGCAAAGAAAATTCACCATTGCACCCGTGCGAAGCCGGGGCGGGTCGCTAGTTATGTAGGTATATCAAACCTTAAATTAGTAACTTTGTGGGGTGGGACCCTGGTGACCTATAATCACAGGTGCTCTGTACCTATCTTAGGCACCAGTCTCTCACGCAGACAGGTTTAAGCATAGGTTAATCTAAATTCTGTACCACCTTATCTTTAACTCCCTGATATTATTATTACTTAGGTCCCTACGTCATTTAAGGAACCCACTGAAATAGATAACGGGGCCACTGTGTTTGTTTTATTGACATAAAAAAAAAACATATTTTCGTATTTTTCTAGATGTTGAGAATATTGAGAGAAACAATATCTTTTCAATTAAGGGACACTAATCGTAAAAGATTACGGATGTCTGAAATCACGTAGGTATCGTCTTTTGAAAATCACGTTCGCCAAAAAAACACGAGATTTTCTAAGACGGATCGTGTTTGGTAGTTAATTATATACTGAACTCGGAATTACAAAAATAATGTGAGCAGAAATTCGTAATAGGCCTGTGTCCACTAGGATAAATCGGATAGATAAGGGTTTCTCATGATTAATTATACTATGTAAATTTTGACGAATCGTGACAAAATACAATTCCGTATACAATGTGGCGTCATGACAGTTCATGGTTTTCGACGAATCGTCAATGACGGATCCCGTGTGAATGAGCCTTTAGTTGTCTAATTCGCTAACTGTCACTTCGATCGTGTAAATCCTTGAAAGAGATTGTAAGTATACCCAAATCTAAATAAAGACTAGTTTTTTCTGCCGGAGTAATTGGGCAATTTTGAACAATGCATTGAAATTAATTGAATCCTACTTAAAAAATAGAAAACAGTTTGTAGAGGTTAGCACAGTGGGAGATAACGGTACAGTTACAAAGAAAACATCTGAGCTCATTAATATCCACAGAGGTGTACCGCAAGGTTCAATATTAGGTCCTATATTCTTCATTATTTTTGTTAATGATTTGGTTAATTATATCACCTCTGTAGTACCTGATGCTAAATTGGTTTTATTCGCGGATGATACTAATGTAATACTCTCAGAGTCTAATATAGACAAGTTAAATAAAACCGCTAATATTACTCTGAAGGTCTTGGACGATTGGCTCACAGCAAATGATCTCCGACTGAACGCACAAAAAACACAAGCAATTCTATTTAGATCAACGGCCAGGAAGTTAGAAACACTTGATCTATCCTTGAATAATCAAAGCATTGAATTAGTGTAGGAAACAAAGTTTTTAGGGCTCCATATAGATTCTCTATTAAATTGGAAGGCAGAGTTAGCTTCTCTGGAGGCGTCGATCAGTTCCGCATGCTACGCATTGAGAAGTTTAAGAGATGTGCTGACAGTTGATCAGTTAAGGTCAGTGTATTTTGCACTGATTGAATCCAAACTGCGTTACAGCATCAAATGCTGGGGAAAAAGTTATAAATATAATATCACCAAGGCCTTTACTGTTCAAAAAAGAGCCATACGAACTATCGCCAGAATTCCTCCATGGGAATCATGCAAGGACTATTTTAAAAAGTATAAAATTTTAACGGTTCCTTGTTTATATATTTTGGTTCTTTTGGTTGACTTAATTAAACGGAGAAATTTATTTGAATCGGATGAGGAGATGAATATGCGTATCAGGACTAGAAGAAAAGATTTAGATCACAAAGCCTTGCCATGTCTCAATATTGCTAAACATTGCTCATCGTATCAATCTGTGGTATTATTCAATAGACTGCCTAATGAGCTAAAATCTATAACTAATGTTCACATATTTAAGAATAAATTGAAAATGTTATTATTTGACAAAAATTATTATTGTATAGATGAATTTGATAATTGACATACTCATCATTATTGTACTTTTTATTTTATTTTATGTTTTTTATGTATCAATTTCGCACACAGTTGTATATACTGTTTGATGAATAAAGATTGATTGATTGATTGAATGGAAAAAAATGTCGGTGCAATCATTTTAATTGTTTAAATTTGACAAGTACATACTTTCACTAGGGATGACAGGAAGCCACTGTCTGTGAATTTTGTAGAAACGGTTGTTTGTGATTATGTTATGTTGTCATGGTGACATACATCTTTATCAACATAATTTTCCTGTATTTTTCTATAATACTAAAAAATGCCTTAATTATAGTTAAATTAAATTCATAAAAAATCTCACGCCTTTGTTTTCCTTCACCGTCGAGCTAGTGATGAATATCTACGTAAGTTTTGAAAAACTCATTGGTACATGCCAGGATTTTACATAATTTAGGATTCTGTACCTCAAAAGGAGAATAGGATTACCTCGTTGTTGGTATCTACAACCCTTTTTTTTTAGGAAAGCGTGAAATGTGTTGTCTATGGTCACTTGAAGCTGTAAGAAAATCAAAAAAGACTAACACTTTTGCCGCAAATTTTATTAATCGTACTTTGAATTGGGTACTTTTCGTTTACCTAGATTCAGTCCATTTCGCAAGACGTGTTTCTCACAGTAAAGGTAAATAAATAAAAATAAATAATCTCACGCCTTTTATCCCCGAGAGGGTAGGCAGAGGTATTCCATTACTGGATATACCCACATTTCACGAGATATATTGGTCCCCTAAACGTGGTATAGGTGGTGAGCCCAAAGGTAAAGGTAAAAATCCGTAAATAGTAATTGGTAAGTATCCTACTAATATTAAAAATGCGATAGTTTGTATGGATGGATGTTTGTTCCTCTTTCTCGCAAAAACTACTGAACGGATTCTGATGAAACTTTACAGTTATATAGCTTATACGTCAGAATAGCACATAAGCTATATTTTATCCCCGTATTCCCACGGGAACGGGAACTACGTGGGTGAAACCGCGGGGCGCTGCTAGTATTTTCATTTAAATACTTTTTGAGATTACAAACTTTTTGTTTGCACAGACTTCTCTGTACACGAGTCCAGGGGGCCAATTCTACTAAATGACAGCGGTGATAGTTATATGACTGTGGTCACTCAATGGTGATATTATGTCAAATTTTGACACTTTTCGTATTCTGTTAACTGTCAGTTTTCACAATCATTCAACTATCATTGTTGACCACTTTTGGTATTCTACTATTCCTACCATGGAATGGCGCTGTCCAGTGATTGCTTTTTTCCCCTTATTTTAAGGCATTGGCAATTTAGCCATCAGCCCTAAACACGACACGAAATTCAGATTTTAGCTCTGCTTCAGAGTCTATACACAAAAGTACACAAGTTTCTTCAATATTTATCGAAATGTCACATGTACCATAAATAAAATCAATCATCTAAAGATTTTAGTGCCGAAAACCCGAAATAAAACTAATGACACGCATGGTAGTAATAGTTATATATGGTAGGCAACACCTAACGTAGTCCATAGTCATTCCATTGTTATGCCACTATGATTTTAGTGGAATACAAATTAGATGTCATAGTGGCCAGTTGCAGCATAATGGAATGATAGTTCGATGACAATGGCTGACATTTAGTGGAATTGGCCCCCAGCTCGCATACAAGTGCGTGCTGGAATCTGCCGCCCCCAAACTATAGGCCCTCTCCGGAATATAGAGAAATCATAGGCTGCCTAACAGGGAATGCTGTTGTAGCTGTAACAAGCTCTCAGTATGAGTATCGCATTTTGTTCACTTTACTTGCAAAGTTACTCTGCTTAACAATAGGCGGTGTCCGTTGCATAATGGTCATAAAAACGTGAACTTGACAGTCACGCCCCGGATCGGTGCGCACGCTCTGATTCATGCGTATGCGCAGCGCGGCACACACAATTAGAGTGCAACGATTTTTTTATATTTTAAACCTTGGACTTTTATGGTTAGAAATACTTAAATAAAACTAAAAAACAAAATAATTAAAATCATTTTTTTTCTCCCGTGTTTGTATGTGGTATAGCTCCTATGACTATAATATGATTAGTAAGCCCCAACCTTGAATAAAAAGTTTTTGATTTTGAATAACACGTCATTTTTCATTAGTCGAGGCAAACAGATTTAACTGATTTAACACCGATATTTTTCCAAAAGGACTGAGGTATCTATAATGTATAACTGCAGACTGAAGAAAGAACAAAAATAGAATTAATAATATTAGTCAAAGTTAAAATAAATTAAAGTGTGCAGTTAAATTTAGCGAATGAGTTATCTAATGATAGCCTACGTGTGAATTTTATAAGGCCGCCGTAAGTAATTTACTTAAAAAATATGATTTGAGTCAGTTAGTGGCATTGATCTACGTACAATAGTTATAATAACACTTATCAATCATGTAGAAAAAAATGTAATGTAAGAAATACAATTGACAGGGCCTGATTTTTTTTACTGTCTGAAAAAAAACATGGTGTGATAGGGAAGTGTAATAGAATCATTTGTCATTGTTACTTAAAAAAAGAAATATGTTTAACAAAAAAATAATTCTTGCTTATAGTAATCAACACACTGAAATATTTGAAATAGTATTTTAAAAAGAAAGAGGCTCGTAGCTTCCATTCATGCGCAATCTACCTACAACCGCCAGCTGCTACATAGTCGTGTACGTAGTGTTCTAGATTTTGTAAATTGCATTAAACATGACTATATTATTTAACAATTAATCTCGTGTTTAACTTCGGCTCTACATACCTTATACGCCATATTTTTTTCCAGACGAAAAAAAAAATCATCCAGTATATATTTTATGGTACTTGCTGTATCTATGAGTAAGCAAGTAAGGTCATTGTTTTATCTGCATAAAACCTTAACAAGGTAAGAAATCAATTTTTCATATTCACATTCCTGACCCGAAATCGAACCCGGGCCCCAAGCATGAGACGGACACGCTCCCAACACACGCTATACCTGCCACCTGCACCATACCTGGTTTTTACAATTAAAATTAAAATTATGTGGTAATAATTAATTACAATTATATTAATCGTTACATAAATTATGTCAGCAACAATTACTGGTGTTGAGTAGTTCGCGAATGACCTAGTTCGAAAGAGCGTTCTTTAGGTGAACTATGCGAACTAGTTCGTCCACCGTCTCGTTTTTAGTTCTTTTAAATATGTATTTTTTTTCGGGCCCTCTATTATGGAGTGCCGCTACAATTTTTTTTTACTCTTGCCGCTCTTACAAAAGTTTCTTAAATTATAGTCTATCATCATCAACCCGTAACAGCCCACTGCTGAGCTAAGGGTCTTTCCTCGCACACGAGGAAGTATGGGCTATAATCTCCCACGCGAGCCCACCGCGGATTGGGAGATGGTGTTAAGCTAGTGGCCACTTAACCGTCAGAATTTTTGAAGCCACCCAAGGGTATCTGACATGGCTTAACGACTTCCATTGTGCGTAAACACAACGAAAACCGGGACCAACAATTTAACATGCCTTCCGAAACACGGAAGCGCTCGTGATATAAATGCCACTAGGCGGTCACCCATTCACTGACTGACCGCACCCAACTTTGCTTAACCTATAAATTATAGTCTATCTATGGTCAAAGTTTTTCGCAATAATAATATGAAAATCATTTCCTTATAGAATTATCTCCATATATAAATAAAAATATATATAAAACGAACTATAACGATCGACTGCGAACTAATTTGAACGCTCCCATTGACGAGCGACTATCAATGAAATTTAATGGCCAAAAACAGCGTCAGATAATCGAAACGCCCTCTGCGATAGTTGAGGTGCGCACGAGTGGATTGTAATCACAAAGATCATATCCCGAGTCATCACTCGCTGTTCAGTCGAGTCAGTTAAGACCCTCCTGATGGCAACGATTCAATGTTTACGCGGGAGTGTCACCAAATGAAAAGCACCAAACGATAGCGCGATTCAGGGATGTGGCAGCGGTGGCGCCATCTAGTACAGTTTTTATGAACTTCATGATATCTATAATTCTATACTAACCGATGATAAGGTCAAGCACCGAAACGCAGTTATGTAATATTTTTATTTTAGTTACACAGCTGTGATGTGTATGTATCAAATCTTGTTATTCTGATTATTGGATTGAGTATAAATTGGAAAGTACACATAGTATAGGTATTATTAAAAACCCGATAAAACATTCTATATTATTATAACATCGTTTACTGGTACGTATCCCTAATTAGGTGACTAATTGTTATTTGTATTTTTGCGAATAATATTAATGAAATAAAGCTATTAAATACTCCGGTTCACGTAGAACACACACTTTTTAACGCATGTCGCAACGATTTTTGGTAGCGCCTTAGATGTTTAACATTTTTAGGGTTCCGTATAGAAAGGACGTTATTAAATTTAGTACCAAAAAACTACTCATTATTTAGTAAAAGTTATAAGTCCTTACGTATAATACCTATATAGATAATGTGTCTAATTAACTATTTATATTTTATTCAGTCGTTGAAATGAAATGAAATTTACTGCATGTGGAATTCAGGTTATTTTGCAGTTACCATTGCACAATGTTTTCCCACTGAGCTCTACCTTCTCAGCTATACATACATACATCAATAATATATAGTAAAATAATAAAATAACTGCGAGGTAGATATCTGTCCCGATTTATTATGAAAATATGTGAAATGCCTCTTGGTACAGGTTTATAATAAATAATGGACATAATATGATACCGAAATTTAATAGAGATCTAGGAATATATCAAAGAGTTTTTAAAGGACTACCTACCTAACGCGCTTAATATTACTGGCTCGACGTAAAAAAGAAAACAACGGTAGGAGACCCCTAAGCACGGTACCAGAACTTATTTTGAGGCATGAGGCGCCCCGGTCCGGCAATGGGCTCAGTTGTCCGACCGAAAAATACACCGGTTAAAAGTGGGTGTTTTCAAAAATAGAACACCTTTGCGAAACTTTTTGGATTAGGAATGAGTGTATATTTATATTTTTTAGTAGCGACTTTGTCTTTAACTGACCCAGTTTTAAAAAAACACCATATATGTTTAAATAACTCGGCTTTCAGGCGAAGAATCAAAATAAAGCATACATACAACTTTTAAAACCGCATCCAATTTGGTGCAGTAGTATTTGAATGATGCGCGTGCAAATATAAGGATAAACCGACAAAACAAAAATTCATAAAATAATAGTTTGGCTTCTATTGATGATATACCCCTCATATTAAGTTTTAGTTCTTAAATAATGTCTCCCATCAGGCATCGGTCAGTTACAACTTTATTATGTAGTTATATGTATAGATAATATATTCAGCCATTTGCCCTCGGAGTATATAAAACTAATATGGGACATCATAGTGTGATTCCTAGAATTTGTCGCGAGCACATTTCTTTTTATAAGTCGCACAAAGCCGACATTCTATTACTTCCCTTGCCTACATTTAAGAAAATTCTTTTTGTTGGTAGATAAAACTAAGTGATTCATTTATTATTTCATTTATATTTTACTTGCAGACAGGCTACCCAATAGTATAATTTGTTGTATAACGGTTAATTATACCGCCTGATTTTTTTCTGGAAAAAGAATATGGTGTGATACCTAGGTAAGTGTAATAGATACATTTGGCACGGTTACTAAATTTTTTCTTTTACAAAAATAGTTTTGTAAATTAAAATTTTGTGAATTGCATTAAACATAACTATATTTAACAATGAATCATGTGTATAACTTCGGCTCTAGATACCTTATACGTTATATTTTTTCCAGACGATGAAAAAAATCAACCAGTATAGTGTAGTTTAAGAAGATTTTACGTTGTCTAAATTATAGTTTAATTTCAAGTTGACACTCTTATTTACAATCTAAAATTTAAGTTTATATATATAGTTGTTAGTGGTTTTGAATCTGTTGGCAGACCTGTTAAATAAATAAATATAGATTTACTTTCTAGACCTTTTATTTGCGAGTACCTAAGTAATAAAAGACAATTTGTTCTGAAGAAACTGAACAATATTTTCCTCTAACTCGTGTATTTACTGCAATCTCGTTTTGATTGAAATATTACTAACGGATTACAGGAAATCCTTATTGTGGAGATGAGGTGGATATTTTGAAGCTACGTTCGTACTTTAATATAATTTGTATTAAATTGCATCTTATCTTATTCCTTAGGGAGTTGAAGTATTGGCCTATATTTTTTCTCAACAGAAGGAGAGATGTCATAAACACGAATAATGATAAAAAGATACGATGAAAAACTAGATGATTTGGGTTGTTGACAGCATCGAAATTAAATTGCGAGTAGGCATTCATTTAAAAGATTATCCCAAAACACCTCTAAACATGTATTTCAGTTTTTAATTTCCAATTATAGAAAATTAAAAAAAAAAACAATCAAAAATAATGTTGTAATTGAGTACTAGAAACTATGACGTCACACCTTGCTATTTCAGTACATTTTCCATAGTAAAATTTCGTTTTGGACAGATCATAAAAAGTAACTGATTTGACTAGGCAGGACACTCCCCTATTGCGTGATTATATACCCAAGTCTTATCCCCACGGGGGTAGAGAGGTACTGCAACAGAGATATCATAGGAGAAGCTCATTTTCGGTTGATTTATTAAGACATGTCAAAAAGAGCTGCCCTTGAGTTTGCCGCTGGTTCATTTCGGGGTACTTACTGCATTTGAAACAAGCTACTCGTCGGAAGAGATAGGCCACTGTTTACATTCAGTCAACTTCCATGGATGAGTTTAGTCCCTAGTGAGACTATTGACGTTTCTAAGCTTATCACTATCACTCTTTGAGTATTATGGCTGGTTTAGTTAAGTTGGTCAGTAGATGAACATTGCTTGCCCACTATGAGGTTTGGTATTCATATACCCGTTTACAGAAGCGATGTTCATTTACTGACCAACTTAACTAAACAGTGTGTAAACCAGCCATAAAACCAACAGTACGTTAAAGTTGGTTTAATACTCAAAGCTATCATTATATAGGTAGTACTTATAAAACAAATTCGCTGCCTGCTGTCTGTCCCTATGTATGCTTAGATCTTTAACTACGCGACGGATTTTGATAAGGTTATTTAATAGATAGAGTTTAAGAGGAAGGTCTTTATAATAAAAAGATGATTTTTTTTGTATTTTTGTAACAAATATACTCAAAAACTACAAGACCGATTTTATAAATTATTTCACCAATGGAAAGCTGCAATACCTCTGTGTACAATAGGCTATATTTTATCCCCGTATTCCCACGGGAACCGGAATTACGCCGGTGAAACCGAAGCAAAACGAGGGCGGGTCTCTTTTTCTATAAACACAAATAAATGACTTTTATAATTTGATCAAAAGTTTCATCGCTGTAATTAAATGTCATTTGATCATGTAAATTTTTAAACCATAATTAAACCTGGAACGGAAGAGAGGTGGAGCTGCCTGAACCAATGTGATATCTTGCTTGAAACGGTGATTTAGCATCTAAGTATAATTAGTTTATTCATTTCCTGTTGCGAGCGGAATATTTGTAGGCAGCGACAAAGGGACCAAGCAATGGAAGCGATGGCAGCAATATACCGGTTTTAGTGTAAAGAGTGGCGGTTTTGTGGTGAATATTGAAAAGGATGTCAGAGCAAATTGGTATCGAAAACCGGAAATAGTATCAGGCTTTGTTCTGTCTGAAGCAACGTGGATTGTATTCCTTGACATTATAAAAGTTGTGTGTCTGTTTAGGAAGGGTGCGTGGGTATTAAGGGTTTTGAAAGGTTATTTTTAGATCAGTTCATAATCCTAAATACCTTTGGTCTCTTACCAAAGTGGTAAAAACGAAACCGGGTACCACTCAATGTCACAGCTTATCTAGGCAACTTCTAATGCTATCGACTTAAAAAATGTTTTTTTTTATATAATGCTTTAAATTGAATTAATTTTCAAATATATTTTAAACTAGCAGCGCCCCGCGGTTTCACCCGCGTAGTTCCCGTTCCCGTGAGAATACGGGGATAAAATATAGCCTATGTGTTATTCTGATGTATAAGCTATATAACTGTAAAGTTTCATCAAAATCCGTTCGTTAGTTTTTGCGTGAAAGAGGAACAAACATCCATCCAGACATCTATACATCCATCCATACAAACTTTCGCGTAGGTACCTATATAATATTAGTAGGATGTGGGAACAAAATGGGCCGAAATGGGGGCTAAAATTTTAAAGTGGGTTTGCTAGAGAAAATGGAGTGTAATAATATGAAAGGGATTCATTTTCACTTTACAAAATTATTTTTAATGTCTCTTAATTTTCGAACTATGTTTTCATATTACTTAAGGAGAGACCTATGAGCAGGGGCAGTTACGGTTTGGTGATGGTGATAGAGATTTCTGTATAAAAAATTGCAATTTACATATTATATACACTAAAATTAAATGAATTTATATTTTAATGCAGTAATAGTACATTATGGTACAAGTGAGTAAAGTTGGTGATTACCGCTGAGGCGCCATTGAGACCCGAGCCGTAGGCGAGGGTCATAAGAGAGCCGAGGACGGTAATCATCAATACACACGTGTATCATACGACGTTTTTCAACACACTTGTGAATAAATAATACTAAAAAATCATTTTAAAATAATCATTCGCAATGGCGGGGAAAATTAATTGGTTTTCCAATTTTTTATTTATATAATTTGGAAAAGGCAAAAGGATCTAGGCCCATACAGCCTCGTTTTCCTATGCGCTCGCATCTTACAATGGCGATCGGCCATGGACTAAAAAAATTAGGTTTCTTTTTCTTTGGTTTGTCGTGGATAGCGTTTTAGCCACGTACAAAATGGGGTATTTAAAGTTTTTACAGAGAAAACCAAAGTTATATTTGAGTGAAAGTTTTGTTTATTAAACACGTACAAGTTGAAATGATCTATTTAAATACGAAGTTGCATGAAATGAGCAAGCCATATTTGTGTATTAATTTATTAGTACGATTGAATACGATCTTTTTTGTATCGAAACTTTTTTAAGAACAAAGCAACTCTAGCAACAAAATTGAAAAAAAAAATCTATAACTCACTAGTGAATAATAGCAAACAAAAAGTCTCAGTTTGATTATAGGTGTCATTATGTGCCTAATTGCAGTGAAATTAGAGCCACTTTATGAGCAAGTGTGTTGAAAAGACATTTATCACAGCAGTCACAGTGAAGGACCAACCAACGTTGTGAGAAAATGTATAATACGCTAAAGCCGGAACTACATTGCGCCCGCGTCGAGTGACTCACGCCCCATGAGCCTATGGTCTCATACATTTAGAATAGATGAAAATCACACGATGAAAATCAGTGAGGCTCGGTTTCGAATCCTGTCATGTACCAATGAGTTTTTCAAAACTTACGTACCTACATATTTATCACTAGCTCGACGGTGAAGGAAATCATCGTGCGGAAACCCGCAGGTCCCAGAATGAAATCTGAGACATGTGTAAACAGACCCGGTCCGGCGATAGGCTCATCACCTATCACGTTTAGTGGTCCAAAATATGTCTCGTGAGAACCTCCTAATCTTTGAAGTCGGTTGAAAAGTACACTTCACTCGCGTAGTGTGTTATGGCAAAAGGGTGTCTTTATAATCCTAGTAAATGTATAAAACAGATAAAGCCACTACACACCATGCAGGCGCAATGTGTATCTAGCTTAAGTAGCTGATACGTGACCTCTCTTTTATCTACTTACTGCATTATTATCTAAGACAATAACAATGTTTAGCCCACACGGAAACAAAGCAAGTAGATAACTACCAAAATTGCTTCCTAAATACAAAAAGATGTGATTTGAGTGTTAATATTTCGATAAATCGTGATGTGACTCAAATTCGACATTTCATAATACACGAAATGGTATTAAACTGTATTATTCTTGAGATTCAAGGTCTTTCAGTAAAAGCAAAATAGATAAAGGTTACAATTCTATTTCCTTATCTAGATATATAAGATCGAGCTGACCATTGTTCTGACTTACGATCCCTTTGTAAATTGACAATGTTTTTTTTTTCATCTGGCTTATGCCCGCAACTTCTGCCGCGTTCTAGAATGAAAAGAAGCCATGCTCTTCTTCAAGATCCTACCTTTTCTGTGACAAGTTTTATCAAGATCGGTTCAGGGTATAATAAAAAAATTATAAATTGTGGGACACAATTTACACGGTTATACAATCCCAAACTAGGCAGAACCTTAACCATGGGTATTAAACAACTAATAAACACACTTAAATAATTAAACACCCAGACACTAACACAGTGGCGATCGAACCCGTGACATCCTACTCAGAAGGCTGGGTCACTACCAGCTGAGTCAAAAGGCCCGTCGAAAAGATGAAAATAAATTAGTTTGGCAATAGCTCAATCTTAGTAATCTGAAAATATTAAATCTTTTTGTCTAGTGACACTGTCATATTTATTGATGTCTAACAAACACGTCACATCCACAGAACACTTTTACTCCTGTCACATCGCTCGAAGAACCGATAACCGATGGGGAAGAAAGGTTCTCGAGTGGCAACCGTGAACCGGAAGACGCAGCGTTGGTATAGGCCTCCCACCAGGTGGACCGACGACATCGTCAAGGTCGCGGGTAACCGGTGGATGCAAGCGCCAAGTTGTCGTTCGTTATGGCGTTCTATGGGGGAGGCCTTTGTTCAACAGTGGATGTCTTCCGGCTGATGATGATGATGATGAACTAACACGTTACTTTACTTTCATATAAAAAATATATTTGTATAACTACAGAATTTCTTAGATTTCCTTTAGGGCAAATACTCGTCCTATTACTAATTAATAACTAAAGAAAACTAGCAGCGCCCCGTATTCACAAGCGTAGTTCCCGTTCCCGTGGGAATACGGGGATAAAATATAGCGTATGTGTTATTTTGATGTATAAGCTATATAACTGTAAAATTTCATCAAAATCGGTTTAGTAGTATTTGCGTCAAAGAGGAACAAACATCCATCCATACATTTATACATCCATCCATAAAAACTTTCGCATTTATAATATTAGTATTATAGGATAGTATTCAACAGTTTATTGACCGTTGCAACAATGCAAAGCGTACTATTACTCTGTGCATTTGAATTAGGATTCTACACTTTACTGTTTACGTTACGACATTGCAACATAGTTTTTACCCGTATAATTGCGTGAAAAGGCACCTTCTGTCGGTAGGTGATCCATATTTTGAATATTCTTCAAACCAAAAATTTTATTCAAGATGCCGTACCCAATGGCAACGGGTCCCGATTACTAAGCCTAAGATATCTGTCCGTCCGTCTGTCTGTCAGTGGGCTATATATTATGAAATGTAATAGGTAGACATTTAAAATTTTCACAAGATGTGTATTTCATACATACATATACATATAACCACGCCTTTCCCGTAGGGGTAGGCAGAGACCACTTCTTTCCACTTGCTACGATCCTTACATACTTCTTTCGCTTCGTCAACTTTCATTGTTCCTTTCATACATGCTCTTCGGTTTAGGGTACTCTTGACCTGGCCTTTTTTCAAGACGTCCCCAATTTGATCTCGAAACGTCCGTCTAGATCTACCCCTTCCAACACTTTCATTCACACTCGCCTTATACACTTTTTTCGTCAACCGTTCTTCATTCATTCTCTCGACATGGCCAAACCATCTCAGCATAGGTACCTTTCTCAATTTTTGTCACTACATCTTCTTTCAGACCACAACGTTTCCTGATCTCACTATTTCTTATCCTGTCACTCAGTTTAACTTGCAGCTATAATGAAAAATTGTAAAAATGAAATATAATTTAAAAGGCCCTATACAACAAGAGTGTTTATTTGGCACTAGCTAGCACTTAGTAGGTTTATTATTTAATTTTAGCGCATAAAAGTCCACTTCATGAAAGTGATTGCAAAGCTGAGGAGAGAAAGCGGGACAAGAAACTCATCAACACCTTACCAGGCTTATATATATTTTTTATTTTTTTTACCGAATCTCATGAAACTTAGAATTCACGTTCTTGTAATAAAACCGATAAATCTAGTCTCTCTACTATATAAATTTTGAGTAAGTATCTTTGAAACCTTTATTTTTTTAGTCCTATCGCTCAGGTACTGTCTAACTATTCCGTGAGACTTGGCCACCCTAACCATAAGCTCCAATACGTATCAATTTGTTCGCCTCTCGCTATGTAATTATAGGTCAGCGGGGTGACCGAACACTGACATTTCTTGGCTGTAACAAAGGAATTGGAGCTGCCTTAGAGCTTGTTATGAGTACGCAATAACCTATTGATTTGTACCACTAGGTGTGTTTGTTCTTGAGTTGTAAGCGCCAGAATAAATACTGTTACGCACGGAGTACGTACACGCTAGACTATCTCGAATACACCTACATTGTGTGAGAATAGTTCCGAATCATCTGGATAAAAGCAAACAAACAAGCAGTTCACAAACGAAGTGAAGTATCAGATAACATTAGACCTTGTTTGTAAGTAATTATGGTTGAGTTTTGAACCCGATCCTCCGAAAGAACCCGCAACCTCCGACTCAGAAGGCAGGGTTACTACCAACTGAGCCAACAGGCCCGTCTGGGACTAAATAAGCGTGTGTGAATTGAGTCCCACAATTTTATTTATTATTATTATTATGTACAGGCAAATATATTTTTACTTTTACCAAAGACCAGTGCTTTGACTTACAATACCTATGCTACTAAAACGCCTTCAAGGATATCACAGCAAACATATTTTTAAACATAATTTCTTAAAATATTTCTCAAGGCGATTTGATTCATGAACTTCGAATTAAGAAGAAAAACACAAAACCAACAATATTGTTCATATATATATATATATATATATATATATATATATATATATATATATATATATATACATTTCATGTTGACCAAAGGGCAGGAATCGACCCTTATTATGCTGCCTTAAAAAATGCTGTAAGTATATTTCAGTTCTTGGCCCATAATAGTGATAGTAGGCAGGTATATTAGGAACGTGCAGTGAATGGGAAATTCGATAAAATATGGGGATGTTCATTTTTTTATTGCCTCAAAAAATCACAATTACATAAGTCTTTAGTAAAAGTAGTAAGCAATCATTTTACTAACGATTACTAAACAACGAAACTATAAACACATTGTGTCCGCGTTTTGTGTCGCCTTATCTATTCTCTGCAAATATACGGAGCGACTCTATCATCTACAAAATGCTAAGGATAATTGCGCACCTTACTTTTCGATGTTACCTTCTCTGTAACAATCTTTTCAAACTTAGTTTTCGTCTCAGAGGGCATAGAAATCATTGCAGATGAGTATAAGATCGTATTTTTGCCGTAGTTTCAAGAAATGAAATAAGCGACATCTTAGACGCATTTGATCGAACTATTTTCCAACCAGCAAATGAAGAAGATTGTGCAACGATATAGAAGGTGAAAAGAACAAGGTTATTGTATTTCAGGTTCCTATTATCTTGTGTTATGGTGGGATCATCGCTTGGTACAATCTTTTCTCCGCTAGTGAATATAGGGCTTTGTGGTCAAATGAGCCCACAGACCACCTAGCCTCCGGGCTAAGCTACAATACTACCGAACCGATTTAAAAAATTCTTTTGCCAATGGAAAGCACACTTTTCTCGGACTAACATGGGTTATTATTTGCCCACGGGAATAGGCCTAGACCAAGAAACCGATTTTAAAAATATCAGCTACATTATCAGGGAGCAACATAGGCTATGTTATTCCCTCAATTTCCACGCAGGCACCGGAACTACGCGGGTAAACTAAGTATATGTCCTACAGTTCCCACAACTCTCAATATCATAAGCGATTCTTGACTTACAATAGTGTAATAACAAGGCACTCTAAACTCGTCCATGATTGGCTAAAAGTCAACAGCAGTCCATCTCCACCGACGGTTTGCTGGTTCCAAATGCAGTATAGGTACCCCTAGAAGAACCAGCAAGAAACTTAAGGGCACGTCTTTTTAATCTTATGCCTTACACTAGCAAAATTCAATAAAGACCGGACGCATCTGCTTGTAAGCATAGAGATGAAAACACAACGAAAACCGGGACCAACAATTTCACGTGCCTTCCGAACCATAAAGAATTATTATTTCGTGCTGAATAATACTCAAGTCTAAGTACGCAAGTACTATTTATTATACTAGGGTCTAAGTGAGCGCAAACAATGTCTTACGTGTTAGGTACATATTTACGTAAATTAGGTAAAGTAGTGAAAAAAATATTCCTGATTCACTATTTTTACGAGCTAAACTATAGTTATTTAGTGTGAAATCAATAATAGTGTTAACAGAGCCCGAAGTATCAATCGCGCCTAGTTTACATAATACAATTGCAGCTGCAACACATGAATTGTTAATAATTCAACGTATGGAACGAAATCTAAGGGTACCTGTTAGGTACCCCAATACGTCATAAATGCGAGTATACATCCCTTCCCCCTTCAGTCCTCGACACGCCGTTGTCCAAGTATACTGTCAGGACTGTTGCTTGTTTAGTAACTACTTACTGAGAAAAAAATATTGTCAATCTAACAATAAAACTTTAACGCCACACAACCCACATAGGAAAGTTGTCTTTAAGTTAACGTTTTTTTGAAATTCCAACGACATTAATTTAAATAAATTCTCAAAGTAATGTTGTCAGGTTCTTTATATTGAACTTCGTACAACGTTATACTTTGATGAATTAGCAAAGTATTGTTGTCATAGTATCAATAAAATTTTGCTAATTTGAATTTGGCAAAATTCAAGTTGTGTTTGGCTCAACATTTTGTCCCACAATAAAAACATTGTATCTGTAAATAGATGAACCTAAATGCGTTGACAAAGTGTTTTGTTTCATAAACAATAAAAAATCGACAACGCTAATATTGTGCTTTGTGAGCCAAATTTGTTCTCAGTGTACCTACCTACAGGGTGCCCAACGGCGTTGACCGCGGCTATTAAAGTAGGTACCTACGTAAATAGCAATTTGATGAGGTAACTGTTATACTTACGCATTTTATAAAGCAAAAAAATAAAGCCACTGACACTATCCATGTTTAAAAAGCAAGTGACAGTCGGATCACGTATAATATAGGATTCCGCGGCCAACAATAAAAAATTATCAAAATCAGCTAAAACATTTGTTTTGCTGTTTTCTATCTTTCATTTAATTTAGTGTCACTCGTGAATAACTTGTAAGATTGATAATAATTGTAATAACTTGTAATATTAAAAATAATAATTGTTTTTACTTTTAGTAGTTGTAGTTTAAAAAATTAGGGATTATATGATTTTTTTAAATAAAGATAGGCCACTTTAATATAAATTAATTGTTTCATAAAACAGCCCTAGTTTTTACAAATAAACAAATTAAATCGTTTTCTATTTCTACACTTAGTTTAATATCATAAAGAGGAAACATTTTGTATTTTTGTAAGTATGTAACGAACAAACTCGAAAAGTAATGGACCAATTTCAAAAACTCTTTCACCATTACAATGTTAAATTGTTAAAATGAAGCTAAAATTCGGCAATCCAGGTCCCTCATTACTTAAGAATTTTTTAATATTCTTATAACATAACTGTCTGTTGTAATGTAACATAGACTATGTATACTTACTCTACAAAAAAATAGGAGTCCTAGAAAAACTTCAATAATGTAAAAGGTGTAAAAAAATATTATCAAAATAAATAATTTCAGCTAAATACTGTTTTAATACCTGTAGATTACTTTTTGAATTATTGAAATCGGACATTCCATTCAAAAGTTAATACGAATTTAAAAATCCTTACTTAATATTATAAATGCGAATTAGTTTGATAAGTAAACTTTAACGCCAACTTAACCAATTTCATAAATTATTTCATCAATAAAAAGCTACATTAACAGTCACTAACAAAGGTTATATTTTAGTCCTGTATTCCCACGGGGAAGGGAACTACGCGGTTGAAACAGCGAGGCGCTGCTAGGTCTTCTATATAGGTATGTTTCCAAGTTAGATAATTATTAACACTCTTCTCAAGAATAGTAATTTTTTTTTCATCTTCACAAAGCAAATATATAGCTACTATTACTACTATATACTATTTCTACCTACATCGCAAATTACGCACCCATATGATTTAGTCCAGTAAATTTGTCGGTTGAATGTATGGGCTCGTATGCGTCAAATCCGGTAGTTCTGATTTTTTGCAGACTTGTTTATGATGTTGGCCTAATGTATAATCCAAGTTTGTGACTTCGAGCGCCGAACGCAACTTTGTCAAAAATAAAAAAAAACAGCGAAAAAATAGTCATTTTTTCAAATTTTGGCGATTATAACCCTAAAGGACTAGTTTCTGAAAAAACTTTCTTAGGACGTTTTTAAAGTAGACTAAATTAAATACAATATGATACTAAAATTGTCTCTGTAGACCCAATAGTTTCTGAGATTTACCCTTTCAAAGTTTATATTTTTTTTCTTACTTCGCAATTTTTTGCATTTCTGTCGTTTTAAAATGTTGCCTGCTACTTCGTTCGCGTTATTTAGGGATAAAAAGTAGCCTATATGTTAATCCGGGTCCTAATCTATCTACCTACCAAATTTCATCTAAATCCGTGCAGCCGCTAAGTTTATTTTTGTCTTTTATCACATAGATATCTACACTAATCTATACTAATACTAAATAGGAAAGATAAGATTTTTTGTACGTTTGTTACGAATAAACTCAAAAACTACTACATCGATTTAAAAAATTCTTTCACCAATGGAAAGTTAGAATATTCCTGAGTAACATAAGCTATATTTTATTCCCTCGGCGCTCGAGGTCACAAATTTGGATTATACATTAGGCCAACATCATAAACAAGTCTGCAAAAAATCAGAACTACCGGATTTGACGCATGCGGTAATGTATAAATTTACTGGACTAATTTGCAAAACATCAAAACATTATAGCCTTTAGAACACCAAGAAACCCGGTTGTGTGGAAAAGACACTGAAAAAATTTATAATACCTCTGAGCAGTGGGGTAGTAGGTAATGTAACCCATGACACTCCGGAGATGAAGACGAAGATAACATAAAATAGCTCACAACAAAAAAAAACTGTAATTATAAAAAAAAAACTCTTAAAAGCAGCAGTGATAGCCTTTATACGGTTAAAGAGCCGGCCGAAAATAAGTGAGGCTCGGGTTCGAATCCTGGCATGTACCAATGAGTTTTTCAAAAACTTACGTACATATTTATCACTAGTCCGACGGTGAAGGAAAACATCGTGAAGAAACCCGCAGGTCTCAGTATTAATTCTGAGACATGTGTAAATAGACCCGGTCCGGTGATAGGCTCACCACCTATCACGTTTAGGGGTCCAATGTATCTCGTGAAATGTGGGTATATCCAGTAATGGAATACCTCTGCCTACCCCTTCGGGGATGAAAGGCGTGAGATTATTATTATTTATTATAATAAACTCTTAAAATACCTGGAAAGAAATATTTTGCTATACAGATAGAACCCTCTCCCACATTGACGTTGCAAACCGACTTGTTCTGTTTTTTGTCTAACGCGACACACTTTTGTCCCCGTATTTTTTTGTCCGCCAAAATAGAACGCTTACAACTGTATCGAGTAACGCACACGAGGGATTTAAAGTATGGCGTACAAAAAGTCCCCCGAATAATCGCGGACACCGACGGGCGGTACAGGACAAAAAGAGACGGACATATTTTTTTACGATTCGGGGGACTTTGTCCTCCGGGGACAAAGTCCGTCGTCTGCGCAGACTACCTATATGAATTACACTGTTATTGTCTGAAAAGCAATTTCGTAAGATAACTGTTGCGCATTTCACGAGGCAAAAAAGTAAACTATTCTTCATACACCGATATTATTATTGAGCTTCTTTACGCGTTGTTGGTTAGACGCACTTAGCAGCAAGTCATGGACAGAGTGAAATTCAAGATTAATGGAGTCCAACATTCAGGTATTTACTACTTCTTAATAACTATCAAATTGGTGGATTCGATTTCATAAAGGTGAATAATCTGACGGTATTTATTCAGCGTGTACAAAAAAAAAATAACAGATGTTTTTGTAAGAAAAAATATTACAATTATTTAAATATAATTAAATATATCATGATATAATTTTGCCATTAAGTTTTTTTAAGTATTTAGTAGCTGCGAAAATAAAACACCGGCTATAGACAAACACAGTAGCAAGCAGAATTTATTTTTTATTATTTTGGTGCGAACCCTAAAAAAACTTAGGTATTTGAATGGTTTAAAAATAATATTTTGGGCAGCTGATATCGCTTTTAGAAGCCATAATATGCGCGAATTACAATAATTATATTGTAGTTTATTTTTGAGAATGTTAAATAACCTATTTCAAAACTCTTTCGATCTTAAACGTGAGACGTACAAAGAAAAAACAAATAAGGTAAACGCAGCTATTACCGACCCCTTAAGCAAGTTTTGAAATTGATTATTAGAATTAAGGGTAGTGGTTGCAAACACACCAGATTTTTTTATTTTATATTTAAATATAGATTGTATATTTTATATTTATATTTTCATTTGTTTATAAATATCATGTTTTTGTTAAAAATATAATCAAAGGATTGTTGAAGTCAATTGTTTCTATTACCGACCCACCCGAAACGCTTTGAAGCTATTACCGATTTTTATGAACCTAACACCGACCGTAAGTAAATAAAGCATACTTTTTTTCACCAAATACCTACCTAAATGTTCGATTCTCAAAATAATTATTAATTTGAGCGAAATATCCCTTTCCCAAAATATCTCGTTTTCGAAATGTCCCGTTTACTTTTATTTGCTTCTCATTTTTGTACTTGATTCATTACAATAATTATAGTTACTAAAATAATCTGAAAATGGAGATAAACTTGACTTTAAACTTTTTGGCGGGAATCCGAAGAAGGACGTCATGTTTTTTGTTTAATTTTCATTTTGCTGTGTATTTCGGGTTTTCACTCATCATAATAGTGATAGTTTATAATGTGGCAAGTGTCCGTAAAAGTGTGCAGTGAATGGTAAATTCGATAAAATGCCAGATATGGACATTTTTGGATTGCCTCAAGAAGTCACAATGAAGTTATCAGTAAAAGTGCTATTATTTTACTGTTGATAACCAAGTTAGGGATGTAGAAAGTGTTGAAGACACTGTATTTTTGTGCATGGACTCTGAAGCAGAGCCATTTACTCAAGGATATCATTAACTAATGACGAGGCTGCATGGCTTAATTGCCTTTGCCTACCATGTAAGGGGTGAAAAAAAAGGAATAGAACCAACATGAAATTCATTGTTATGTAGATTTCTTCTTCTAGTGCCCATGCTTTCCAACTAATCGCAGTGAACCTCGGAATGCTTGTGGATTCTTTAAAAGATTGTTTTCACATTTGGACCTCAATAAAAATAAAGGTATTGATTTCTCGGTGGACACAAATGAAATTTTAGTAATGTCAGAAAATAAACTTTAATAGAAATGGTAAATAGAATAACATTCATAAAATCAAAGTGAGAACATAGGTCATGTATTGTTATCTTGCGCCCCCAGAAACCTGCTGCTCGGCAGCTAGCGCAAACCATAGTTACCATAGCCTTTCTTTCTAATTGATTAGCCTGCTTAATAGTAATTACTTCTTAAAACAATGTCAAATGTCAATGCTGTTACTTCACAATGCAGTTCCATGTAGTGCCGTTGAAGGGAATTGGTCTTAGTGTCAATTGTGTTGGACATAGGGGATAACTGAATCACCTGAAACATAAATATTTACTATCAAAATAGAAATATAAATAATAAAAGAGATAATTTTGTAAATGTGTAGATGTTAATAAAATAAAAACACACTGTTTTATTTTCAGCACAGAGTTTTTCAAGTTGGGATAGCGGCTGGTGCTTCTACACACATGAACCATGATTTGCTCCTTTGAATAACTATTTTTAATACAGTTGCGAAAAAATGAAGTAATGTAATAAAATAATAAAAATACAATAAACTCAACTAACATTTTTGGTAAATCGCGCCAACCGTAAAAATTAAAAGCAGAGGTTTTTTTTGTTTTCTTCACCCATTCTGGGTAGGCAAAGGGAACTATACATACAGCCAAGTCTTCAGTAGATTTTTTTTTTGAAAATGAAATGAAAATGACATTAAATGAAATTAAACCTAACCTAACTCATTGAATCAAATCATTATATTGAAACAAATTAGTAGCTTTACTTTTAGACATTACATACCGCTAATCCAAAAATACCAATTAATCGGTATAGAATCGGTGATAGCTTCTCTTTGTTGCAATTAGCGATTCATATGGATCGGCAATTAGTGTTAAATAAAAAAATGAACAAATCTTTTACCGAGCCACGAAAAATAATCGATATTAATTGTAATATATTTCCCCATCCGTTTTAATACAATAATTTATTGATTTAGTCCTAAACTATAAAAAAATACGCCATTTTCATTTAAATACGAAGAAAACTCTAATTAGTTTCTTTCATATCCCACGTCTAAATGTTTAATAATGCGTGGCAGTTTATAGCGGAAAAACAAGTTTATAATATAACATGGAGTATGTCGCTAATAGATGCTTATAATTTTAGAATACTTAAGATTGAAATGGTGTTATAAAAACTTGTTTAATTATTATAAGCATTAACGAAAAAGGGAAAAAATAAAGAATAACCTCTCAGCCATTGCCGATCCATGGGTTGGTAATGACTGCACTACTAAAATGCACTGCAGCTATTGCCGTTTTAATTTCATCTATTTTAATTTCAAAAATACTTTTCAAAATCCCATAAAACATAATAATCTAGTTGCGAAATGTGGAATATACAAATAAAGGAATATGTTGAGTTATTCAGAATAAACTTAACGTAAATATTTATATATAAAACATCTTATGCAAAAAGTTTGAGTACTTACCTGAGGAAGTAAGGGTTAGTATGACATGATCGGCGCACTCGCTACGTTCACAGAAACTAACGTATTTGGTCACATTCCCGTGTACCTACGTACACTAACACCAGTAAATTAATTAGGAAACATACAAACATGTGCGTATATTATACTCTCTTGTGACTCAAATTGTTCCAAACCGATAAAAATAAGAATAACCTGAATGGGTCGGCAATACCTGCAGATTTTCGATGGGTCGTTGATAGCTGCGTTTACCTTATTCTAGAAAGTTTCTTAAATTCCAGTGGGATCCGAAGTGAGTTCGGATGTGACGCTCCTGGACTACATCCGCGATACTGCGGAACTTCGCGGCACAAAGTACATGTGCCGTGAAGCCGGCTGCGGAGCTTGTATCATCAGCATCGTGAAACGAGTCGGTGGAATTCCAGTTGCCATGTCTGTAAACTCGGTGAGCTACGAGTACTTAATATTTCCATAATTAAATTACGAAGGTCCTGCGATGGGCTCACCACCTATCACGTTATGGGGTCCAAAGATTATAATGATGGCCTGAAATGGAATATCTGCCTACTTCGGGGATAAAAGAAGTGAGATTTTTTTTATTATTTTCTTATAGCTAACACAAGATCACTATGAACCCCGTTGGGTACATCAATATATGAAGAGAGGGGAGAGTCCATTCATTAGAAACAATGATACAGATATACAATAAACAGATCTTGCACGATAAATCTCTTGATATATTTTTTTACATCGAACCGAGTTTCTTATCTACAGCATGTGACCACCTAAAGTCGACTGCTTTTACTAAATAACCTATTTTGCCTGTAACTTGCAATATTTAGTTTATCTGAACCACATACCATTATTAGTACATTATTTTACAAGAGTGTAATGTTGGTCTTAAAGAGAGCCGAGGACGGTAATCATCAATACACACGTGTATCATACGACGTTTTTCAACACCTTGTGAAGAAAATAATACTAAAAATCATTTTAAAATAACAATAATTCGCAATGGCGGGAAAAAATAATTAGTTTTCCTATGAAGGATGGCTGCATTTTTTGCCGCGAAAACTCGCCCGGGTAAGTATTTAGTTATTTATTAAATAAATACAATTTCTATTGTTTTTTTTGTGTGATTTACTTTAATAAGTATTGTTTTATACCTATATGTATGTAATTTGAAACTACCATGCTTACTTATGCGTATATTGTGACTCAAAATCAAGGACGCACAATCGTGTAGGTTAGGTGATACGTACTAAATATATATTCATATATTTTGTAACTAAACATAATTTTCCTGTTCGTATAATCGTTTAATATCTTTATTTTTAGGAAAACCCCTCAAGGATGACCAAGTTGCACAAATATAAGCAAATGAGAATGACTCAGAAGTTGAGGAATTTGCTGATGATGATGAAGATATTGTTGCGAGAGTCTTAAATCACCTAGAACATAGTGGATCTGGCTCTGGCGATGAATTCTCCGAAGTGGATGAGGCACCACCACCTATGCCAACAACATCCAGAAACAGGAAATCCACTAGACGCAGATCAGGCAGGGAAACGTCAAGAGCAAGAGGTAGAGGGCGGGTTACGGGAAGAGAACAGGTTAGAGGAAGAGGACAGGCTAGTGGAAGAAGAGGAAAAGGTTGAGTGAGGAGTGAGAGAATAAATGACTGATGATTATAAAGACTGTTTAATTAGTTAAATTTTCATTTAGTATCAAAAATATCTCCAAAGTAGACAAAACTCACTCTCGAGCTATCTCCTAACCCCTCTGCTCGTGAGGGTAAGTTTTCAGGAAACCAGAGACTTCAGGATTTTTAAATTTATTTTTAACATGATACTTAGGCACCTATGAAAAAGTCATGTGAATTTCAAGGAAGTCTAAGTAAATTATTTTCTTCGGTTGTAAAGGGGTAACTAAAACTTAAAATTACTTATTTCTGAACAGCACAGACGTATGAAATAGCGGTATCTTCTGGCACAGGTATTCTCACACTTAAACGTAGGTCCCAATCACAATAACTTATTTTCAAAATAAGTTAAAATATTTTTCATTTTCACACGTTCAGTTTCAGTTGGGTTCATACAAAATGAACACACTCCCATTTTTGAGCTCTTGTCAAAACATAACATTAAATACGTAGACAACATTTAAAATTATTTCATTGGTTCATAAATTACTGTATTTATTGGAAAATCATGTTTTATTTCAAAGCATAACGATGTTGTTCTATAAAATAAACAAAATAGGTAATATTTATGTATCGGTAGCACTATTCCGCCTACTTACTTAATACAATTAAAAAACTCACGCCTCCTATCCCAGAGGGGGTAGACAGAGGTATTCCATTTCTGGAAATACCCACTTTTTGCGAGTATATTCGACCCCTAGACGCTTCGATCAACTATAGCCTAGACGTGATACAATCTGTTTATCAAATTAACTAATGTTCCTATTTTTTTATTTGTATTTTATTTTCCATAACAGTATGTTTACTTATTTACTTCCTTATCAGTGTATAAGAAGTTAAAGTAGGTTATATATCTGGCTTGCTACTTTAAAGACAAATATTTTCCAATCGGACCTGGTACAGTGAGTTTTTTTTTTTACTTAATTTTAGGGAGACCTACAGCTATAATAATAATAATGAGCAAAGAATTGAAACATCAGAAACAAGTATATAGCGAAATAAAACAAGCGGTATTCGCATTATTGCGAATTATTACTTATCGACGACGATGTTCGAAGACCTCCTAACTAACAAAAAGCAAATTTTACAGGAGGCGAAAAAAACGTTTTAATTGTTTTTGTACCTATTTTATGAAAATGTGTTCTAAAGCAAGTTGTTATAAAATGGGGCTGGACTAATGTCCATGTCAAACTTATTTTGATGAAGTTAAGAGGTATATACTAGGCTTAATAAAAGTTTTAGGAAATAATTAGGAAAATCTGTATTAGATAACCAATAAATAAGTCTGTAACTCTCTACTAGTAATTGAAAACTTATTTCTATTAAGCCTCACAAAAAAATCACGTTAAATTACTTCAACGCAAAATGAAAAATGTGTCTAGTATTTTCAACTACACTGGACAGCAAAAATAACGGGTCATTTAGAAAAACCGCGATATCTCCCAAGTTATTTACATAGATCCCTCGTATAAATAATATGTTATAGGCAGATTTGTGACGCTTAATATACATATCAAAAGAGGTTGCATTTGAACAAGTTACAGCTTCAAAAAAAGAACTTCCGATTTTTGAAAAATAATAAAATCCTAATTTTGAATAGAAAATTTTCTCGCTTTTGTTTCAAACGGAGCTATCATCATAAACAGTTTTTTTGGCTGGTCACAGTATTTTGTGCATCAACCATGCATCAACATGTCGTTATCTACTGAAGAATGTACACGAATTATCACCATAGTACAAAAAGGAAGGAGTCAGCGGAGTACTGCTAGAACAGTAGGTGTATCTTTATCCACGGTCCAAAGAGTACTCCAGCGATTTTAAGAGACCGGCATGAACATCAGGAGACCAGGGAATGGCAGGCCAAGGTGTACAACTAAACGAGAAGACCGATTCATCGTGAGCACTCTGTTAAGAAATCGACATCTCACGGCTGTTCAGGTCCGAAATAGCCTTCAAGAAATTCACCACAATAATGTAAGCTCTGACACGATCCGGCGGCGACTTCGGGAAGCTGATATAAAGCCTTATAGGCCAGCAAACGGCCTTAAATTGCTCAGAGAACATCGAGTTGCCAGATTGCGGTTTTCTTGACAACGCGTCCGGTAGACAGATGAAGATTGGTCCAGGGTTATGTTTTCCGATGAGTCAAGATTTTGTTTATTCCCACACGATGGGAGACAAAGAGTATATAGGCGACCAAATGAACGTTATCGTCAAGCGTGTTTTGAGGGAAAGGTGCCATTCGGTGGAGGATCAATAATGGTTTGGGCTGGGATATCTTCAAAGGATCGTACGGAGTTAGTAATTATAGCAAACGGTTCTCTGACAGCTCCCAGATATGTAGAGGAGATTTTAAATGAGCATGATGGTCCTCCCTTGGTGAATATGGGCGCAATTTTGAAGGTAGGGACCTTTCCATCTTATGGCTCCGTGTAGACAGCGACGACCATCCCCGCGTCTATGCATGCCTTTACAGGTCCCATAGCGGTGACGCCGAAACTGACCGACTCATCGACTACGTCCAAATGGCTACAGACTCCGTGCTGCAGCAGATCCCATCCGCAGAGATCGTGATACTTGGCGACTTTAACGCCCACCACGCTGAATGGCTTGGCTCGCGTAAAACCGATCATGCGGGAAGATCTGTTCACGGCTTTGCCCTGTCATATGGCTTGACACAACTGGTGCCTACGCCTACGCGAATCCCAGATGTAGAAAGCCACGAGCCTTCACTGTTGGACCTTCTGCTTACCTCTCATCCGGACGGCTACAAAGTATCCGTTGAGGCCCCACTTGGCTCCTCGGACCATTGCCTGATCCGGAGTACGGTGCCACTTATGTGCACGCCGCAGCCGCGAGTAGCCGGCAGCCGTCGTGTGTGGCACTATAGGTCCGCAGACTGGGATGGGATGCGAACCTTCTTTGCGTCCTACCCTTGGAGGCAGGTTTGCTTCAGGCTGGATGATCCCAACGTCGTTGCCGATTCTGTCGCTGATGTGGTGCTTCAGTTAATGGAGCTTTTCGTTCCATCCTCTGTGATTCCCATTGGTGGCAAATCCCAGCCCTGGTTTGGCCGATCCTGCAAAACGGCGCACTGCCGAAAGCAGGAATGTTACCAAGCATGGGCAAATGCAGCGGCAGTACGGGATGTAAAGACCAGCTTATTAAAAAAGCAATTCAACTTTGCTTCCAAGTCCTACAAAAGAGACATTGCCAGGGCGAAGTCGGAGCACATCGGCAGAATTGGTGAGAGACTGGTGAGCTTCCCTTCGGGAACTCGAGCATTTTGGTCTCTTCAAAAGCTGTTCAGGGGAATTTCTGTAGACCATCCCTTCCACCGCTGCACATGGGGGATGGTTCGTTGGCCCTTGACGCTAAGGAGAAAGCCGACCTCCTGGGCAAACTCTTTGCGTCCAACTCGACCTTGGATGACGGGGGAAACGTACCGCCGACCATACCACGTTGCGAAAGCTGTATGCCGGAAGTCCGGTTTTTACAAAGCTCAGTACGTAAAGCTCTTCTTTCCCTCGATATTCATAAGTCCAGTGGGCCAGATGGAATATCTGCCATTGTGCTAAAGACGTGTGCTCCAGAGTTGGCACCGGTTTTAACGCGCCGTTATCGGCTTTCCTACTCTCTAGGCGTCGTCCCGAACTCGTGGAAGACAGCTTTAGTGCACCCGATCCCTGAAAAAGGTGACCGCTCAGATCCGTCCAACTATAGGCCTATAGCTATTACCTCCTTGTTCTCCAAGATAATGGAGTCCATTATCAACCACCAGCTCCTTCGGTACTTAGGTGATCACCAGCTGCTCAATGACCGACAGTACGGTTTCCGTCAGGGTCGCTCAGCTGGTGATCTTCTCGTATACCTAACACACCGGTGGGCACTGGCGATCGAGACCAAGGGGGAGGCGTTGGCAGTCAGTTTGGACGTAGCGAAGGCCTTCGATCGGGTCTGGCACAAAGCGCTTCTCTCGAAGCTTCCTTCCTATGGGCTTCCCGAGAAATTATGCAATTGGATCACCAGTTTTCTCGCAGACAGGAGCATAAAAGTCGTTGTCGACGGTGCATGCTCTGACTCCAAGTCTGTTGATGCTGGTGTTCCACAAGGCTGTGTGCTATCACCCACGCTGTTTCTTCTGCATATCAACGATATGCTGC
Organism: Ethmia dodecea; assembly: GCA_963855545.1. Lineage (NCBI taxonomy): Eukaryota > Metazoa > Arthropoda > Insecta > Lepidoptera > Depressariidae > Ethmia > Ethmia dodecea. The sequence goes on from OY979452.1 coordinate 2,767,368, forward strand.
AAATCAGCAGCATTCATTGCTATGCAGATGATAGCACGAGTGATGCCCTTTATACCGGCCGCGCCAATATTTCTCGGGAAAACGTCGCCGAGAGCCGATGCAAACTTGTGTCTGAAATCGAAACTTCCTTAGAAGGAGTTTCAGATTGGGGTCGACTTAATTTAGTCCATTTCAACCCAACGAAGACACAGGTTTGCGCGTTCACCGCAAAAAAGACACCCTTTGTCGTGTCACCTCGCTTTGAGAGCACTTCCCTAACTGCCACAACCAGCATCGGTATCCTTGGCATCGATATATCGAGCGAAGTCCAGTTTCGCGGTCATTTAGAGGGTAAGGCAAAACTAGCCTCGAAGAAGCTTGGTGTGATAAACAGATCGAGACGGTATTTCACTCCGGCCCATCGTCTACAACTTTATAAGGCGCAGGTTCGGCCGCATATGGAATACTGTTCTCATCTGTATGCAGGGGCACCCCAGTACCAGCTTCTCCCTCTAGACCGCATTCAACGGAGAGCGACTCGAATCGTCGATTGCCAGGACATTTCAGACCGACTTGACCCCTTGGCGTTGCGTAGAGATGTAGCTTCACTCTGTATTCTCTATCGCATGTATCATGGGGAGTGCTCCGAGGAATTGTTCGAACTTATACCGGCCACAGCGTTTCGCCAACGTTCAACGCGACAAAACTATCATGCACACCACCTGGATAGTTGGCGGTCCACCACTGTGAGATTCTCACGAAACTTTTTGCCTCGCACAACCGATCTGTGGAACAAATTGTCGCCGGTGGTATTTCCGGACCGATACGACCTTCAAACCTTCAAGAAGAGAGCGTACTCCCACCTCAAAGGCCGGCAACGCACTTGTGACTCTTGAGCTGCAGGTGTCCATGGGCGACGGTAGTCACTTACCATCAGGTGACCCGTCTGCTCGTTTGCCCCCTTTTTTTTATAAAAAAAATAAAAAAAATCCATTTTTATGGACGATAATGCGGGACCACATACAGCACATTTGGTCAAAGCGTATATTCAAGACGTTGGTATCACCCGCATGGAGTGGCCAGCTCGCAGCCCAGACTTATATCCCATAGAGCATTTATGGGGCGACCTCGGGAAATGCGTTAAACAACGCTCTCCAGCTACCGCTAACTTACGTAACTTAAGAAGTGCGTTAATAGAAGAATGGTCAGACATAGACCAAAACCGTATTAGAAATTTGATTTACAGCATGCCACATCGTCTTAATGAAGCGATACGGGCTCGTGGAGGAAATACAAGATAAATTTACAGAAAAGCTTTCATTTTGCTGATTAACTGTGTTGTATATTTTTGTTGTAAAAAGTTAGAAGTGTTTTTTTTGTATTTTTAATACCTACTTAAATAAAATTATACAGTTTACAAACGTGGTATGTATTTTCTTTATGTATTTTCTTTTATGTATAAGTCAGTCATCTATAACATACTACAGTTTCACTAGTTTGTGTTGTGTAGTTAAGAAACTATCACACTTTTTATAAGCGACCCGGAATTTTTGCGGCCCAGTGTAGTTTAATCATATACTCTCACTGGAAAAATCACATAAACTTAAATGTAAGTAGGTACTCTTATTTAAAGAATCACATGAACTTAAATGTTTATACTCCTTTTAAAATAATCACATTAGACGTGTTTGATGGTAGATAGGAGGTATTGGCAGCAAAATTAGTTCGGAAGTAACTTAGGAGATATTCGTTTTGGTAAGTTAGAATATATTAGCAGCATTTCAGGCTAACACGCTCAAAGCGTGATATTAGGAGGTATTCTTATTATGAATTTGTGGCGTTATTTATTACAAAATCACTTCGGAGTTTTTGCCAGTCGGTGCGAAATTGAACTCTAAGTACAGTGGCATAAATAACTCATTTTGGCCCAGGGTGTCAGTTAGGAGGTATTCGAACATCGTCGTCGTTATGCGTAATTGTAGCGCAGTTATGTGCTCTACAATTATATGGTAATATTGTGAAACCTGTTTGAACAAAGAAAGATTATTGTTATTACTCACAAAACCAATTTTTGTGTGTTAAACTATTCAACTCACTAAACTACCTTTTTAATCCACTTGAGCGAACTTAAAAATAAGGAGATGGACTTTTTCGTTTAGGAGAGTATGCACCCTAGAATATTTAGGTGCAAAGAATTTATTTACTCAAAAAGAACAATGTTCACTTAAATGAGTTTTGTACATAATATTATCTTAAACATAAACATTCCAGTACTTACATCTCAAAATATTTTATCATGTATTTATTTATATTTCTTCAGTTTAGTTTTAAATAATGCAATATGTTTACAATCTTTAATGTCTTTCGGTAAGTTATTATACAGTTGGGCCCCTTTAGATACGAGTAGTAAGTTTCGTTGGCCGTAGTTATTTCTGCATTTGCGAAGCTCTATTTTGTTTTTATTCCTTAAGTTGTGTGAGTGTTCTTTTGGTGAGTGTTGTTTGTGAGTGTATGTCATTAGTTAGCATTTTTCGTATTAGTACGCAGGTGGTGTATGTGTATAATTGTTGTAGGTTAAATAATTTGGTTTTCTCGTATAATCTTGGACCTATACTTCTATGAAAACAATATTGATGTGACAGACAAACATATATCTGTACAAATTATAATTTGGTACATAATACCATCAAAATGTGAATTTCAACAGTGCATGGTGTCCGTAACATCGTGTCAAGATTGGGAAATCACGACTATCGAGAAAGTCGGGAATCGGCTGAAGGGTTACAGTCCTCTGCAAACGACTCTTGCTGCGTATAATGGGACTCAGTGTGGGTACTGCACACCTGGTTGGATAATGGCTTTATACGGGTAAAATAATTATTTTTCATATCTCCGGGCGGAAAGAGGCAAATTTCGGCCCGCTGCGCTAAAAGAAATTGCCGCTTTCCACCTACCTCTGTAGATAAGAAAAAAGAATACACACACCTCGTTAAGTAAATAAGAAAGCCTCAGATCATAATATGTCTGTAGACCTCGGCTTCGCCTCGGTAGAATTACATGTGATCTGAGACATTTCTTATTTTACTTCCCTAGGTGTGTTATATACTATACATTTTAATCGACATAACATTTTAAGACTTGTCTTGTAAAATATTGATATAAACTTTATAGCTTGCTCCAATCAAAACAACTAACGATGCTAGAAATGGAAAAATCGTTTGGAAGCAACATCTGCAGATGTACCGGCTATAGACCAATCTTAGAAGCTTTTAAAAGATTCGCAAAAGATGCTCCAAAACCGAAATTACCCGATATAGAAGATTTGAGTATTTGTAAAAAGACTGGTAAAGATTGTAAGAAGAACTGTGATGAAGCAGACTGGTGTTTTGTGTCGGAGGACGATGTGGCTGAATCGGTAATAGAAATACATTTAAGAGATGATAAGAAATGGTTTAGAGTTAAAAATGTTTCGGATTTATTTAGCATCTTACACAGAGAAGGTGATGATTCTTATATGTTGGTCGCTGGAAATACTGCTAAAGGTAATTTCATTTGTTTCTGTCTAATACATGTTTAATATTACCTATTATTTTGAAGATGGTTAACTTCGCGAGTGACGTATTGGAGTCGCATTGGAGTCGCAATGACTTTCAATGAGAGGACTTATAAGCCCCTGCATTGAATAAAAACTTTTGACTTTAACTTCATTAACTTTCAAAAAATATTGTTTCCTACCTAATATTTAAGTAAAATTTTATGAAACAGTTTTATAGATCTTATTTGCTCTTTACCAGGTGTTTATCCAATAGAAGAATATCCAAGAATCTTGATTGACATTAGTGAGGTGACAGAACTTAAAGGGTTTACGATGGACCAGAATTTAGTTGTAGGTGCCGGGAATACACTGACGGAATTTATCGAGATATTGCAACACATCTCCACAGATGAGGATTTTGTATATTTGAAAAAATTGTACGAACATCTCGATTTTGTTGCTCATTACGCTGTAAGAAATGTAAGTTCATCAACTTGATGCTTCATCATCAACCCGTAATAGCCCACTGCTGAGCTAAGGGTCTTTCCTCACTTATGAGGAAGTATGGGATATAATCTCCTACGCGAGCCCACCGCGGATTGGGAGATGGTGTTAAGCTAGTGGCCACTTAACAGTCAGAATTTTTTAAGACACCCAATGGTATCTGACATGGCTTAACGACTTCCATTCTGCGTGAACACAACTTAAACTTGATGCTTATTTAATTAATACTTTGTAAAATATATTGCATTCTGGGTCATGGAACTTTAGCTTGCACGATACGTTACACGCAAAACACTAGAAATAAGAATGAAATGATTATCTTAGTTAATTATCTAAAGTTACAAATCATTTAAGGGCCAATGTATGTAAACGCTTTTACAATAATAAACTTCCAGAATCTATTAAATCATTAGATTCTCAAAAAGCCTTTAAAAGCAAACTTAAACAGATACTAATATACAAAAGCTACTTTAAAATAGAAGAGTTTATGAATGATAATTATTTACACTTAGATTAGATTGCTACACCCTGACAGGGTCTGTACATACTCTTGTTATGTTACAATGTGCAATAAATAAATAAATAAATAAATAAGATTCCCATTGAATTACAAAATTTGCCTCTTGACAAATTTAAAACAGTAGTTAAGCAAAAATTACATAAAAAAGGCTACTATAAAATTACAGACTACTTACATAGTAGACCAACATGCATAGGATTAGCCGACTAGACGCTATGTAAGGCTTTAATTATAATTATTATTGTAAACTATATTTACTAGTAAGACATGAGATTAAAAAGAGCTGCCCTTATCTTGCTGGTTCTTCTCGAGTTACTGCATTTGGAACTAGCAACTTATCGGTGGAGATGGGCTGCTGCTTACATTTAGCCAATCTTCATGGACGAGTCTAGAGTGCCTTGTTATAAGACTAGGTATTGATTTTCTAAGTGTAATTTTCAATTACCTACAGAAATAAAATACATTTTAAATTTCTATATTTATAAAATGCATCACATTCCTTTTCTATTGCCTGTATGTTTTTTTAAACGAGTTATCAGATGAGCTTGATCACCTACGGGGTTGCCAAAAGTCACTGCCCCTGATTCTAGCAGACACGTCTTTGCTACCAACAAATATCATAAATAGGAACATTCGCATACACGAGGCTACTTAATAAGTAGCCCTAAGTATTCAAACAATATCTGCATTATGTTTTTACGGTCATGGTTAATTTATTTTTCAGATAGGCACAATCGCCGGAAACTTGATGATAAAGCATCAACACAACGAATTCCAGTCAGATGTGTTCCTGCTTTTAGAGACTGTTGGAGCCCAGTTGATTATTTGTATGTTTAATTCATTAATCTATTATTAAGATATCTACTAGCCGTATATTCCAATTGAACTACGGAAGAAGAGTGATTAAAAACTATTATCGGTGGTCCCTTAAGCAAATGGGTCTACGGTTAAATTATTTTTTCCATTGTCCCGTCAATGGGACAATTGAACTACGGAAGAAGAGTGCATAAAACATTAAGTATAACATAAAGAACTTTCAAACTAACTTCCTGTAAAATTATTTCTAAAAGAAACCTTTATCAAAATAGCCTTGGCTTTGAGTCGATTATTCTACGTCGTACGCACAGCACATACTTTTAGCATACAGCACCAGAAGGGGGCAAGACTTTTCGGGTATACTTATATATTATATAGTTTTATAATGATGTGATGTATAGCGTGTAGTTTGAACAGTTTGCTATATTTTATTGTATTAGGTGTTTCTTTACATCTTTTTTTGTGCATTTTTGTTTTTTTTTTTGTAATGCCTTGCTTGTCTGTGTTGATTTTTTCTTTTTTACTTAGTTTATATGTTACTCGTAATTATTTGGTATTCAATTAATTAATTAGAGTTTCAATTTAATTTTTAGTTGACGGTTTTGGCACAAAACACATAGTAACTATGGAAGAATTTCTACAAATGGACATGACTGGAATGGTTATAACGAAAGTATTGTTGCCTCCTCTCAATAATGAATACTATGTTGTAACCTTCAAGGTACAGATGTAATTGGTTCAGAATATTATTCACAGTCCAAGTATTTGCATACTCGCGTGGTGTATAATATTAAAATTATGCTATTCAATATAAAGCTAGTTTCGTTAAAACACTAAATAAAGAGGTTCAATTGTTAGTAAGAGTGTATGGAGTACCTAGTCTTTGGAACTACCTACTGATCCTTTCACTCATAGATAATAATAGCTTGATGTTTTATTGACGAGGGTAAATCCCTACGACGCTAACAACCACAGACCTGAATCTCTCTGATCTGTGCTAGCAACTCATAAATTGACAGACCAATTCACATCATTAGTGATATTGGTTGAGAAAAAACCTGCCACTAAATAACTTATTACGGAAGTGAAGTAGATACCAATGATTTCAGGTAATGCCTCGATCACAAAACGCTCATGCAATAGTGAACGCCGGATTCCTTTACAAGCTGAGGGGTAATCATGGTACTGTTCTGGAATGCAGGCTAGTATTCGGTGGTCTATCCCTAATTTTCAATCGGGCGATTGGAACAGAATTCAGTTTGACGGGAAAAGACCTGTTTTCTAACGAGACCTTACAATTAGCAATCAGGAGCTTGAAAAACGAGCTGATTGTTACAGAAATGCCTCCAGAACCATCAGTGGAGTATAGGAAACAGTTGGCTATCAATCTGTTTTATAAGGTAAATTTTAAAAAGGCCAAGTGGTTAACCAAGAGGGTTGCATAGTTTTCATACTACCAAAAAACTTTGAAACATTGACGTCATCAATTCCTTTGCAGGGCTTACTAACTCTCTGTCCATCGCAAATGCTAATGCCGTGTTATCGATCAGGTGTGGTACGTTTACATGAATCTCGACCTATATCATCGGCCGCCGAGGTGTATGACACAAAGCCTTCGTTATGGCCTCTGAATCAGCCTGTCCAGAAATTGGAAGCTTTGGTAAGTCCCTAGGTATATATTGTCTAGCCTTATAATATTTAAATATATAATTATCATATTTATTGGATCAATAAAGTATATAAAATTAAATAATCTGTAAAAAGTAAAATTGAGTAAAATCTATTTATTTTTTTATTTTGTCGCCATTTTCAATTGTTTCAATTGTATAGAAACTGAACTACCTACTTGAATTAATATGTTTTTTTTTAAGATCCAGTGTTCCGGTGAGGCACCTTACACAGAAGACTTACCATCATTTCCCCAAGAAGTTTTTGCCCAGTTTGTTCTTAGCACTGTTCCCAGTGGGAATATTATCCATATAGATCCCACAAAAGCTTTGGTAAGATTCATACAACGATTACCCATTTTGCTCAAATACAAAATACGTAAAATACGTAAAAAAATTACAAACTTCAAAATTTTTCATTAGCTTCTTTTTAAAGGCGGAGTTTACCTAGCCCATTTCAAATGTAATAAAATAGAAATATTCATCTAAAGCAAAAACGGTTATTAATCTTCTGTGCATTTGATTAATTTGATCAAAATAATATTTGTCTCCAGAATGAACATGGTGTTATAGCATTTTATACAGCCAAAGATATACCTGGTCTCAACTCATTCACTCCAGAAGATATGATGACATACATTGACAACGAAGAAGTGCTATGTGATGGACTAATTAGGTATTTCAACCAACCAATAGCAATTGTAGTAGCTGCAACAAGACAAATAGCTGAAAGAGCAGCCAAAATGGTTGATGTGACTTACAGTCATGTTACCACACCAGTTATTCACGTTAAAGAAGCAGTGAAGGACCCTAACAGAATCACTCTGTACCGTAAGACTGATGCAACAAGTAGGGGTACAGACACACAAAAGGTGATAAAAAATGACGTAGAAATATATGGCCAGTACCATTTTACTATGGAACTATTAGTTTGCGTTACAAAGCCGACTGAAGAAGGTTTAGAAGTTCACGCAGCAACACAATGGATCGATGGAATTCAACTTATGATTTCACGCGCTTTAAATATGGATCAAAATAGGTACGAGTATATACATAGTAAAAAGATTCTTTTTTTATAATCAAATGATCATCATATCAGTGACTCCTTTTGCTAGGAATCTCCCATAGATCTGTACTAATTCCCTCTCTGCTTCATTGGTCGGCTTCCTTCCTATGCCGTCGGCCTATCGTATGGGGGGCTGCCTACGCGGAGTTGTCTGGCAAAACCTTCCTTCCCTTCCAGCTATAGCTTTATCTATTAGAAAGCAAAGTTACATAGGTAGTTTCTGATATTGAACTTAAATTATTATGCTGCTTTGACATTACAGTATGTATATTGATGATTTTCAGGATAGATGTAAAAGTTCGACGTGTAGGTGGCGCATACGGTATCAAAATATCCCGTATGACTCGTGCAGCTGTAGCTTCGGGTCTGGTGTCTAAGAAACTTAATAGACCATGTAGGTTCATAGTACCTATGACTACTATCACTAGAGCTGAGGGCAAGAGATTCCCTGCTTATTTTGAATACGAGGTAATTTAATAGTGATTTAAGTTATGTAGAATAGTTAATTCGGATCATTAATATAATGTTATATTTAAATAAATGGATTTTGATACTGGTACGTCCGTCGCTGAACTGAGATACTGGTGCTGTTACATATGACTAGTAACCGATTCCGTGTCCTGTAGATTTTCTCACAATGTTTACCCTCACCCTTGAGCCGGTAGTAAATAATGTAGGTACATTTTTTTTTAAGTTATGCCCCACTAGCGACCCGGCTAATGCACTTACAATATGGCTATCCTGCAGATTCGATATTTGACTCGGAATCGGAAAATCTGGCGAATCCTTATGTCAAATAAGACATCTGTGAATAGCCCATCTCGAAACCTTTCCGACAGATTTTCCGATTCCGAGTCGAATATCGAATGTCGAATCTCCGTGAATACGGGCCCTGATCAAATTTTAAAGAAATATTTTGATGAAATTTTCAAAACATCATGTAATGATGTATTATCGTCACACAGCACAGAATCTTAGAGACACAAATATGTCTGTAACAGATGTACAGTCAAGAGCAAGTCAAGCTTGACACGACCAGTTTAAGCTGAGCTCTGATTAGTACTGCGCGCCATAGAATACAGGGCCGGGTCAAAGTCCAAAGTGTCAAGCTTAGCGTGCTCTTGACTGTACAGGTCTGTGATTAGAGAAGTGTGGGTGAGACGTCACTCTGTCACCATTTTATGCATGGTGTCGTTAAATGTAAAAAAATAATTGTCAATTACCACGTTAGCTACAGCTACATTATATAAATTGTAACACATTGAGTAAAAGTAAATAACTTTAGTATTATTAACATTCAGGTTGGAGTCAGTAACTCAGGAGTCATTCAATATTCAAACTGTAACTTATTCGAAGACAATGGCTATATGATTAACGAGCAACTGTCTGAACTGGGTGTTGACGAATATAACAATTGCTATGATAAATCCAAATGGAATTACAGAATCTACGACACGATAACAGACAACGCTAAAAACACTTGGTGTAGGTCACCTGGTAAGATAAACAAATATGATCTGTATCATTATTAACATACTGAATCAATAATGCATAACAATACTATTTTTTTTATATTTTGATGTGAAAATATTAAATACCAATTTTTTTATTTACAGGTACGTTAGAGAATATAACCATGGCTGAAACAATAGTAGAACAGATATCATACGAGCTTTCACTGGACCCAGTTTCAGTACGTTTATCTAACTTAGATCCCAAATATAGTAAAGATCTTACAGAAATGATAACAACATTGACGGCCAATTCTCATTACACTGAAAGAAAGTATGCAGTCAGTAAATTTAACATTGAGAACAGATGGAAGAAACGAGGTCTCAGAATGTCTGTGATGAGATGGACACCAAGTGGGACTAGCTATTTAGACATACATCTATCAGTGTATCATGGAGATGGAACAGTTGCTATCACCCATAGTGGTATAGAAATAGGTCAAGGGATTAATACAAAAGCCGCTCAAATTTGCGCTTACTTACTTGGTATACCTGTGGACAAAATATCGATAAAACCGAACGATACAATGGTTTCCGCAAACTCTTTTGCTACTGTTGGTAGTATGACAACTCAGAACGTAGGCATAGGAGTTCAAAGGGCTTGTAAACAACTTTTAGATAGACTAGCACCGATAAGAACTCAAATGAATAATCCAAGCTGGGAAGAGCTTATCAAAAAGGCTTTCGATAGCGGTATGGATTTGCAAGCTCATGGGTTTGTCGCAAAAGATTTACAAATGATGGATATATTTGGAGTTACATTAGCTGAAGTTGAAGTAGATGTACTGACAGGTGAATTCGAGATACTAAGAGTGGATTTGATACAGGATGTGGGTCAAAGTGTTAACCCAGAAATCGATGTTGGGCAAGTGAGTATTAAAAAACAATATTTAATACATGAAATTGAAATATCTGATTCAAGTGTACCTAGGTACAGTGTATTATTAATTTAATATTTAATTTGCCATATAAAAGGTGGAAGGAGCTTTCATCATGGGTCTAGGATACTGGACTACAGAACATCTTGTATATGACGAGCATACGGGTGAACTACTCACAGACAGGACTTGGAACTACTATGTTCCTCAAGCAAGAGACATTCCTCTAGATTTCAACGTATACTTTAGAAAGAACTCTTTTAGCACTACTCCTGCTTTTGGGGCTAAAAGTAAGTTTTTATTTGTGATTTTTATTTATCTTTCTCTATATTTTTGTTATATATTTAAAAACGCAAGTAAGTATAGTAAATAATTCATTTTCCAATCATTTTTTTTTTTAGTGACTGGAGAGCCATCTCTTTGCATGGCAAAAGCTATACCATTCGCAATCAGAGAGGCCGTAGCTGCTGCTAGACTTGACTCAGGAATACATTCTACTGAGTGGTTCAAGATTGGTAAGTGTTAAATTCGCCCGACGAAAACAACGCGGTAGAGTCACGTAGAGTCTAATATATAAATACTTCACTAAATACGTAACATTATAGTGATGTCTGATCCAGCAGTGGGCTTTTACAAGTTGATGACATAGGTAATGTTTTACAAATAAAATACTCAGAATTTTCTTTTTCGAGACAACCTTATAAACAAATTGACATCATCATTATCTTTTCTCCAATTATAATAGTAGTATCAAAGAGGTTGGAAGAAAATCATAAGGAAACTTTTTCTTTAAACGTCTTTGAGTAGTATATTTTACACAAATTGTTTTGTTTGTAAGACAAGACATCTGAGTATAATAAAATTGTAAACAACTATTTTTTTATTTTAGATGGACCATACACAACGGAAAGGATTGGATTAGCTACTGCAACTAGAACCAATGATTTCAAGTTTTTTTAGTGTTTAATAAGTAACTTGATGTAATAATGTAGTTTTTTAAGAGGTTCTTTTATAGACCCGACCCTAGGGGGTCGGCAGAGGTTGTCACGTTTAGGAATCCAGCAAATATAATGTGAATTTGTCGCACCGAATTGCTGTTACACTTGCCTCAGAATCAATTGTAGGTCCTGCGGGGTTTCACGTTTTTGTTTGAGTAGTCGTCTGGCAACAATTTTGCGAGTTATTAAGTTTTATGTTTTGTTGGATGGGAATCCGCTACTTTACCAAAAATACTTTTCATATTCCCAAGGAAATATTGGGTGATATCCGGAAGTAGCTAATCTTAACCAGGAATAATAATATTATTTTCTAAATCCTATACACGATAAGTGTTGAAAATGATTCTGAAAAGAAATCAACTCAAATAAGTATAATAAGCTTTATTCTAAAATAAATTATCGTTAAAAATTTACACACGCATCTGACTTAACTTTTTATCAATAGGCCTATGGTTAGAATACGGAACTGATGCCACTTCTACACTTTCGACTTTTCTCTGCACCTCTTCCAGCTCTTTCAACTGTCTTTCTCTTTCAAAATTTCTCTCTTCACGCTTTTTTCTTCGGTCATCTAAATCTTCTTTGGATTTCGTCTTGGTAACTTTATTTCTTTTGCTCTCTTTTAATATTTGTATATCTTTAGCTTTAGCATCTTTTAAAGCAGTTACGTCTTGAAAATACTGTCTGCTATTGTGTATAATTTTATGTGGAATGCGCCGCTTTCTGCCTTCGAAATTTAAATTCGGTGTAAATTTTCTTTTACACATCGGACATATGTGTTGCTCATAGGACCTCTTAAACAGCTTAAACTGGTCAGGTTGATTGTTAATGTTACCACGTAATTCGTTTGTGTGTACTTGTGTTTCATCTTGTTTCTTTAAAGAATTCGAGCTAACTACTTTCCTCTTTTTAGATTTCTCTCTTGTTGTAATTGATTTATCATGAGAAAAAAACGGGAATTTTATATGGACACTGCAAAACAGAATTAACGTTATTAGTTGGTAAATACATGTACTGTTTTAAGCTACCTATGTGTATAAGTGTATAGAATTATTATTAAATAAGCTATTTCTTAGTCGTTATAGATGAGTTTTGGTGCTTTATCATAAAATTTTAGATTACTTACTACTTTTTCTTCGGTTTACGCTCGTTTTCTTTATTGAGCTTAGTATTTTCAGCGTAACTGTTCTGAATTGGCGCTCCTTCTACTCCATCAGAATTTGAATTTTCGGAATCTTCCGCAGCGTCTGTTAATGTTAAAGCTTGTTTTCATAGTATGGGCTAGGCTAAACAATCATGATCGTTATAAAACTTGTGTTGGGAATCAACATTTTGCGAATTCAACATCATCAGAATCTAATATTTTGCAAAATTAAACATTGTGGTTCAAAAGACTGAGCCTACTGCTGCGTGTACAAAAAAAAAAGGTCCCAAACAACAGATGTTTTTGCTCGTTTTTTTATGGTGGTGGAACCTTTCGTGTGCGCAACCGACTTGCACTTGAAAGGTCTTTTTTTACGATTCGCCACGATTTAGTGCCAGAGATATTTTTGGATGTCCAATCATTGAATACCAGTATGAAAACACAAAGTGTACTTTATTTTTTATTATTTTGTGTATGAGAACGTTTATTCTTACCTAAGTTTGCACTTTCCTCGTCGTTGTTTAGGTCATCTTCAAGTTTGTCTTCTGTTAGGGATCCATAGTTATCGTAATCGTTAGAGGCGGATCTTCTAGAAAATAAAGCAAGTTTGTACTTATTTCGTCAAAATGAAAACACTTAAAATACATTATGTTTTTTATTACCAACCTAGGCAGAGCTTACACTATGGGTAGGTACTAAATAAGTAGGTAATTGAATGATTCTTATTTATAACACAAAGCTCGTGAACGCTCAACAAGAGTATTATACCTTCTGCTGTCACGGGATCTAAAACGCCCAGTTTCATCAACAGCATCATAGTCAGGTTGCTGTATGAAGCTGGCAACGTCTATTTCAGCAACGGGGTCCTTATCAGCAACACCCTCATCTTCATGACAACCTCGTCTCCCTATATTAGGCCTATGTCTTCGGCGAACCAGCTTTGTCTCTTTCCCCACCCTCCCATGTCTAAAGTTCGAATCAGAAATATAATCATAGCAAAAACTCCACTCGATACATGCTAACAAACATAATAATAAATAAATATATTGTAACATCCTTGCGTGACATGACCAAGAATTGGCATGGATTTGACAATTCGCTTTTGTGCAGTTTAATTTGGTGCCAGTGTTTTAGGTGAAAAACTCCTTTGTCGGTCTAAGCATAGTCTCTTTTCAAAGAGTTTTTGTTTGCTTATTTTAGGTTAATAAGAAGTTTTGATATCCCTTTGCTTTTGGAATACAAACGTCTAAAACAGGAGTCCAAACAATGCCATTGAAGAAAAACATTTTTTTTTCTTTAAAATAATATTTTAGGAATGGTAGCGACTGTTTAATTTGGTCTTTGAAATTGGTCGCACAAATCGTTTGACAGAAGGTTAGCAAATCCATTCATTCTACTTCCTAACCCTTCCCTAACCCTAACAAATGGGAAAATGAAAAATTTGCTCCCCGAATAGTAGGTATTGGGTAACAAATGGTAGTCGTGTGTAAGTCTGGCTAATTTATGTCAGTCGTTTGTCGTCGCTGGCTCACAGATGTCGGCCCTTGGAATCTATGGAAAGGGTTCCTAGTCCCGGAGCTGTAAACTCTTTCAGAAAATACTCTGAGATTAAATTAAATTACATCACATTTTTCATTATCGATAGTGAGTCGGCTCTCATGCGTGAGGTTAGGGTTCGAATCTTGGTCAGGACATTTACCAATGAGTTCATCAATAATTTACGGATATATTTACCCCTATCTCGACGGTAAGGGTCAACATCCTGAAAAACCCGTAGGCCCCATAATTGATTGAATTGTTTCTATTTTGTGGATTAATATATTATTGAGTTTTTGACACTTCGTAGTAGAAGGCCACACATAAAAATTTTATTTTTTGATTCTTTTTAATGACATTTTTAATTGATTTTTATTTTGTAAATGATGGTAATTGTATACATAAAATTATGGTATTATTCATTGTAATGTTTATGAATTTTGCATGCCAGATTCCAGTGAGATTGTGTGAAACACCTATCACTTTACTTACCGTGTGAAAAGGGGCTAACTGTAAGCCCCTTTTCACACGTTCCGGTTTCCGCCGGTCCGGCGGGCGGCGAAGTATATGGCCATGTACGTTCGCTTTCATATGTTCCGGCAGGCAAATCGGCCATACATTTCGCCGCCGGACCGGATCGCCGGACCGGCGGAAACCGGAACGTGTGAAAACGGGCTTACTGTCAACGACTAAAAGAAGGACAGCTAATACAAAAGAAATTGTCATATATTTTTTTGATTTTTATACATAAAAAAACGGATACATTTAATTAGGTATCAAACATGTCTTAATATCATTTAAAATCTGATCTACGGCTCTTAGACTTTAAACGGATAGCACGTGAGGTTTTACGTAAATTATTGTCCAGTAGGTGCTGTCACCGAGATAGAATCGGGACTAAATGGAATATTTAAAATCGTTTTTTTTAATAAGTTAAAATAAAAATTTAAACAGAATGAAATTTTATTTCGTGTGTTTGGGGGAAAAGATACTCAGTTATTGCATTTTCCTGTGTAAATAACGGATTCCAACGGAACTCTATTACTAAGACTCTGCTGTCCGTTCGTCTGACACAAGGCTGTATCTAAAGAGGTTGAAAGAAAAAAGTTATCTTAAATCGAAACTTTTTTCTTCAATCGTTTTTGGCTGTATCACATTTAAAATTTTCAGAGTGCGTGGCCGCTATAACAATAAATACAAAAAATAAGGGGGTCAAATAAAAACGTATTCTTTTTATTGTACGGTGATACCACAGTATAATAAATAGTACTAACTAGGTGATACTGAGCTCTTAGTGTCCTACTCGTTATTCGCCGGTTTTTGTACCCCCTTGCAGGGAATTTGATTTATTCGCCTCTTTGAAGTGGCCGTATTATTTTCAATACACATATTCTAATAAGTTCATAATATATTGACAGTTTTACAGTACATTCATTGGGCGATCATAATATTATGAAGAAACATTATTAGGTTGTCAGGATCCATACATTTTTGCCCCTTCAAGAATGTACTGTAGATCTACAATACAGAGCTTATTCGCAAGGGAGCAGTTGTCGCCTCTAATTGGTCTGCTCCTTCTCGGGCTTAATAACTGGAGGACCACTTACATTTGAAGATTTTTGTGTTCTTAAAATGAAATTTTATTCGCACATGGCACAAGCTCTGGTAGCAGAATGGTGACAGAGTTAACCACCGGTAACAACTCTAAATTAGGGTATACATAAATATAGGGTGAATGGGGTCGATGGCTTTAAGGTAATGATAAATTACCTGCATCGCATCAATAAAGGGGTGTACCTACTCCCACTTTAAAGGCCGGCAACGCACTTGTGACTCTCGAGTTGCGAAGGCGTTGACGACTTACCATCAGCTGACCCGTCTGCTCGTTTCCCCTTGTAATATATATTAACAGAGCTAGATGAGTCATAAAAGTCATAGTAACTGTCGCGGAGCAGAAACCGTGTAGGCACATCCGGCATGTCAACATTTCAAAGACAGAATTCGTCATAGTTGGTGAGATTAGACGTAGTTATATATAAATTATTATATATAATCTCACGCCTTTTTTATCCCCGAGGGGGTAGGCAGAGGTATTCCATTACTGGATATACCCACATTTCACGAGATATATTGGACCCCTAAACGTGATAGGTGGTGAGCCCATCGCCGGACCGGGTCTGTTTGACACATGTCTCAGAATTAATTCTGAGACCTGCAGGTTTCCTCACGATGTTTTCCGTCACCGTCGAGCTAGTGATAAATATGTACGTAAGTTTTTGAAAAACTCATTGGTACATGCCAGGATTCGAACAGGATTAGACGTAGTTGTAGTAGGTAATATTATTACCACTTTTAATATATTGGATGGCGTCATGTTGCAGATGTAAACACTTCTGATAATACCTACAAGAAATAGTTTTACAACGATGAATTAATAATAGGTATAAGTATTGTTTGTCGATCGTATATCTTCCGGTTATTTAACAGTCATTGGACTCGATTCTGCAGACCAGCTAAAATTCCTAATTTTAAGTTAGCCTACCCTTCTCCATATAATACGGAAGAAAAAGGACTGAAACAAACAATAGATTGTAGAGTAATGTCAAACATGTAAGAAACAACTAATTTTAACCTTATGAACGTGCTTATCTGTCACTTTTATCCATGACATTTTTACATCTTCGCTAAAATTGCTAAATACCCCTTAGTTGACAGGACTAATTTTAATTTGACAGAACTAAATATCTCTCGTCTCTTTTCTTTTCTAGAAGAAAGAAAATGACAGAACTAAACTAAAATAAGTTTAGTCGCTGTAATGCAGAATCGAGCCCATTGGTTATTTAAACTGTACACAGGATTTGACTATGAACAATCATTTGGTTTGTATGTTAGAGACGTCAAAAAGTTTAGTCGTGTCGTACCCGCGTCGGAAATGCTAAAGGCCACTGAAAGTCATATTAAGAGGTGGAGCCCGCATTTGCGCAAAATCCTATTATTGGACATTATTGTTCAGGTTCGTGCTTAATTGATTCACAGATGTCTGCAAGAGCTGGTAAAGTATCTTTCAGGTCGGGTTTATGCTTACTATTACTATTATCTTAGTAGTATAAGTACCATTTATTTTAACTAGCAGCGCCCCGCGGAAATACGGGTATTAAATATAGCCTATGTGTTATTTTGATGTATAAGCTATATAACTGTAAAGTTTCATAAAAATCCGTTCAGTAGTTTTTGCGTGAAAGAGGAACAAACATACATCCATACATCCAGACATCCATCCAAACAAACTTTCGCATTTATAATATTAGTAGGATAGTAGGATATTAGTAAGATTGTGTACCTGTCTTATAAGAAACAATACTGTACGCTCGTCGTGTCACGGCGCATTTCCGCTCTCACTGTGGCGCCACAGAAGCGCTGCAACGGTACCTGTACTGCTGAAGCACATGCTGAGTGGTGACCATTTTTTAGTGTATTTTTAGAATAAGGTTATTTTTAGTTGTACTTATTTGTTCCATTTACGAAAAATAAACTTTTCTTTCTTTTTTTAGTCGTAGACTTAAGGGCCTGTACGCCTAAAAATACATTTTACCTAATACTGTTAGCAGTGAGTTCTTTTATTAAAATACCTCTTGACATTTAAATTTGTAATGGCAAATTAGCCAGTTTGTTCGCATCAGAAGGTACATAATTCTAAATACTTTCGCTTTTTTAAGGATATGGGTATTTTTCAGTAACCAATTTCACATAAAAAACAAACGCCACGCCTTTGGGGTTTGAAGAAATATTTCATTTTTCAATTGCCTCCAGCGTTTTTTTGGACCCCATTAACGTGACAAGCAGTGAGTATTGCTGGACTTGTCTTCTGTTTTAACATAAATCGGTGCATTGTAAAACAAAATCAGGTCAGGTCATATCAGGTCCCTAAATCATGTTTTCCTAATGATGTTTTAAATTCAAAATTTGTGTAATATTATTATTTTAACTCATGACATCATACTGCCGGCAAAAAAGTTAGACTATGCTACTTAAATACTTTTAGACCTTTCCATTTTTTCTACTTTCACCGCACTAGTAGAAATATTTGATACTTCTTTACTGGAAATTGGAAATATGTCTTCTAGGGATTCGAGGGGTTGTTTCCGATCACGAGAGAACTTTATGACGTAACATAAAAGTGAAATGAAAATGAAGTACTTTTGGGTATTTTTGTTAAAATAAACTATGTCTCGTCATGTAAAAAGCTATAAACATGAAATGTTAAATCTCTAAATGGTTTTGAAGTCACAAGTTTTGTTTACATTGTAGCGACACTACATAGAACGCGCCAATAGACGGCCGAGTTCTAAACCGCGCTATCGGAGTTTTCTAATGAGTTTGTATAAATACAACTGTCCAACATCAACCGTTGGTCCGCGGTCCCCAGGCACGATCACCTCGCCTGACGGAAGATCTTCCTTTTTCATGATGGAGGAGCATTCCACCTCCGCTCCTCCATAACATACTATTTTTTCCATTTAATGAATTCCTAGCGTGCTATTTGTAGCCACATTCTTGGTATCTTCAACTAGTCGGTTAAAGCACATTTTCTCTCATGTCGCTAAAATTAACGACCACTTAATTTAAATATATTGCGTTCCTCTAATTAAGTCGTTCAGACGACATGTCGCATTCCAAGGCCGTTTGTTCCAAATTTAAAGCTTTTTGGCAAACATACAAAGTCCTTGAATACAGTATTATTAGCGATCGTTAATTGTACAAACAGCTTTTGCTTTATTGACATAGATTTGTTATTTTATAATATATTTTACCGTTTAGGTACTTTTGAAATAAAAACAACACTGCAAAAAGATTATTTGTTACGCTCATATAAATTGGAACGTAAAAAATCCATGATCAAAGAATCAATTCTTGTTCAATGGTTTCATTGTTAAAAATATATCTTCAAAAAAATCTTTTTTATTGTATTATTATGAGTAATAATATAATAAGTACTTAATATAATATGATCTCACGCCTTTCATCCCCGAGGGGGTAGGCAGAGGTATTCCATTACTGGATATACATACCCACATTTCACGAGATACATTGGACCCCTAAACGTGAGTAATAATAAGTATTATAAGTACGACATCGGCTAAAGATTCAACCATATCTACATCTAATCACGCAAGTATGGACCCGAAGTCATGTCTAATACTATACAATAGCTGGTTTATGAATTTTTATCTTCTGCATTCCTCACGCATAAGGAAGTATTGGCTATAATCTCCCACCCGAGCCCAAGGGTTTCTGACATCTCTTAACGACTCCCAATGTGCGTAAACACAACAAAAACCGGGACCAACTGCTTAACCTGCCTTCCTAAATACGCGAGGCGTTCGTAATATTGTAATGCCATTAGGCGGTCACGCATTCACTGACTGACCGCGCCAAACTTTGATTAACTGGTGTGATTGTTACAAACACACGGTATCTCAGGGCTACGAGCGCTTTCCTCTAAATCCATATTCATATTCATTTATTACCAGTCATGTATGCACATTATACTTTGAGTAATAAACCAACAGGAGACGTCACGCGCACTAGTTTCTTTGCAAAAAAGTCTGCCAATTTCTGCGCGGGCGACGAGGAAATGCACACAAATAATGTTAACACAAATGCATTTTTTGACAAAACAATTAAACACTAGCTTGAACTAGATGCACACAAATACATTTACCAATCCGAGCACTCCGCGAACTCAAAAAACTAGTGGTAGGTATATAACAGGTATGATCATTGTCCGATACTTTTTTTGGCAGAGGGGAACGCCTGTCAGTGGCGTCTCCAGTTGGTTTAATACTCAAAGACATTATAATACCTAGGTCTTATAGGAGAAGGAATAACATGATATACCCCTTATGAGAGGGGAATTAAACACAAATCATCAATATTACCTACCCTTTATGTATAGTAAAGCTCCAGCCATAAAGATCATTTGAAGAAGTTTCAACTTTCAGAAAGGTTTGGCCATGGTTTGACTTTGAATCTAGTTTCGAAAAGGATTTTCGTGTTACAACGCAACGAATGTTTACACCAGGTGAGGAAACTCAAACAGAAACTAAATTCGTGAAGGTAAGCTTCTCAAAAATCCTACCAATTGTTCTCGAATATTCCATTGGATTAATTATTGTTGTTTTGGCAAGTTAGGTGACTCGTGGGTACTGACAGAGATGATTTTACAGAGGGTAAAGGTACCAGGATATCAGCATTACTTCAATTGTTTTTATTACTTAAAACTCTTGACTCAATTATCAATGCTTTGATAAGACAAAAACATTTATATTAATTGTACTATCGTAATATGTAGGTAAGTATATTTTTTTTTATTTCACTGTATTTCAGCAAATAAACGAATTATTTCTTTCTCTTTGTCTAGGTACCTATATACGAATAAATATCACTTTTATTTTAATATTGCTAAACCTACCTAATCCTTCACAATATCATTGAAACGAGAGAAAAAACACCCGTTATCAGTCAATTCCACCAATAATTCCTCAATAAACTAGAAAAATCCATTTAGTGAGCAACTTTTCCTATTAAAAATCTCATTTCAAACTCGATTCATTCTCACTCACTAAGTTAGACCTTTAGTAAGTGCAAATTTATTTTCAAGATGTTAAAAGTGCCGCTCTTCGTACTGCAACTCAAATAGCGCTCTCATTTTGCTATTAGACTTTTAGATTGGACGTAAGTTGGCTCTGTTCTACTTGGAATTCGACCTCGTTGGCTTTAACTTTCATTATTTGTCAGGTTGATACGAGTAGGTACCTACTATTAGAACACTGGAGGGCAACTCCACTAAACGTCATCGGTTATGAATGACAATGACATGTCAATGGTCAGTCAATGGTGTTATGTTAGCACTTTTCAGAGCAAATTACACCATGGACTGACCATTGACATGTCATTGTCCAAAGGTAGGCCCTTTAGAGCAGAGATGATAAAAAACATGTCTTGCTGATTGGTTATTTATTTATTTAAAGGTCTAAATACTAACGCAGAGTTTCAGAATTTAACCTAAAAGCTGTAAAAACCAGCGAAGGTTTGTGAACAGCTAGTGAGTCCAGAGTTATGCATTATAAGGTACTATAAAATAAGTACGTACTTACATAGTTACACAATATCAACATTTATTTCTGGATATTATCCAAGTTCTTATCATATATGTAATACTTTTTAATATTTTGATTGCTTTAGGGCTGGCAAGGTATATTTCTTGTATGTCTTTTGGAAGGCAATTTATTATCATAGGTAAAATATAGTTATAGGTTCTCTTTCCATAGGTATTATTGTATATTGGTTGACTGATCGGTCAACGCAAAGCCAAAACCGCTCTTTAGAAATGGGGGCGATTCTGCGTTACACCGACTAAACTTACTTTAGTTTAGTACTGTCTTTGACTTGCCTCAAAAAAAGAAAAGGGATAGAAGATAACCTACTGAGTTTAGTCCTGTCAGAGGCTGTATTTTAGTCGTGACTTCTTTACTTATGCAATGCCTTAGTTGACAGGACTAATTTTAATTTGACAGGACTAAATATCTCTCGTTCCTTTTCTTTTCTAGGAGAAAGAAAATGACAGGAGTAAATTTAAATAAGTTTAGTCGCTGTAAAGCAGACTCAGCACCATTTGTGCACAAAAGTCCCTTAGATGACGTAAGTCTGCACTGAGAAGGGTTTTTTGGAAATTCTTAAGGCAACGGGTATAATTAGGATCTGGGCATGCAATTGCGAGGATGCGTCGTGTACTCCTCTTTCCCTCCATGCAACCTGTTAAGAGGAACTTCTCGAGGTTTGTATCAATCCCAGCAGGCGTATTCACGGAGACTCGATACCGTTTCCGTTCGATTCAGATCGAGTGAAAAATTTTCCGAAGTCGAATCTATCGACTTCTAGGCTATTCTAGGCGTTTCTGACAGCCACGGAAAATTTTCCGAATCCTTATGTAACATATGACATTAGTTTTCGATACCAACATCAGCCCATCTCGAAAGTGTTCGATACCAACATCAGCCCATCTCGAAAGTGTTCGACAGATTTTCCGATATCAAATATCGAAGCTCCAATACGCCTGCAGGCCTGGATAACTAATTAGCACGTAATGTCCAAAAATACTGAAGACTTGTTGCATGCAAAACGGTGAAGAGTTTTGTATTTATGATTATGGATGGCCTAGGTAGCTACTGGAAATTTAAGAGCATAAATACAAGTTAGTTAGTTACTTAAATTACTTTCGGCATTAGGTAGTGTGATTAGGTACCAAAGTAGGTGGAGGATATAATATGGAGTTGTTAAAACCACCATGTTCCTACTTTTAAATCGAAGCACACGTATGAAATGCCAAATTTCATATGTGTGCTTTGTGTCGGTTGGGACCGAAACTCAAATTTTTTCTAGCTAAGGAGCCGTACTATTACAAATATGAAGATTTTGTTGATTATCTCCATAACCGGCCACTGTGGAGAAAATCACCTAAGAACAAAAGAAGTTTATATTAAGTAAGTAAATATGAAATGGGAAATTTTCAGAAGTCCCAAATAAAGTGGTGGTTTTACCAACTCCATATTACATCCTCGTAGCAACTTTACCTACTATGGTACCTAATCACACTACCTAATGCCGATCTCTGGTGATGACATGTACCAACTTACCTATCTGCTATATTACAAGCTTGGGGAAGGAATACATTGTGATGAAATCCACAGACCTACCGAAATTATTTGTTGAGTTTCTTGCTGGTTCTCCTCGGGGTACTGCATTTGGAA
Organism: Ethmia dodecea; assembly: GCA_963855545.1. Taxonomy (NCBI): domain Eukaryota; kingdom Metazoa; phylum Arthropoda; class Insecta; order Lepidoptera; family Depressariidae; genus Ethmia; species Ethmia dodecea. Next base: position 2,790,332 of record OY979452.1, read on the forward strand.
CCAGCAACTAGTCGGTGGAGTTTATATTTAGCCAATCTTCATGGGCTACTTTAGAGTGGCTTTTTTTTATAAGAAAAAGGGGGCAAACGAGCAGACGGGTCACCTGATGGTAAGTGACGTCCGTCGCCCATGGACACCTGCAACTCAAGAGTCACAACTGCGTTGCCGGCCTTAGGAGGTGGGAATAGTGGGAGGGGGAGGGGATTGGGCCTCCAGTTACCTCACTCATTCAACAAAACGCAATGCAAGCATTGCTTTCTGTGAGGCCGTGTAATTAGACTATTGACGTTTCTAAGTGTACCTTTAGTACCTACCTACAGAAAATAAATTATTTTGATGAGGCATAGGTAGTCGAGCGATGGGCTCATCTTCTGAGAAAAACACCGGTAAAATAACAGTTTAGGACATTTACTATTATGTATGAAAGCTGTTATTCTTAATAATGATTATTGTTATGTTAAATAATTTGTATTCATTAATAAGCTGTAAGCGTGCCATCTCTCGACTGAAATATTGCATGCTCAAGGGCAGATCACAGAGATCTACTCGTACTAAACCATTTTCCACCGCCTCAAAAGCAAAAAAGATTTTAATGTTCAATTTGAATGAAACGTAAGAACTTTCAAAAAAAGTAGGTACGTGTGCTTTAAACTTGAGGCGTGAGCATTTGCTATAAAGTAAAAGCCTTTGTACAAATGCAAAACGTTGTATCTCACAAAGGTTCTAAAAGTTGTGACCACGTACAAGACGGTCGGGTTACCTGCGCCGAAACTAATCAAACTTCGAGATTTCCATTGCGTGCAATCGATAGAGAGAAACGTGGGGAGGACTCCCAGAGCCGCACAGCTATTGTTCAAGTAATTGTGTTCAATCTAGTTTGAACAACTATCTCGTCTAACAAACAGCTGTAACTCGAAAATATAATCTATACATATAATAAAACTGTAACGAGACCGTGTCTGTGCATGAAATATTTGTTGAATGCTACCGCAAAATTACCTTAAATTTTGGCGCCGACTAAAAAATATTTTGGTACCTAAACTTAAATTACATTAACAACTTAATTATTAAGGTTAATTAAAAACTCAAAATAATACACAAATATTATATACTTAGTTTAAGAACTTAGTTATTAAGTTTAATAAAAAAGGTTTATTATTTTTTGTTTTTTAGTTTATTTGTCGGTAATTTGTTAAAGGTTTTTATAACACATTTTATCAACAAGTTATGTATATCTTTTGTTTTGTTGCAAGTGTCACAAAAAGGTATAAGTTAGCTTTTTTTACCATGTACGATGTGTCTTCCTCTAAGTCTTTATTTAGTCTGTCATAGCAGATATAAATTCAAACAAAAATGACCACTGTAACGAGAGAAATTAATCGTAATTAAGGCAACTGCACAATGGAGTTGGAGAGGAATCCAATTAATTAATTCAGCGGCAGTACATCGAACTTTGTACGCGCCCTTCCGAAATGTAAGCACTGAAACTAGGATCTCTCGAAATTATCTTTCACAGATGCGTAGACGAAGTTAAGTGTGAACACGGTCGCTTTACCGTCTTGAAAAAGGCATACCGTACCATATCCAGAACTCCCTCAAATCTGAAGCGATTAGATTTTTTTTCCGTTCCATCGTGTTCAAGGTTGGTTATAAGTTTATATAAGTTTTGTAAAAATCTAAAGAAGAACTTTAGGTGTTGAACTTAAAATTTTGATTATTTTATAATTATTTTTATCTCCTAACATTATGCGGTCTAACCTTAATGTTTTACCTGCCGCGTCGCGGGTCGTGTAGGGTTCGAATAGTTCCGCAGCTATTTGAATTAGATGCCTGTTTCCCCTGTACTTTTACGATGGTTTTAGTTTAGTTCGGGTTTCGCTTTCATGAGCCTCTAAACAAATGTTTCTACCTACTTTAGTTGTATAGGTATAATTTATAGCCTTACCTTTGAGGAAATGTTTTACAAATAGTTAGGCACCTACTACCGATAACGCAATTCAGAAACTGTAGTGCTACCATAGCTGTCCATAAATATTACTAACAAGTGTCATAGTCTAGGCAATAAAGGTAGTGGACCCCAACATTAATTACCTAATTCCTCAGTCGATGAAACTTTGCAGAATTGTAGTATAGTTGAGACAATACTTGAATAAACAAATCCAAAAAAAAACCTAACCGAAGTTAGGTTTTTATACTAAAAAAAATTTTTTTTGGTTGATAATTTGATAATTTCTGAACATAATGTAGCGAGACGGTTTTTATTTTGGATTTTCCTATTGTAAGTCCACAGCGACTATTAAATGACATTCCAGTTAAAAATGGACTTAGCAATTTTCCCGTGCAAGGTACGTATATGCAAGTATTGTCTCATATTCTACTACAATCCTGCAAAGTTTCATCGACTTAGGAATTAATATTGGGGTCTTCATACAAAAGTAGATAATAAAAAACACCAAAAGACTTCATTGCGTGTTAATAAAACTTTTTTATAATATGTATTTTTGACAATCAGTAGTATCGCCAGGCCTGTCCGACTTCGCAGTTTAGGTATAATTGTTTTCATACCATCTATTCGAAAAGTGACGTTTAGGTCCTCAATAACAGGGATCAAAGTAAGTCTTTTCCGATAGGATTTTAATAAGTGCGAATAAAAGTGTTTTGAATTTGGAATTAAAAATATCCCACAACATTCTTAGCCAAAGAGATTAACAAAATAAGTTTGCATCTAAGGTTGGCGCCACTGTAGCTTAAGTACTATTACAAAACATTAGTTCCATTTTTCGACGCATTAGGCTGACAAGCATAGAGTAACTTATATGCTGACAAGGCTGAATGGGGTTCGATGGTTGTGCCACACTGTCAGAAAAATTGCTGTGGCAATGCGCGCGCTGTCATACTTATTTTTCACAATTTACATTTTATTTTACGCCAAATTTTCGAATTCCGACATCGAATTGTTTGTGTATTTTATATTTTAAAATGTATTCAAGTAGCAGTGACTGCAGTGATAGTTAAACACCGGAAAATTATTTAAAAAAGAAGCAAACAATGTCATCAACAATTTTTCTCATGGTATGAAAAGCAGAGTGTATCATTCAGTCGCAAAATTATTTTTACCTTGGGCTACGTTCTTTAAACCCCTCACTTCGTTCATGATTCTACATTAGAATCCCTCACTACGTTCGGGATTCTATCCTAGAATCATTCACTATGTTCGTGATTTAAAAAAACGCCCTCGCCGTAAAAATATAGTTTTGCTCCCTTATGACACAATCTTCTATTGCCTGCAGCGCGCACGCCTTACTCGACAGGCGAGTCGCAAGGGGCACTCGTCGTCGACAGACTACAGAGTGTCGATCGTGAATGCACACATATGTTGCTGTTTTATTCATTTTTGTTTTACTAATACTCAAAGAATTGTACTTGAGTCGACCTTCTGTCGTTAGTACTATTAGAATATACTGTTTTATCGAGCTACTGTGGTGCGCGCACAGACTGGCGCTATTCAAGTCAAACTATTAAAATTACTGCTCTTATATACTAGTACCTACATTGTATGCATTTGTCATTCTATTCTACTGACCTTTACATTTCAGAAATACACTTGGCTATGCTCTCTGAAACCATCTTATGTCGGGGGTAAGTAGTTAGCACGTTCGCTGCTAAACTACGCGGTATTACTCGTAGTACCTATAGTTATATCTATTGTTATATTTTTGTTGGCAGCGATAGTTTTAAAAACAACACAATAATCTACGTTAGGACACTAATGTACTAACGTAGAAGGCCGGCTCAAGTACTTTCCTTTGAGTAATAATAAGACAAACACGAATAAAACAGCAATATACGTGTGCAATGTGCATTCCCGGTTACGGTTAGTCTTCGCAGTCTGTCGCCGACGAGCGACGAGCGCGCCTTGCGACTCGCCTGTCGAGTAGGCGTGCGCGCTGTAGGCAAATATTTATACCTAAACTGCGGAGTCGGACAGGCCTGACTAAAGTCAGAGTCAGAAGATTTCAAAGCACTCAAGTTAGTGAGTGAAAGTATGTAAAGCACTATCAAAACACATTGTAAAATGCGTTAAATATGCCCTAGAGATACACTATGCCAATTACGAGGGCAAAGTTCTGTTGCTAATCTTAACGTAGTTAAACCTAAACGTGACGTAATTTTGGCATAATATAAATCATACTGAATTTCGGCCTTCTAAGTTGGAGGTCGCGGGTTTGATTCACGATGTCTGTTTATCAGTTGTTTAGTACCGTACATACTCTGCCTGTATGGGACTGAAAAACCATGTGTGAAATGTAACACACGATTGATTTATTATTATACCTACATATATTATGTAGGTACCTATTAATATAATAAAATTTTATTGTAATGTCTGTACGTATAAGTTCTTTAGTAGGTATGATTTATTATAAAGGGTATTTGTAGCATCACTAAAGAAGCCAAAACAATTATTTCTAGAATTTGTGTGTGTCGGTATGTTATCTAATCATACAAAGTGTTTATAACTGGGTCAATATGGAGACAAATTCGCGGTGAAAATCTAGATATTATAGATCACAAACTCATCACCTTCACCGACAGCACTAACCATGAGAGCTGAGCTTATAGAATGTTATGTAGCATAGTTCAAGCTGCCTCCTTGACTCGGTCTAAGCCTAGTTGAGCCCCGACTTGCATTCCTGTGGCCTCCGGGAGATATCAGCCGGCGACGCGATTAGAAGCCCGTTTCATGCTTCGTTTGTAGGTAGACAGTATAGCAGGAGAGTGAGAAGTTTTACTTTCCATTCATAACATGACGTAATTGGTAAGCATGTGAAGCAAGTTTATTGAGAAGTCCGTTTAATGCTTCGTTTGTAGGTATATAGTGCAGCAGGAGAGTGAGAGGTGATGTAGCGACACTACATAGAACGCGCCAATAGACGGCCGAGTTCTAAACCGCGGTATCGGAGTTTTCTAATGAGTTTGTATAAATACAACTGTCCGACATCAACCGTTGGACCGCGGTCTCCAGGCACGATCACCTCGCCTGGCGGAAGATCTTCTCTTTTCACGATGGAGGAGCATTCCACCTCCGTTCCTCCATACTGGTGACCCCGACAGCGCGGTTTAGAACTCGGCCGTCTATTGGCGCGTTCTATGTAGTGTCGCTACAGTATAATTAAACCTGACTTTTACAATTTACATGACGTAATTAATGAAGCCAGTTTTTTGAGAAGTCCGTTTCGTGCTTCGTTTTTAGGTAGATAGTGTAACAGGAGAGTAAGAGGTATATTCAAACCTAACTTTCCATCCTTAGCATAACGTAGCTGGTGAGCATGAAGCCAGTTTATTGAGAAGTGCGTTTAATGCTTCGTTTGTAGGTAGAGAGTGATACTATGCTCGAATAATGTTAACATTCAAACGAGGCTTGAGACCCGCCTTGGTGTCGAGTTGATATTACGTACACGAGGTTAAGCTTTGCTTTTCATATCTGTATCTCGTATGTAGTACCATTTATAGGCGCAAATAGTTCTAAGTTGAAAAAAAAACTAATTTAAACTAAATTACTACATAGTATAAAACAAAGTCGATTTATCTGTCCCTATATCTCTATGTCCCTATGTATGCTTAAATTTTTGAAACTACGCAACGGGTTTTGATGCGTTTTTTTAATATATAGAGTCATTCAAGAGAAAGGTTTTAGTGTTAGCATTGCACCCGTGCGAAGCCGGGGCGGGTCGCTAGTATTATATAAATCTGAAAACAGTGAATCAGGAAATTGAACCATACTGCAAAAGTTATCAAACTAGACTCAACAGACACAGGAACGAACTGGCGGCTCAACTGCAAGGGCCACGGAGCCTTAAATTCTGTGGACTCAGCACAGCATTCAGGGACTAGCGGAAAGATTCGCAGAGAGCGACTGAGAGATGACTCACTGGACAAGTGGTCAAGTCTCTCGCTAAACGTCAAAATTCAGAATTTTCGGACATCTTATCGGACTATTGTTGCTCAAAGACACATTGCCAAGTAGCAGACTATAAAAGGAAAAAATAAACATTAAACAACTTCTTTTACACCGTGTAAAATGTCATACTAAGGTTTAATTCACAAAATATAGCAAATTCCTGGGCTCTCGACTAAAAGGCTTGTCAAATATGTAAAACTTGCCTTTAGTGAGGTGATCTTATGGTTTTTAATAGAATTTGCTGCTTACCAACTAAAATTAAATCTGCAGTGTCTACTCAAATGCTAGACCATCAGTCGTCAAGCTTCGGAAGGCACGAATACACTAGCCTCAAAGAGGTTGGAAGAAAATCATTCTCTAGGAGAAACTTTTTCTTTAAACGTCTTTGACTAGCTTATTATCGCGTAAATTTCAGCGTAGGTTTATTGGACTCGATTCTGACTGACCACCTAAAGTTAGCCTATTCTTCTCTATAGAATACGAAAGAAAAAGGACAGAAACAAACCATAGATTGAAGAGTTAATGTCAAACATCTAAAAACCTACTAATTTTAACTATGAACGTGCTTTTATCTGTCACTTTTATCCATGACCTTGTTACATCGTCGCTAAAATTGCTAAACACGCCATACATGAGAAGACTAATTTTAATTTGACAGGACTAAATATCTCTCGTCTCTTTTCTTTTATAGGAGAAAGAAAATGACAGGACTAAACTAAAATAAGTTTAGTCCCTGTAATGCAGAATCGAGTCTAATGTCTTTTTTTTCGAGGAGTCGCTATGGTGCTGGTTTGCAAAGTAGCCCTCGTACCCTTCCCTCTTGTCCCAAGGATACTCACTAAGTTTAAGTGGTGGACGCATGCTGTTTCTTTTAGGCGGTTAGGCTCAGGAGCTTTATTTTTTGCGACTATGATATAGGAAATTCAGTGTTTTTGAACCAACCACCAAACAAATAATGCAAATTCAAAATGGTTGTCGACGCTGTGCAATAAGGTAGAAGGAACTATAAAAATTTTGCGTTCCATAAAAGCCAGAATAAATATTGGGCATTTTCGCCAACTTCACTGTTTTGGGAGAACGAGAAAAAAAGTTCAAAATTAGAAGTAAAAAGGGTCAAAGTCCATAAAGGATCATTTGAACATCAAAAATATGTTGGATTGCACCGAATCTGTATCTTAATTTACGAGATATTTAGCAATAAAGTTTTGGTAAGGACATTTTTGGACCGGTAATGACAACTTCTATAAACTCTGAACATGTTTTGAAGGGTTTGTATCCACGGATATTAGCCACGGATAACGACGAGTTGTATGAGTTGGGCTAGTCTGAATACATACTACATATACATTTTAAGAACATTCGAAAATAAAATTAGTAAAATTTTGGTAGCCATCAACATTCCGCATACACTAAGGTGGTGTTTTTTTATACAAATGCTAAAGGTATCGGCTTTTTATTTACCCTCTTGAAGAATTCCCTTGATTTTCCAGTCACATTGTATAGTGTTATAGAATAAGTGTTTATACTAACGATTTATGTAAATAACTAAAAACATATAAACTCTCCACAATTTATATGATTAGGTTACAATCAAATTTAAAATAACTAAACTTTTTAAAAAACATTTAAAAAAAAACAAATAACTTTTCGCCAAACTGTAAATCTGTCGTAACTTAGGTAAGCACTTTATTTTATACAACAGTCAAAAACCAATAATATAATTTGAACATTCTTATGAAATAAGAAATAATAAAAGACTTTTACTTGAATGAACTAAAACGTATTTTCTCCAAAATGTAAAAAAAAGTATAACATTTAATGCTTAAGTATATTTATGTTCTAAATAACAAACAATAATTCTTTAGTTTTTAGTTTTAAATGATACCCTTAAAAATTTATAAAAAAATAATGTTCATTTAGTACTTTAATATTCATATTATAACTTGCTATCCTTTATAGCCCAGTCATATTAGGGCTGAAAATTGGTTTTTCGCAAATATCTTTGTTCCTATTGCTTAAATGAGATTTACACTTATTATAAAAGTTGTAGAGTATACAATTTTTTACAACTTTTGTTTGAAATTTTATACTTTACAGCTTTTATAATAGGTGCAAATCTCATTTAAGCAATAAGAACCGATATATTAACGAAAAACCGATTTTTATTACCTTTGACCTTCAATATCTTAAGACGCGAACACGATAGCATTTGTGACTTTTGAGACAATATTTAAGACGACAAAACAAAGTTTTATACCAATTTACAGCTTATTTTCTTTCATTCCGAGGTTGAGGTCCCTTTTTTTACCTAATATGACTGGGCTATTAGGATAATTCTTTCTATAAAAAAATTAAATGTCATTACCATCCCAAAACTGTCCTTACCGCTCTACTTAACAGGACCCGGCGAGGACAGTCGTGGTAAGGACATTCGACGGTTTTTGTGACTTTATTCTAAAACTTTCCAATACTTCACCGGTTTTTTAGACGTATTCCGCTCAAAAAAGCTGTTTTTATAATATATCTAGGACTCAGACATATATAAATAGTACTTACCTTAAATCTGGATGTGGTGCCGGTGTGGACATATTTTCAAATTTTTAGAAGGAACGCTTGTACAGCAAAAACAAAGGCGCGCTATCTAACATTTCTACGCTCAACGGACGAATGACGAGCTTGCCTATGCACAGTGATGCGCTTGTATGTGTGCGGTGCATAGTTTACTTATGCTTTAACATTTTGTTACGAAAACCGGTAAGGACAAAAATTGCTACCAGAAGTTGTAACGTTGTAAATAACATGTTTATGAGGCACTTACAAATTTATTTTCTATTTTTACTTAATGCTAAAACTATATTCTAATGTATAAAATCATAAGTAAGTGTAAATTTGCTAGTAATTTTTTTGTACACCGAGTCAAAGTTTTAAAAGTAGAAATGCAGCACACGTTACACCCCGATTTTTTTGTTTCAGTCCAGTATTACTTCCAATTTAAATGAGTTGTTTGAAAGACAATCTTCGTAAGTTAATAAGGCATTAATTGGTATCGTAACAGAAATTTCACATTTAATAAAGTAATTTTTAAAAAATCAGGTTTCAACCAGTTTTTAGCCCTTTGGCGAAAAGTCCCTAATAAATATTTTTCAATCTGATACTGGACTACCAATTTTAGTTTAGTTTATATTATGGTATTGTTAGTGAATTCCTTGACGTATCCTATCGCAACGGTTGACATACCTACCGAGTATTGTTTTACCTTGCAAGATATCTATCATTGTCATCTGTCTTATCTTTATAGTAATAGTCCACTGCTGGACATCGGCCACTTGAATATGGAAGTACAATGTCACCCACCACAAGCTTTACAGCAAAGAGATTAAAATATTTAATAAGGCATAGAGGGGACAAAGCGAGGATAATTTGAAGTCAAAAGTTATTCCAAGTGGAAAAAGTCTAGTACAATTTCGTCCAAATGACAGCTCGCGTTCATACTAACTGACATGACAAGGATATGACGCTTAGGCTTCAAAGTTTTGTATGAAAATATTCCCAATGCCCCCTCTATGCCCTATTACATTTAAATCTCTTTGCTTTACAGGTATTTCATCATAAAAATGCTTTGTTGGTTTTTTCACCGCTTTGTCATTATATATAGGCATTTGACTAAGATTGTAAGTAATAGTAATTTATGTACTAAGTAATAATGATTCATTGTTCCAAAAGCGAATCTTTCATTAATCATTATGAAACGCTAAAAAGGTGTTATAATTAAAGTTAATTTATTCACGGACACCTTCATAAAATACGGGAGGGTTTTAATTAAGTTTAACTTGTGTTAATTATTATTAATAGAGACGGGACTTCTGGGGGCTTTTCCAAATGACTTGATGTTATTTTTAGGGTTCCGTACCCAAAGGGTAAAATGGGAACCTATTGCTAAGACTTCGCTGTCCGTACGTCTGTCACCAGGCTATATATCATGTTCATGTTATTAACTTCAGGCTATATATTATTTACCAGACTAGCGACTGCATGAAAAAGCACAAAAAATTAAAAACAAATTACATCAATCAATCAAATTATTTATTGTGAATACCTTATCTAGAGAATATATTGGTGCTATCACTGTCTGACACAATAGAAACGAAAAGGGACAGGTGATGTTCATTCTTCAGGTAATTTAACTGACTATTGGACAATCAGACCTAAATCAATTTAAGTTAAACATAATTTAATTTAAAAAATTAACCTATTTTTGAGCAGTCAGCTGGTCAACACTATAGCAAAAAAAATCTATGGTCAACACACCACAATAACAAAATCAGATTTTAAAAATAGAAGTTACATTTTGATTTGATTTTAAGCGACAATGCAACCCTGTTGTTACGGAACGCTCAGTGCACATATCAAACTCGCTCTTGACCGGTTTTTTATTTCTTAATTGTAGTATTTGAAGGCCTCAGTTTTTGTGGCTGCAGCTAATAAAATTTTCTCTACCGTATATCCGCCATCTGAAACAAAGTGACATCACTTTTACTCGTAACTACCTGTTGTTGTATGTTGTGTAGTCTTGATATTGTATATAAATAGTTGTGAAAGTGGACCAAAGGAAAAATATTAGTGGACAAGAACATTAAAAATAATAAAGAACAATAAAACTACTTCATGATTATATTTTACGTTATTTAAGATCTACTAATGTAAATATTGCCTTAAATAAAGATTTATTATTTAAAATAAAAATGCTCTACACAAAAATCTTAATTTTTTTCATAAAAACAGTATGCTGAAATTAAATTGTTAAATAAAATAAACTACTAAATAACTACTTATAATAAACTATACACAGACTAAGTAAGTTTTCTCAATTTGTACAGTTCTCAATTCATTCACATTCACTGTTCGTAAAATTCGTGATTCATGCAATTCGCAATTTCTACAGTCAAGAGCACTTGGAGCTTAACATATTATTGGACTTTGTAACGTTCTGAAAATTACAATCGACGTAAAAGTCAGACTCGCACTACAAGTGTAAAGCTTAATGTGCTCTTGACTGTACAAATAATAATTTTGTTTAAATTCTCGTTTTGTTCTAATTAGCCGTAGAATAAATTCGTTTTTTTTATCCTAGTATACTGTTTTTTTGTTTTACCGTCTGGAAAAAATATGACGTATAAGGTATCCAGAGCCGAAGTTATACACGAGATTAATTGTTAAATATAGTCATGTTAAATTGAAATTTACAAAGTCTACGCACACTGCTATGTAGCAGCTCTCGGTTGTAGGTAGATTGCGCATGAATGGAAGATACGAGGCCGTTTCTTCTTAAAATACTATTTCAAATATTGCAGTGTGTAATATTGACTATAATTGAGTAATGTATATTAGTATAAAGAAATTATACGAAATGAGTACATTTTTTTTTAAATAACAATGCCAAATGAATCTATTACGCTTAGCTATCACACCATTTTTTTTTCAGACGGTAAAAAAATCGGGAGGTATAAGAGCTTAGTAAATAGTTAAGAAATATGAATTTACATAAAAATAAACGTACCTATGGGAAACCACGTTGTAGTTGGAATACTATACTCAAGCCTGGCCGCAGCAAGAGCTTCCCTTAAGGCGAATGGTATGACCACAGACAGGCATATAGGAGGCTCGCCAGTCACTGAAAAGAATCAAATTAAACTTAAACTATTACAAAATTACTTAAAATCAAAAAGGAACTAGGCACTAAAAATGCGGCCATTCAATGTCGTGGCTCGACGCGAGTAGCGCAGAGCCAGCCACGCTGAGTCTGTGGGAGGTGTCACACCCAGGGAGCGAAGCGTGCAGCAGAAAATAGGGCATAGAGGGGACAAAGCGAGGAAAATATGAAGCCAAAAGTTATTCCAAGTGGAATAAGTCTAGTACAATTTCGACCGAATGACAGCTCGCGTTCATACTAATTACTAACTGACATGACGCTTGAGCTTCAAACATGCTTCAAAGTTTTGTATAAAAATATTCCCAATGCCCCCTCTATGTCCTATTATATTTTAATCTCTTTGCACCACACTCAAGTTTTCAGTTGCATTATGTTTTACTATTTAGTCTCTTTAATGTCCAATAAATAAATGTTTGCGTATCATAATACTTGTTTTATTTCTGAATACTAGTTAGGAAATAAAATAAATGTTAAAATCCGACCCTACTAAAAAAAGAAAACAATAGTTGGCACCACAGACTTCAGATGCCGCCACACGCTAAGAATTCAGTTTACTGACTCTATTTCCGTATACATATATAAGTTACTCTATGGTCCCCATACTAAAAATTGCATTTACGTATAGCATCCAAGTCTAATAGAAATAAGCCTGCAAAGTGGCTACTAATTTTGTTCATATTGGATTCCTGAACTTACTACTGTTGGTACAAATAGTGTCACGTTATCATAATATCCTATTACTTTAAACGAGCGATTCTTGTAATTATGTATATTTCGGGCAAAGAGATTAAAATTTTTAATCTCTTTATAAATAATAAATATAAATATAATCTCACGCCTTTTTTATCCCCGAGGGGGTAGGCAGAGGTATTCCATTACTGGATATACCCACATTTCACGAGATATATTGGACCCCTAAACGTGATAGGTGGTGAGCCCATCGCCGGACCGGGTCTGTTTACACATGTCTCAGAATTAATTCTGAGACCTGCGGGTTTCCTCACGATGTTTTCCTTCACCGTCGAGCTAGTGATAAATATGTACGTAAGTTTTTGAAAAACTCATTGGTACATGCCAGGATTTGAACCCGAGCCTCACTGATTTTCGGCCGGCTCTTTAACCGTCCGGGCTATCACTGCTATCATTAATCTCTTTGATTTCGGGTATCTTCGAAACATCTCTAATTTTTTGATGAAATTTTGTATAAGTACATTACTAGATACATTACTACTTCATAGGAAAAACTATAAAAAATATAAATTCTGAACCGATTCACTTCATTGTTTGAATAAATTTAAAAATCTATCTAAAAATTGTACTCACTCAAACTATTCCTACCATACTTATCAATTTTTTCAGCAAATCAATGCAATAATATTTACAGCAATAAATCTTCTTACTTTTAGAGCCTAGAACCGCATCGGTGCTGTAGGAATTCTTCTTAAAGTACACTCGGAAGTCTTGCGGAATGTCTCTTGCTTGAGGCACATAATAGTTCCACGTCCTGTTTGTGAGAAGTTCTCCAGTTTGCTGATCATAGATTAGGTTTTCTGATGTCCAGTACCCTAAACCCATGATGAAAGCGCCTTCCACCTAGTTATATACAGTCATTATAAGAAATAAAAAAACAGACAACGATTTTGATATTATAATAAATAAAATACTAGGGGGTGCCCAGCGGCATTGCCGGAGCTGTTTGTTTATTCCGTTCCCATGGAAATTTCCAAAAATCCCATCTTAGTACTCACTTAGGTCTCTAAACATTTATTTAAAAAAAAAAACATTTTCAGAAAAAGCGTAATTTTAAAATTGTATGGTATAAGTTTACAGTGCTAAATAATATTTAACAACCTTGTTTTCAAATGTAAATTTTTGCTACTTTTTAAAGAGATTTATTGATTACATGCAAAGAGATTAAAATATTATAGGACATAGAGGGAGCATTGGGAATATTTTCATACAAAACTTTGAAGCCTAAGCGTCATGTCCTTATCATGTCAGTTAGTATGAACGCTAGCTGTTATTCGGTCGAAATAGTACTAGACTTATTCCACTTGGAATAACTTTTGGCTTTAAATTTTCCTCGCTTGTTCCCCTCTATGCCCTATTACATTTTAATCTCTTTGATTACATGAGACGATTAATTTATAACATCTATACTTCTGAACTATACTTATATTATAAAGAGGAAAGATTTTGTATTTTTGTATGTTTGTTACGAATAAAATCAAAAACTACTGGACCGATTAAAAAAATATTTCTCCTATGGAAAGCTAGAATATCCATAAATAACATTGGCTATATTTTATTCCCGTATTCCTATGAGAACGGGAACTACGCGGGTGGAACCGCGCAGAACCGCTAGTCTGCTATAAATCTGTTTGCACCGAATTTCAACTATGCTCTTTTGTAAAATTAACGTGATTAAGATTCAATTTTTAATAGCTTATGAATCTTAAAATATTTTAATGCTTACCTGACCCACATCGATTTTAGGACTTACACTCCTTCCCACATCCTGCAACAAGTCTACCCTTAAAATTTCAAACTCTCCTGTCAAAACATCAATTTCAACTTCCGCTAAAGCTACACCGTATATATTAAAATTTTGTGCATCCGCCGCTGAAACAAACCCGTGGGCTTGCAAATCGACCTGCTCGTCAAATGCTTTAGCAATCAATTCCTCCCAAGTAGGGTTGTTCATTTGTGCTCTCACTGGCTCCAGTCTTTTCATGAGTTCTTCACAGGCCTTTTGTACTCCGATTCCTACGTTCTGTGAGGTTAAACTTTGTCCTGATGTAGGACTATTTGGGGCTATAATTGTATTATTTCCTTTGACTTGAATTTTTGACACTGGTATTTTTAAGAAATATGCAGCAATTTGAGCAGCCTTTGTATCGATACCTTGTCCCATTTCTATACCACTGTGCGTAATAACGACAGATCCATCGCCGTGATATATGGATACATTTATATCCAAATATAGACCTCCAACAGGTGTCCATCGCAGAAAAGAGAATCTTAAACCACGTTTTTTCCACCTATTGTCTTTATTAAACTTATCTACGGTAGCTCTTCTATCATTGTATCGAGAATCAGTCTTCAATGTGTTAACCATTTCTTTCAGTTCACCATGATTAGTTTCGTCTAGATTGGCTAAACGTACTGCCACTGGATCTAAAGAAAGCTCGTAAGATATCTGCTCCATTAAATATTCAGCCATTGCAATGTTCTCTAATGTTGCTAAAACAAAATATAGTAAGTGTGTTAGCTTTTAGAGATGAGAATAGTTTGAAGGAAGCGTAGATTATGATTTGCGTTCTGTGTTACCATAACTGCATATGAAAACTAATAAAGCTAAATCACCTGGGGATCTACACAATGTATGTTTTGTATTGTCTGTGAGCGTATTGAAACCTTTGTAATTCCATCTTGAATTAATATAGCAGTTGTTATATGAGTCTAAGCCTAATAAGTGTAAAGGTTCATTGATCGCGTAGCCATTATCTTCATATAAACTATAGTTTAAGTACTGGATCACTCCTAAGTTGTTCACTCCAATCTGTAAAGTATAATTCAATTTATATTAGTGTTCGGTTTTGCTATGATCCATTTTAACAATCGTCATCAGTGTTTTGCTTTATTTTCAATTTATGATTCAAATGACAAATTGTCGTGGTAACATTTCGAGTCGTTGGAATTTTTTGAAAGGGCAATTGACCGATAAAATGTACTCTTTCACGACATTACCCCACATCTTTAAACAAATGAACTTATTTGACATCATAATTATTTATTTTGCACTTACAATGGAAATTCAACAGATACCTATCTATATCTTATAAAAAAGGTTTAGGGAAAACCAATGATTCACTCTTTATGTATATATATCCTCGCACTCTTAACCGTGGTGCTGATATCTATAGCTCAGGTTTTACCTGTTATAGCTGTTCCTTCTTCTAATACTTCTTTTTAATACTTTTAAAATTTAATCTTTACCTCAAAATCAGTAGAACATGGGAATCTTTTCCCCGTCGCTCTCATATTAGTGGTAAGGGATTGTATGAATCTGCAGGGTCGATTGAGCTTCTTGGAGACCAGACTGCATGCCACTGCCACTTGCGACTCTCGAGATAACTTCAACCCAAATCCACCGCCCACACGGCGAACATGTACATCGACCCTTTTGGATTTGTTGTAAAAAATGTGTACAAAAATTTTAAAAATATTTACATAACTAAGATTCACATTCATATTCATATTTATTTATTGCCAGTCATGTATGTACATTATAATATCTAGATCTTACAGGCTAAGGAAGCACAATGACACCCTGTTAGGGTAATGCAATACTATTAGAGGGGCATTAAACATTAATTTTACATTTTAAAATATCTGTCTGCACTAGAAGGCGGTTATTCTAATTTATCAATTAGGAATTCGTCTATGCTATAATAGGTTTTATTGATGAGTAGTTATTGAACATGGGCTAGAGGAATGGCTGACGAGACAGGAGATGATAGGTTGTATTAGTTTTGTAGATGCTTTTATTCTGGAGATGCAGCTAAAATCGCTTCTAATTTAAAAAACTAAAAACTTCTGTCATATTAATAAGGACGTCGCTACATATTATGACTAAATTGTACATACCCATGAGATAATGAAATAACAAATTATTCAATTATTTTTTTGTAAATAATTGTAATTACTTAATTGCTAGTGATTCTATGAAACGAAGAACAACATACTTGTTCATATCAATATTTAAAGATTTTGCAGTCGCTTCCTGCACCCCGTCCATATACTGTGTTGCAGCATGTACTTCCAATCCTTCTTCAATCGGTTTCGTTACACAAACCAGCGTCTCCATTGTGAAATGATACTGCTCGTAAATGGTATTACTGCCTTTAATTATTTTAGTAACATCCGTTCCACTTTCTTTCGCGGCAACAGAAATAAACTCTGTATTTCTACTTGCGTCCTTTTTAGCATTTTTGATATCAAGTAAAGGTTTTTTAACGTTTTTATATGTAACATCAACCATTTTTGCGGCTCTTTCAGCGATCGCTCGTGTTTCAGCTACAATTATACCAATTGGTTGGTTATAATGTTTGATGGAACCACTGCACAAAATTTCTTCATTTATGGGATACAATAGTGAGACTCCTAATGTAAAAGAATTTACGCCAGTGATGTCTTTTGCGGAATAAAAAGCTACGACTCCAAGTTGTTTCTGTAAAATTAAAGATCTTATTTAAAAACATATAAGTATTTTTATCGACGAGATCAGTACTCAATGTATTAAAGAAAAGACAGCTAAAAAGTACACAAAGCTCGCCTTTCATGCTCTAGACTTGGGTTTGCAAGGTTTACCAAAAAGTTTTTCAATAACTTACGTAAATATTCACGTCGGTGAAGGAAAACATCGCTTGGAAACAGGGAGGTCCCAGAATTAATAATGAGTCCTGTGTAACAGCACCTCGATCCGGTCTGTCGATGAGCTCACTAATAGTCACGTTTAGGGTTCCAAAAATTGTACTTGTGAACATAGAGTATTGCCAGGAATGGAATACTTCTTATTATATAATATCTCTGTCCTCAAGGACACAGAAAGAAGGACATAAATATTTGTCCTGTAAATATTATAATTAAACAGTGTTAGGGGATCGCTTCTAAATCCAGTCAGCAAGATGAAACCGTTTTGCCTATTTTGGGACTATATAACTGTGTGAATTGTATCCTACAATGTTATGGTATTTTTCATTGGAACTTTTGTTTAGAAGAAGAAAAATTAAATTATCGTTTCAATTTTACGACGATGAATAAAAAAATGTATATACTTAAAAAAAGTTTGTTGTTGTCTTCGTATTTGGGAGCGTTCCCCTTACACCCTGTATGGGGTGGACAAAAAGGTGTAAGGATTGGACAGTATTCCATAACCGTTGATCTTCCGACATTGTCCGTCATGTCGACGATATAACACAAATAGGCAATTATTTGGCCGAATTAAATAAAACAATACTGCCTAGCTAAAGAGGGACACATGCATAAAGTTGTGAGCTTTATTTTTTATTATTGTACCTTCTGATAGCAAGATATTATCTTACGAAGCTAAACTGTAAGTGAATCTATATACTCAGGTAATTATCGTCATAAAACAATACGCTAACAATCTATGTCTCTAAACTTTCTTACCAATGCTTTACTAGCATCTATGTCAACAATATCTCCTCTAGCAATGGTGCTGAGGACAAACGCTGCATAAACCTCTCGTGGAAACTGGGGCAGATCTTCGGTATATGGAGCTTCTCCTGAGCACAGGACCTTAATAAAATATTATCATAAGTATGTATTATATCGTGTCAAAAATAAGGTGCTTAATTTTTCCTTTTTTGGAACTAAACGAATTCTTAAAACAGTGGTAAATATTCATTATCAAATATACCTTATACAAAATTTTAAAAATACATTCTCTGACAATTTAGTCCCAGCATATCTTGATCCCGAAATAAATTATGCCAACTCAACTAATGACGCAGCGAAACATTTTATAAAACTCTTCTACGTAAGTAGTAGTATCTGTGTAGTTGTAAACTCAATCAAATATTTTCGAAGCATTTGAATTTGCATTTTTCGTATAAAAAATCAATACTTACTAGGGCTTCTAGCTTCTGAATAGGCTGGTTCAAAGGCCACAGAGTAGGGTTGGTATCAAATATCTGCCGAGCGTCCGACACGGGGCGAGTTTCCTTGATCCTCACTGGCCCTGATCGGAATCGCGCATCCAGTGTATTTTGCGGACATAATCTTAGCAACCCCTGTAAACACAAATTCGTTTTTGTCTTTACTTAAGCACATGTCTGTTTGTGTGTTGATACAACCTTCCCTTTCTAGATCAAGCTACATACAATGTTTTATATTGCGAAGATTTCAGCATACAAATTTTAGGTGCCTTTTACCTTGTACAGCAAATTTATTGCTAGTTGTCTTCTATGTGCCACAGATGTTCCTGTAGGTTCCTCATCAACTATCAGTTCATTTTTCAGAGTGTTAGTGGCTAATTGTAATGTTTCGTTTTTAAATAAATCTTTTCCGACTAAAGCTGCTTCTGTAGCAAATGCTCGAATGAAATTTGGTGACAAACCACCGTACACTATTCTAGATTCGAGTAGAATGTTATTCTTTGGACTTAATTTATACAAAAATCCACAATTGACAATAGCGTGAGCACTTTGTGATCGAGGCATGATCTGTAATTAAGAAAATAAAAATTTTACGGAAAAAAAAACATCGACGACCCAGTATGTAAATTATGACAAGATCATACCTTGAAGGAAACTATATTGTATTCATAGCTCAATGGTGGCAACAAAGCATTCAAAATAACCTTTCCTCGCATATTTGTACGCAGAAATTGTTGCATAGTTACAGACTGCTTTATTCCATGGGAGTCGACTGAAAATCATGAAAAGGAGTTAGGGGTCCGTAAATAAATGAAAATTCGTAATAATTCTAAACATCTTATGCTTACCAATAGTCAATTGAGCACCGACGGTTTCTAGCAGAAGAAATACATCAGATGCAAACTCATTATGCTCGTGTTTTATCATCAAGTTTCCTGCAATAGTTCCAATCTGAAATGTTAATTTTATTTTAGGGTCGCGACACATCTGCGGAACGTACAACGCCGAAGGTTCGGTTAAAATACATTGATGCCTCCCGCGTCAACGTCAATGTATGTTGTTCACGGAAAGTTCCGCGCCGCAAGTTCCGCAGGTGTGTCGCGAGACCCTTAACTGTATATTGTGTATTATTACTACATAAGAAACTGCCCCAATAGTCCGTTTTAGAGATGTGGCTTTTTTGTTATATATTTATAAAGTAGGTATTATATTTGTATTTATGATTGTGGAAAATAGTAATTTTACTGACTTAAACCAACTAATGATGACTATTAACTTTACTTACATTTCGAACAGGAATATGAGCAACCAGTGAAAGATGTTCGTACAATTTCTGAAAATATTCAAAGTATTGTTTCGTTGAAAAGTGTTTTAAGATCTCCATGACTTCACTGAGAGAATTTCCTGCCCCAACTACGAGATTCTGGTCTACTATGAAACACTTTAGTTCATCGATTGCGCTTATGTCTATCAGTACCCGTGGGTACTCTTCTAGGGGGTATGCTCCTGTAAAGAATAATTTTATATCGTCTTTATGATGATTTGTGGATAGATTTGGTTTGCTTGCATTAAAAATCACATTAGCTGATTTTTTCAAACACTACTTTTGTAAAAGTTATGTATTACTCCTCTTCCCTCTGCTACTTTCTAGGTGGAGTGGAAAAGGTAGATATCTAAAGGTATATCTAACTCCATTCAAGCATTAGCGGTCCACGGGCGCTCAAAAATAATATACAATCCTATTGTGTCTGCATTCCGTTAGTTGACGGGAATGAAGTTTGGCTTATTTAGATTTTCAGTGCTATTTATGCGATTCTAATAGTCATTAATTAAAACGGTAGCTACTTCTTGTATCTGATTATTTAGGTTATAGATCAAGTGATTAATGAGGGCATTATTTACAAATTTGGAAAATTTTCATAATAACAAGTCAAATCGGTTTGCTTTCACTAGTTCGATTCATTAGTTCAATCGTCGAACTAGTGAGATTTTTTTTTCTTATTTTTTCGACCGTTGAACTACTGAAATCGGCCCATGTGATTGTTCAAATTGGGCATTTTCAATCAGCCCGGTCATTATGAATAATGACAATTATTCACGTGGTCCGTAACATTTACAAGAAAAAATATATTTTTTATCCGCCCTCGCTTCGCTTTGGTTTACCTATATGATATTATCAGTGTTTCTCTACTATATTATGCATGTATTACATACATATAAACCTTCCTCTTGAATCACCCAAAACCGCATCAAAATCCGTTGCGTAGTTTTAAAGATCTAAGCATACAAAGGGACAGACAGACAGGAAGCGACTTTGTTTTATACTATGTAGTGATTGTTTATACCTTTGGCAGTATTTCCTGCGACTAGCATATAATCATGATCACCATTTGAAAAAAGAATTGTAAAAATCTCTTTCACAGTTTGCGGTCGAAACCACTTTTTGCCATCTACCAGGCATATTTCAGGTGTAATTTTCTGTTTTAGGTCATCCTCAGAAATAAAGCACCAACCCTCGTTACATGAATTATTTTTTTTGCAGATTTTCCCATTTTTCTTACAAATGTGTAAATCTTCTATATCAGTTATTCTAGCTGGTTTTGGGGAGTCCTTAGCAAATGTCTTGAAGGCTTCCAAAATGGGTCTGTATCCGGTACATCTGCAAACGTTGCTACCGAACGATTTTTCGATGTCCAACATGGTTAGTTCTTTGTTCACTTGCAAAAGACTAAAAAAAATAGTAGTTCTTAATAAAATGCTACAGCAATATTTTTCTTGAACCAGAAAAATTACCATTTTAGTTTGATATGCTGTTTGGAGGCGTCAATAATGATTAATATACATAATAATAATTATAAATTCATTTTTATAGGTTTGTCAACATTTCGCAGGGCCTGTTGGCTCAGATAGTGACTCTGCCTTCTGAGTTCGATCAAGGGTTCGATTCCCGCTGGAGGCCAACATTTGTGTGCATGAACATGTCTGTTGGCTTCGTGTCGGGAGGGAGACAGTTGGATACAATAAGCTATAAACATCGGTCAAACTTTTGTCTGTTTCTGATCTATAGGTATTTCCTTCTAAAAGAGGAAGTGACAGCAGTCTGATTAAAAGAAGTGTTACCTGTACATAGCCATGACCCAGCCCGGCGTGCAGTATCCACACTGGGTGCCATTGTGCTCGGCCAGGGTGGTCTGTATGGGGTTGTATCCATCCAGCTTGTTGCCGAGTTTCTCGATGGTCGTGATCTCCCAGTCTTGGCATGATAACACCGTTACCATACACTGTGCATACAGATACATCGATTATAGTCTGGCCACTTAATTCTGGGGTTCAAGCATGCGTTCTCTTCGAAACATACTGAGATCCAGCTGCACGCTGTACTATAGATGCTCTAAATAAAATGGTGATGGTGCCATCTGTGATCTTCATCATCTATTGCCATTTGGTAATTGACGATGAAGATAACAGATGGCAACCGAAACTACTCAATAATAAGTATTTCTCCGGTTATGACGATATCAACATATATTTCATACTGTCCTCAATTGTCAACTCTCTTACTGAGTTAACACTGAAGGGCTCAGCGCTGGCGCATTTGATAGCGGTGACGATGCAAGCTCCGCAGCCAGCTTCACGGCACATATACTTTGTCCCGCGGAGTTCCGCAGTATTGCGGATGTAGTCCAGGAGTGTAACATCTGAACTCACTTCGCAACCCACTGGTAGTGAAAATTTTCGTAACATTATAAATAGGTTACATTTATTTTGTTCTTAGTTTAATCAATGGAAGTTCGATTGCTGTTAACTGAAAGCAGCAACTGGAACTATAACGACTTCAGTTGGTTTGAATACAAATACGATCTGTATAGAAACAAACAACCAATTCGTCACAATTATATTTTGATTCTGTGTCTAGACGAGCATCTCAATAGCTGATATGTTTAAATAGGTGCTGTTATATGATGACACAATCCGTGTGCCTGAAAAATTACGAAATTCGATACAAACTTTCATTCCCATCCACATAGGGAAAAGTTTTCTACAGCTCAGCAAAGCACTAAAACCATGTAGGTAACTTGTAGGTACTGTGTATTGTATTGATTGTTTAAAAGAATAATGTGTTGAGGAGTTTATTGGCCCGCTTCTTCTCCTCAACTATACATACCGAAGCGGTAAAGTTGGAATGTCTTTCAATAAGTCGATTTATAAGCCCCTACATTGAATAAAACATTTTAACTTTGAATTTGATTGAATCATCAAAAAAAAACTGGTATCTTACGTTATATAAAGAACTCCTGTTCAATTTTATGTTTCTAAACCTAGCAACTTAAGCTGTGAGTTGTCTGTCTTTCAGTAACTGTAAGAGTTTTATTAAGTAGATCCCAAATTTCCAAAAGTATTATCATAACCTTGGATGAACAAAACCTAGAAGTAAATATCTGCGAAGCTAGAAGCGAGTATCAACGTAGATGCTAATGTCATAGACCTTACTTAAGTAATTAAAAAAGTAAAATAATGTTACCTGCATGTTCCACACCGTTAATTTTGAACTGTATCGAGGCCATAATGTGTGCTTGGAGAGCACTAACTTGAGTTTAAATAAATACAGGTAAGTAATTCGGTAGCGGCTACGTGAGGAGAGGAGCGGATAGCGAGTCGAATGTAAATTTTTCAATTATCACAATAGTACCTAATGAAGATTTACACTGAGAACAGATTTTCTTAATAAATTCTTGTTATAGTGTGAGAATTTTGTGTTTTATCACTAGCTCGACGGTGAAGGAAAACTAGCAGGTCCCAGAATTGATTCTGAGGCATATGAACCAGCCTTTAGCTTCGATCCAAACAATGAACTTGGTGAAACGGGGTTATTTCCCGAAATGCCAACCTGCCTGACAAAATGTTTTTTTTTGTGTAGGCTTTCCTAATAGTTTTAATGCATTGATGGTGTGACCAAAATTTCGCACTATTTCAACAGATGATTTAATAAGGATGTCGAAAATGGATAAGTACATCAATTTATTCACTCAATGACAGTTTATGTAGACATGTTTTAATCTTACATTTTTCTCTAAAAATAATTGGTGACACTACAAATTTCCAAGAGTTTTGGATTTCAATTTTGTTCGCTTTGGTCGCTCTAAATCCTAGTACCTACTTAAATTAAAATTTCTTTTTTTTTGGAAATGCTACCCGCTGTTATTGGAATAGCTTTCTTATCCCAAAATGTACCTAGGTATTTGTCTTTCATAGATATGGCTTTTACGAGTTTGGT
Source organism: Ethmia dodecea (assembly GCA_963855545.1). Classification (NCBI taxonomy): domain Eukaryota; kingdom Metazoa; phylum Arthropoda; class Insecta; order Lepidoptera; family Depressariidae; genus Ethmia; species Ethmia dodecea. The sequence continues at coordinate 2,813,962 of OY979452.1, forward strand.
ATCGCATTAGTGCTGATAAACCAAAGAATTTACTAGTTATAGAATATTCTCATCATCAACCTGTAACAGCCCACTGCTGAGCAAAGGGTCTCTCCTCACCATATCTATGGGCCATAATCTCCCACGCGAGCCCACTGCGGATTGGGAGATAGGAGTGGCTAGTAGCCACCTTACTGCCAGGATTTTTCAAGCCACCCATTTTTTAATGACTTCATAAAATATTACCTAATTTGAATGACAATCTAGCCTAACTGGTACTAACCGTTTAACTTGTCTTCTGAAAAAGGCTCTGACGCAGAATGTGCACTTCGCAAAATGAGCACTCGACAAAAAAGGTGCATTTCGCAGTTGGTGCACTTCTCAAGAGGGGCACTTCTCATAATGTGCACTTCGCAAAATGAGCACTTCGCAAAATTAGCATTTCGCAAAATGTGCACTTCGCAAAATATGCACTTCGCAAAAAGCGCACTACTACACTTTTACAAGTAATCATTTATTAAATTCAAAATCGTTTATTTTCTATTGGTATTAAAATATACACTTAGAAACGTCAATATTTTATAATAACAAGGCACTCTAAACTCGTCCATGAAGATTGGCTAAATGCAAACAGCAGCCCATCTCCACCGACGAGCTGCTGGTTCCGAATGCAGTACCCCGAGAAGAGCCAGCAAGAAACTCAAGGGCAGCTCTTTTTAATCTCATGTCTTACTAATAAATATCGTTTACAATAATAATTATAATTAATAGCCTTACATAGCGTCGAGTCGGTTAATCCCATGCATGTTGGTCTACTAAGTAGTCTGTAATTTTATAGTAGCCTTTTTTATGTAATTTTTGCTTAACTATTATTTTAAATTTGTCAAGAGGCAAATTTTGTAATTCAATGGGAATCTTATTGTAAAAACGTATACATTGACCCTTAAAGGATTTGGTAACTTTAGATAATCGACTAACACAAGCAGCCAGTTCATTCTTATTTCTAGTGTTTATACAATGTCTGTCACTATTTTTTTTGTAAAGTGATATATTCTTTTTAACATACAATACGTTTTCGTAAATATACTGTGACGCCAGTGTCAGTATATTAATTTCCTTGAATTTTTCCTTTAGAGACATCCTAGTTATCCTATTAACAAATATTAAGTCAAGACCAAGTTTTGATCGTCAAATACATATTTCTATATATATTACTTGTAATACAGATACTTTAAACGTAATGAAATTAGTAAAAATTACTTTGTAAAAGTGTTTATTTTATTTTAAAACAAATCATATCGTTTTCATATTGGGACTAACCATTGGCTCATACCCTAGAGCAGTGCGCTTTTTGCGAAGTGCACATTTTGCGAAGTGCACATTTTGCGAAATTCTCATTTTGCGAAGTGCTCATTTTGCGAAGTGCACATTATGAGAAGTGCACATTATGAGAAGTGCCCCTCTTGAGAAGTGCACCAACTGCGAAATGCACCTTTTTTGTCGAGTGCTCATTTTGCGAAGTGCACATTCTGCGTCAGAGCCTTCTGAAACACGGAAGCGCGCATGACTTAACACCACTTAGGCGGTGTTGGCGTGGTCGCTACAAACAGACTTGTATCGCAGGGATATGAGCGCTTTAGAATAAGCGCTTCAGAATATTCAGCATACTTTATTTGTAAGTGAAGCTGGTCCTTGTTCAACGAAGAATTAAGTCTTTCTTACTTTCTTACTTTGTTTAGTGATAGCCCTGGGTGCCAATTCCACTAAATGTCAACGGTTATAGTTGGATGACAATGACATGCCAATGGTCAGTCAATGGTGTTATTTGGCACTTTTCAGAGCAAATAACACCATTGACTGACCATTGACATTTAGTGAAATTGGCTCCCAGTTGTTAAAGAGCCTGCTTCTCATTAGTGAGGCATGGGTTCGAATATTGGCGACGGAGCGTAAATTAGTTTATTAGCTGCTATTGCTGCTATTGCCGCTAGATGGCGATTGTAATTCTCTTGTTCAAGTCATGCCTGCTGTATCGACAAGTCAACTTAACAAATATGCTTAATAGCAGAAAAGGTACGGTAACACTGCGCACGAGTCCGACTCGCACTTGACTCTTTTTTTATTTTCTCAACAAAATCCAAGTAGGTATGTCTATCCATCCATGGTTTTAATAGCTTTCACTTCGTCCTACTACTGAGAAAAAGCGTCTTATTCTTTTCTTCAGTTATTCCTGTCATGTCTTATCTGACCATATCCTCGAGAAGGTGTAGGAGGCATTCGTCCGATTTATTTTTCGTCGGAAAAAATACAAGTGTCTAGTGTTATATAGTGTCTCCTTACTGTGTAGAGATAATTAAAAATAAAGAAAGCAGTCATTCGTTTGACACATCTGGAACACGATGTTTTTTCTATTTTATAACTGAATATAAAACATTACATGGCGCAGTCGGAAAACATTTTAAAGTTATATTTTATTACTCCCCAGTAAAAATAGTGTCTGTACATCTGAAAATATATAAATTGTGACAAAACATTGCAAATGTGAAAAATGCCCGAAACAAAAGAGAAGATGTCGACATCGAAAGTTCCTTGTCAAATCGCACTTCCAAATTCTACCTATATCTTGGGAAGGAAATTTAGCAGACAATTGGAGTTTCTTCAAGCAAAAATTTGAAATTTATTTAATTGCATCAGGAAGCAATTTTAGTGAGAACACTATCAATACGGCATTGCTGCTGAGTGCCGTTGGTGATCGTGCACTCAAGCTTTATAATACTTTTGATTTCGAAAACAGTGCTGACAAAAGCGATTTCACCCAAGTTCTTCAAAAGTTTCAAGAGTATTTTTGTCCGGAGAAAAATGTGACATATGAGCGATTTTTGTTTTTCACTCGAAACCAGAAGGAAGGTGAATCCTATGAAAGTTATGCAATGGAGTTGCGAGACCTGAGTGCATCTTGTGAGTTCGGATCTTTAACTGAAAGCTTAATAAAGGACAGACTTGTGTGTGGAATTTTAGATGTGGCTGTTAAAGATCGTCTTCTTCGTACAAAGAAATTGACATTGCCCATGGCGATTGAGATATGTTGTACTTCTCAGCGGACAAAGGAACAAGTTGAAGCTATATCCTCAGCTTCTACACATACGGCATCGGAAGTTAGTTGTGAGTTCTCCCAAGTTGACAAAATAAATCAAAGAAGGTCAGATAATTCCAAGAGAAATAATTACAATCAAAAAAGGTCAGATAATTCTATCCCGTCAACTTCAAACATGACACGTCATCTTGAACCAGTCAAACGTCAGCCTATGACATCGCAGTTTCAGGAACGGAATCCGTTGTTTATTTGCAAAAATTGTGGTTATTCGCATGCACGATACCAATGTCCAGCGTACGGGAAAAAATGTATGAAATGTGGCAAGCTTAACCATTTTTCTGCGAAATGTAGAAGCATAAAGGAAGTACAAGAAATTGGAAATGAAAATAACGAAGTTGATATGCTTTATCTAGGTGCGGCTTTTGTAGATTCAATTAATAATATTCGCAATTGGTCTGTTACTTTAGGTGTTAATAACATTCCGTTGCAGGTTAAAGTTGATACGGGTGCTCAGGCAAATATTTTGACAGAAAACGCATGTGTCTCTCTTGGTTTGGATAAAAATAACTTATTACCAGTTATGACAAGGCTAACTACCTATACTGGTGAGTGCATTCCATGCTTAGGTAAGTGCAAACTCTCGTGCAAGTACAATGGCAGAATTTATTACCTTAACTTTTTTGTTGTTGCTGGTCAGTATACCAATATTCTTGGGTTAAAATCAGCTATTGACATGCATTTAGTGACACCAATGCGTGAAATAAAAACGCAGGTAGATTTCTTTCACGAATTTAAAGATATTTTTGAAGGTTTAGGTTGTATTAAAGGCGAGTATGATATTAAAATTAGAGAAAACTCTGTCCCTGTCATCCATGCGTGTAGAAAAGTACCGCTAGCTGTACAGCCACGCTTAAAGGAAAAACTAGACGAAATGGAAAAGCAAAATGTTATTGTACGAGTTACTCATCCGACTGAATGGGTAAATTCCTTAGTTGTTGTTTACAAGCCTAACGGTGATCTTAGATTGTGCATAGATCCTAAAGATCTTAATCAAGTTATAATGAGGCAACACTTTAGCTTGCCAACTTTTGAGGAAATTACAAGTAAATTATCAGGCGCAGCTGTTTTTAGCACGTTGGATGTTAAAAATGGTTTCTGGAACATAAAATTGTCAGAAGCCAGTTCGGATTTATGCTGCTTTAATACCCCGTTTGGCAGGTATAAGTTTTTGAGAATGCCTTTTGGTTTGTGTAGCGCTTCAGAAGTCTTTCAGCAAAAAATGCGTGATATTTTAGAGAGTTTAGAAGGAACAGAAGTTTTTATCGATGATATATTGATCTGGGGAAAAGATAAGGCTGAGCATGATAAAAGAATAAGGTTAGTTTTGGAGCGACTGAGGCAGGAAAACGTGAAATTGAATAAAGATAAATGTAAATTCAACTTGGAAAAGGTTAAGTATCTCGGTCATATAATAAGTAAAGAAGGGTTAAAGCTGGATGATAGTAAGATTAATTCAATTGCTAAAATGAAGAGTCCGCATGATAGGAAAGATTTGGAAAGATTTCTAGGCGTTATTAATTATGTTTCAAAATTCATTCCCAATTTTGCTATTTTAAGTTCTCCTTTGAGAAATCTTTTAAAGAAAGATGTTGAATTTTCTTGGCTAGATGTTCATGAAAAAGTTTTCCAAGATTTAAAGAAAAGGTTATCTTCAGAGCCAGTTTTACAGTTTTTTAGTTCAGATCTTCCTGTGACTCTTTCTGTAGATGCTTCCAAAGATGGTCTTGGAGCTGTTCTTTTGCAAAATAACCTTCCTGTTGCTTATGCTTCTAAAGCTTTAAATGAGTGTCAAAAAAGATATGCTCAAATTGAGAAAGAGCTTCTTGCTATTTTGTTTGGTTGTGAAAAGTTTTTTCAATTTATCTTTGGTCGAAAAATAACTATTGAAACTGATCACGCTCCTTTGATTTCTATTGTTAAGAAACCATTAAACTCATGCACTGCACGCATACAGCGAATGTTGCTTAAGCTGCAGAAATATGATTTTCAACTAGTTTACAAACGTGGCAAAGAATTATATTTAGCTGATACTTTGTCTAGATCATTCGATATGAGTGATTCTTCAGAAATCAACTTGGATAGCGAAGAAATTGAAGCACAGATTAATTCTATTGTGAACAATATAAATGCATCAGAGTCACAGTTAGACAAGATCAAAGAACTTTCTTTGCAAGATGAGGAATTAGTTCTCGTAAAGAAGTGTATAGCTGACGGCTGGCCATCTCATAAAAACTCATTGCCTGTAAATATTAGAAAATATTGGCCGGTTAGAAATGATTTGACTTTTAAATCGGATATCATGGGGAATGCAATTGTAGTTCCAATGAAATTGAGGCGAGAGATGTTACAACGTTTACATTTTCCGCATTTAGGTGTCACTAAGACGTTGTTGAGAGCACGCGATTGTTTATATTGGCCTGGCATATCTAATGATATTTATAATTTGGTTTCGTCTTGTGGGACTTGTAAACTTTATAGTAATAACAACAGACAGGAGACTTTGATACCGCATGAGGTACCAAATTTCACTTGGCAAAAGATCGCTGCTGATTTGTTTGAATTGAATGGTAAAATGTATTTATTAATTGTAGATTATTTCTCAAAATTTCCGGAGCTTTCGCTTTTGACAAGTACGACTAGTGAGGCTGTTATTAATAACTTAAAGCGTATTTTTAGCCGCAATGGTATTCCGGAAATTTTCATGAGCGATGGAGGTCCTCAGTTTTCTAGTGAAAAGTTTGCTGCTTTTTGTAAAGAATGGAAGTTTGAGCATAAATTTTCCAGTCCTGAATATCCTCAGTCTAACGGTATGGTGGAGAGAACGATCCAGACTGTTGAAAATTTGCTTAAGAAAGCCTTTCATGATGGTAAAGATCCATACTTGGTTATGTTAGAGTTTAGGAATACTCCTATTTCTCATGAAATTCCTTCACCTGCTCAAATTTTTTACAACAGAAAGTTAAGAGGAATTTTGCCAATGTCTTCAGAGAGCTTTGAACCTAAAATTAATAAAAATTTAAGATCTGAATTTGTGAATAGACAATTTAAAAGCAAAGTTTATTTTGATCAAAACAAGAGAGATTTAAGACCGCTTGTTATTGGGGAAAAGGTTTTATTTAAAGTTGGTAAACAATGGAGAAGAGGTGAAGTTTTGTTTCAATTAGATAATCGAACTTACAGAATTATTTCTAATGGAGTATGTTTCATTCGTAATAGAGTATTTATCAAGCCACTAGCGTTTGTTCCATTTTATATTCCGGATGACATAGTAACACCTAATATTGTAAATGATTCTCCACCAGGGGAACCCACAGCTAGGGCTGTGTTGCATAGAAATTCTGAAGGGTTTCTAGTTACTTCATCAGGTCGTGTAAGTCGCCCTCCTGATCGTTTAACTTATCCTATTAGTTAATTGTTTATATTTTAAGTTTATTAGAGGGAAGATGTTGTATAGTGTCTCCTTACTGTGTAGAGATAAATTAAAAATAAAGAAAGCAGTCATTCGTTTGACACATCTGGAACACGATGTTTTTTCTATTTTATAACTGAATATAAAACATTACATCTAGTAGGTACAATGAATAGTAAAATACATATTTATTCAAACAAAAACCAATTTATTAAGTAATAAAATGCACGTTGTGGTGTCCTCTGGCACCCAGATATAATCGAAAGGATGTACAAATAAACCAAGTAGTTTAGTCTACGCTTGGTGAAAGAAACGTCCGCACTCCATGACGGTTGCACGGATAATCCCCGACGTCCTTACATCGTATATTTCACAACAGAATCCACACACGTAATAGGTACCTATAGCCTATCAAGCAGCAGTCTACTGCGGGCGATCTGTTACAATAGATAATTCTAGGTTTTCCCGATTACGCGGCTTGACCGTTAATTACCTACTTTAACAAACTATCATTTTATTTAACAACACCATAAGATTGATAATACAATTTCAAAACTAACAATAATTTGCTCTTAAAATTAAAATTAGTATCCAATGAAAAGTAGCTCACTGCCCACCCACGTAACAATTAAAACAAAAAAATCGGGACTTGGTTGTTCAAGCTTTTCCTTTTCTCGCAGAACGTGACGCTTCGCAAGCTAGTCCGACTCGCACTTAGCCGGTCTATATTTTTTAATTGTAATATTTAAAATTTTCAGTTTTTGTCGCTGCGGCTAGCAAAATTTTCTCTACCGTATATGACCCATCTGAAAAAAAAAATACAGCATCGGTTGTTAAATTACATCACTACATGATAACACTTTGATTTTTATTCTTGTCTATCGGTTATGCGCGGTTTTACACGCATAGTTCCCGTTCCCGTAGGAATACGGGAATAAAATATATTCCTATGTTACTCAGGAATTTTCTAGCTTTTCATAGGTAAAAGAATTTTTTAAATCGGATAAGTAGTTTTTGAGTTTATTCGTAACATACAAAAATATGAAAAAAACTTTCCCTATATAATATTAAGTAAAATTAAAAATAATTAAGTATAATCTTAGAGGTCCTTTCCATTACATGATTATAAATATTTATAATATTTCGTTTACCCAAATAATTTATAAACATTGTTTCCTTTTAAATAATTGTACCTAAATGATACAACAAATAAGAGTAGATACTGGGAAGCTAGCCAAACGAGAACATACATTTTCTGAATGCTTAGAACTTAGTAAATCGTATTGTGAGTAAGTATTATTAATTAAAAATATTCTCAAGCCTTATATCCCCGAGGGGGTAGGCAGAGGTTTACACATGTCTCAGAATTCACTCTGGGACCTGCGGGTTTCCTCACGATGTTTTCCTTCACCGTTGAGCTAGTGATAAATATGTACGTAAGTTTTTGAAAAACTCATTGGTACATGCCAGGATTCGAACCCGAGCCTCACTGATTTTCATCATGTGAAGCAGGTTCTTTAATCGTAAAGGTATGATTCCGATCTCGGCAGCAAGCAGCATTGCTGCCGCGGCATTGCTGCCGAGATCGGAATCATACCTTAAGGCTATCACCGCTCTCCAAATTATCATCCGCGCTCTATTACTAATTTAAACAATAATAATACCTATCGGAAACCACGTTGTAGTTGGAATATTACATTCAAGTCTGGCCGCAGCGAGAGCTTCTCTTATGGCGAATGGTAGGACGATAGATAGGCATATGGAAGGCTCGCCAGTCACTGAAAATTAATAAACAAGTAGATCCATTAACATATAAAAAATATTAACTACCTATGTGTAAAATAAATTAGTGCAAAGAAGTAAAAATGTAACACATTACAAGATGTAGTAACGAATGGCACAACACTTCGCGCTTCCAAATATATCAAACCGTTTAGGCTATATATAGGTCGCAAAGAAATATGTAGGTAAACATACTGTATACACACACCCGATAAACGTAAACGTAAACTTTGCTTCTGGTGCAGAAGATAAAGAGATTCTTCTAAAAAGATACATTCAACTTGCTATTAGAGATATTGATCTACAAAAACACAATCCGTCACTGTAAGAAATAGTTGTACTATATAATAGTTGGCGTAGTTCCCGTTCCCGTGGGAATACGGGAAACAAATATAGCCTATGTTAATCAGGAATATTCTATCTCTCCATTATTGGAAGATTTTTTTAAATCCGTCCAGTATTTTTTGAAGTGAAAGATACAAACATATAAAAATACAAATCATTTCTGTTTATATTAGTATAGAAGTATAGATATTATAAACTCAAAAGTTTGTGAGTAGGTATGGATGTATGGATGTTTGTTGCTCTTCCACGCAAGAAATAGGTACGTTACCTATACCTATAGTTTATACATCAGAAAAACACAAGGGCTATGTTTTGTGCTTTGTGAATAAAATAATATCAAAATCTTCCTACTTTTTGAGCCCAGAACCGCATCGGTGCTGTAGGAACTCTTCTTAAAGTACACTCTGAAGTCTTGAGGAATGTCTCTTGCTTGAGGTACATAGTAGTTCCACGCCCTGTTTGTGAGAAGTTCCCCAGTTTGCTGATCATAGATCAGGTTTTCTGATGTCCAGTATCCTAAGCCCATTATGAATGCGCCTTCCACCTAATAATATACAGACAATATAAAAAATCATTTTTAGAGATATTTAAAATATTTAGCATCTACAAGAATAATATAGGTTCGTTTATTTTAAGTCTATTTCGTTTGTTCGTTTATATTCGTTTACTTTTATATCCAAGGTAGCCTAACCTTACGCCCGCTATTTTATCTAAAAAAGTATAAAAATAAAATAAAATAAAATAAATAATCTCACGCCTTTTATCCCCGAGGGGGTAGGCAGAGGTATTCCATTACTGGATATACCCACATTTCACGAGATGGACCCCTAAACGTGATAGGTGGTGAGCTAATCGCCGGACCGGGTCTATTTACACGTCTCAGAATTCATTCTGAGACCTGTTATGTACCTATAGTTTACTGTAGATAATATTATGGTGGCGGGTATACATGAGAGTAAGGTAGTTTCATAAGTTTTTTTTTAGTTCCTCAATAGATGTCCATTTGAACAGACACAATAGTTTCATTTCCATATCTAATATTAGATCTAGGTCATATGACCGTTCCAGTGCATACTAAGACCTGCGGGTTTCCTCACGATGTTTTCCTTCACCGTCAAGCTAGTGATAAATATGTACCTACGTAAGTTTTTGAAAAACTCATTGTTACATGCCAGGATTCAAACCCGAGCCTCACTGATTTTCGACCGACTCTTTAACCGTAAGGCTATCACTGCTAAAAGTATAATTATCACATTATACCTACTTGAAAAGTGTAATGTGAGCGGTTTATAATGCAACTAAATTTTAAAATGTTTCTTACCTGACCTACATCGATTTCAGGACTTACACTCCTTCCGACATCCTGCAACAAGTCTACCCTTATAATTTCAAACTCTCCCGTCAAAACATCAATTTCAACCTCCGCTAAAGCTACACCATAAAGATTAAAATTTTGTATATCCGCCGCTGAAACAAACCCGTGGGCTTGCAAATCGACCTGCTCGTCGAATGCATTAGCAATCAATTCCTCCCAAGTCGGGTTATTCATTTTCGCTCTAACTGGCTCAAGTCTTCTCATGAGTTCTTCACATGCCTTTTGTACCCCGATTCCAACGTTCTGTGAGGTTACACTACCCCCTGATACAAAACCATTTGGGGCTATGACTGTATTATTTCCTTTGACCTGAATTTTCGATAATGGTATTTTTAAGAAATATGCAGCAATTTGAGCGGCCTTTGTATTGATACCTTGTCCCATTTCTATACCACTGTGCGTTATAACGACAGATCCATCGCCGTGATATATGGATACATTTATATCCAAATATTGGCCTCCAGCCGATGCCCATCGCAGAAAGGAAAATCTTAAGCCACGTTTTTTCCACCTATTGTCTTTATTGAACTTATCTACCGCAGTTCTTCTATCATTGTATTGGGAATTAGTCTTCAATGTTTCAACCATTTCTTTTAATACACCATGATTAGTTTCGTCTAGATTGGCTAAACGTACTGCCACTGGATCTAAGGAAAGCTCGTAAGATATCTGCTCCATTAAATATTCAGCCATTGCAATACACTCTAATGTGCCTGTAACAAAATATGTTAAGTAGAATCGCTTAAAGCGATATTTTTCGGTTCTTAGAATAACAATGAAATTTATGCAGAGATAACGATCTGAGTTACCATAATTGTTCAATACGAATATCAATATGGTTTTTAAATCACCTGGGGATCTGCAAAATGTATGTTTTGTGTTGTCTGTGAGCGTATCAAACCCTTTGTAATTCCATCTTGAATTAATATAGCAGTTGTAATACAAGTCCAATCCGAATGAACTTAAGGGTTCATTAATCGCGTAGCCATTATCTTCATACAAACTATAGTTTAAGTACTGGATTACTCCTAACTGGTTAACTCCAATCTGTAATATACAATAAAACATATTGAAGTACTCAGTTTTGCTATGATTCATTTAGATAATAATAATAATAATAATCTTTATTGCTTTCTTGTTGTACAAAAAAAAGGTCTTAAATAATTATTCATAAGATCAACAAGAACCCTGTAAGGGCACCGCAATTATAAATTTACAATGTTATAACTTAAGTACCTAAATTCTATATTCTATCATAATCAGTGTTTTGTTGGCGTTATATAAAATTTATGGAAGTTCAAACGATTGGAGTCATGACAACTTTTCGATACTTTAGTGTGAAGGGTTTTTTCAATAGAGAAATATCAGAACTTGCATTTCCACACGGTCACTTATCATATTTATCACAAATGAATATAATTGAAATCAAATATGAGTCAATCCTGAATTATTATTTTAGTTGACTTAAACCCATATAAATTGTTGCAAATTTAGGGATTAAAGTAACTTGCTATTTGGAAAAAATGGTCTATGTCTACAAGATGGTTGACTTATTGAAATTATAAGTTTACAAAGGTTTTAGTTTAAGCATAAAAATCTGTTTTTTATTCAAATGATTATGTTAACCTTAAGGTACCTAAGTAACATTTGTAAAGAATTTGCAGAATACAGGTGTCAATAAAGTAATCGAGCTGTGTTTGGCTTCAAAAAACTTCATCCATACCTCGAAATCAGTCGAACATGGGAATCTTTTTCCCATCGCTCTCATATTAGTGGTAAGGGATTGTATGAATCGGCAAGGTCGATTGAGTTTCTTGGATACCAGACTGCATGCCACTGCCACTTGCGACTCTCGAGATATCTTGAATCCATATGCACCACCAACACGGCGAACATGTACATCCACCCTTTTGTTGTAAAAAAATTGTACTAAATTAACAAAAATAAGTCTATTCTATTATGATGTAATCTATTTATAAATTTATGTTGTACAGAGAATCTGCTCAAGGGAAAGATGCAATAACAATCTATTCAAATGCAAGTATTTGTAAGTAATAAGTTTAAAGGATCGCAAGTCATTTTATGATTACAGACCTGTTAATATCTATATTTAAGGACCTTGCTGTCATTTCCTGCACCCCGTCCATATACTGTGTTGCAGCATATACTTCAAATCCTTCTTCAATCGGTTTCGTTACACAAACCAGCGTTTCCATTGTGAAATGATACTGCTCATAAATCGTATTAGTACCTTTAATTACTTTTGTTACATCAGTTCCAGTTTCTTTAGCATCAATCGAAGCAAACTGTGTAAGTCTCTTTGCGTCTTTTTTAGCTTCTTTGATATCAAGTATAGGTTTTTTAACGTTTTCATATGTGACATCAACCATTTTTGAGGCTCTGTCAGCTATCGCTCGTTTTTCAGCTACAATTATACCTATAGGTTGATTATAGTGTTTGATGGAACCACTACATAAAAGCTCTTCATCTATGGAATAAAATAATGTGTCTGTTGGTGTAAAAGAGTTTAAGCCGGGGATATCCTTTGCCGAATAAAAGGCGATGACTCCACGTTGTTTCTGTAACATTAATGTCTTGTTGCATAAAATATATTTTATTAATATTTTATTTTTCCCTGTTAATAAATATTATCAACAAAAAATATTAACATAGTTATCTAATTTTTTATGAATAAATGGTTATGAACTTGACTTAAATCCCAACCCAACTAAAGCGAATACTGAGTTTAAACCAACTTATTTTATAAGGATGTAATAATTTTATACTAGTTAATCTTTTTTACTAGGATTGTGGAGCAAAGGAATTGATTTTCTCTAAAAGTGGAACAAAGATACAAAATAACATTTACCTACTTTATGCATGACTATACTTATGGAGCAGTGATAGCTTTACGGTTAAAGAGACTGCTTCACATGATGAAAATCTGAGGCTCGGGTTCGAATCCTGGCATGTACAAATGAGTTTTTCATAAACTTACGTACATGTTTATTACTAGCTCCACGGTGAAGGAAAACATCGTTAGGAAACCCGCAGGTCCCAGAATTTATTCGGAGACATGTGTAAACAGACCCGGTCCGGCGATTGGCTCACCACTTATCACGTTTAGGGGTCCAAAGTATATCTGGTGAAAAGCGGGTATATCCAGAAATGGAATACCTCTGCCTACCCCCTGGGGGATATAATTCGTGAGTTTTTATTTTTATTTTTTATGACTATACTTATTGTAATATTAGCTACAAAATCTAGAAGTATAAAAGTACAGGAATGGTAAGAGTGTTGAGCTAATTTAACTTTATGTATATGTTTAGCTATCATTACAAAATATAATCGTAACAATCTCTGCAGATATAAACTTTCTTACCAATGCTCTGCTAGCGTCCATGTTAACAATATCTCCTTTGGCGACGGTACTGAGGACAAATGCGGCGTAAACCTCTCGAGGCAACGCTGGTAGATCTTCGGTGTATGGAGCTTCTCCAGAGCACTGGATCTGAAAAAATATTATTGAACCTATTTATTCTGCCGTGTGATTTAAAAAGATGCCTTATTATTTTCCAATTAATCAGTTAAGAACCACCGGTTCCAATTGGAACCGAGACACAATTAAAAATCTATTGTGTCTGTGATTCATGGTCTGAGAGGTTAAACTCAAAACAGTCAGGTAATAGTATTTTGGTAGATACTTTAAAAATTGTAAAAAGCGTAATTCTACTGATACACAAAACTTATTAAACAACTGACAGTGATAGCCCTGTGGTTAAAAAACTCGGTTCTCATGCTGGAGACTTGAGTTCGAATACTGGTGAGGGGATATACTCGTACCAATGAGTTTTTTTTAGAAACTGATGTACATATTATGATCATCAATATATTGACGATGAAGGAAAACATCAAGAGGAAACCCGCAGGTTCTACAATTCAGTCTGAGGAATGTGTAACAGCACCTCGGTCCAAAGATGGGCATACTACCTATCCCGTTTAGGTGTCCAAAGTATATATCAAACGTGAGTATTTCCAGAAAAACCCCCTCTGGATATGGTATTTTTAAAGCTTTTCTACGTATCATCATTGTCAACCCTTAACAGTCCACTGCTGAGCTAAGGGTCTTTGCTCACACATGAGAAAGTATGAACTATAATCTCCCATGTGAGCTGTCGTTGATTAGAAGATGGTGTAATGCTAGAGGCCACTTAACTGTCAGAATTTTTCAAGCCACCCAAGGGTATGGCGTAGCTTAGTGACTTTCATTGTGAGTAAACATTGAAAACTCAACTGTTTAACGTGCCGTCTGAAACAATTGTGTGCTTTTCACTAGTGTATTTTTAAAATTTTTAAAGAATGTATTTAATAGTAGTAATGTAGTCAGTGATTAGCGGCCTACGAGCGCTCAAGGACAATTAGATAATCCTATTTTGTCTGCTAACAGTAAGTTGATAGGCTAAAAAGTATTGCAATTCTTGCACTGCAAACAAAATACTGATTGCAATAAGATCTCACTAGGGCTTCTAGTTTCTGCACAGGTTGGTTCAAAGGCCACAGCGTAGGGTTGGTATCAAATATCTGCCGGGCATCCGACACGGGGCGAGTTTCCTTGATCCTCACTGGCCCAGATCGGAATCGCGCATCCAGTATGTTTTGCGGACATAATCTTAGAAGCCCCTGTAAATATAAATTCGTTATTTTCTTTATTTAAGCACATGTCTGTTTGTCTGTTGAAACCACCTTTCCTTTCTAGATCAAGCCGCACACAATATTTTAAATTGCGAAGACTTCACCATAAAATTTTTTGGTTGACTTACCTTGTACAACAAATTTATTGCTAGTTGTCTTCTATGCGCCACAGAAGTTCCCGTAGGTTCCTCATCAACTATCAGTTCATTTTTCAGACTGTTAATGGCTAATTGTAAAGTTTCGTTTTTAAATGAATCTTTTCCGACCAATGCTGCTTCTGTTGCACTTGCTCTAATGAAATTTGGTGACAAACCACCGTACACTATTCTACATTCCAGTAGAGTGTTATTCTGTGCACTTAATTTGAATAAAAATCCGCAATTGACAATGGCATGAGCATTTTGTGATCGAGGCATGATCTGTAATCAATAAATTAAAGCTGACTGAAGAAAGACACATCGAAGACTCAATAGCTAAATTTCAAAGTATTATTACGTTTATACCTTGAAGGAAACCATATTGTATTCATCGCTCAATGGTGGTAACAAAGCATTCAAAATAACCTTTCCTCGCATATTTGTACGCAGAAATTGTTGCATAGTTACAGACTGCTTTATTCCATGGGAGTCGACTGAAAATCATGAAAAGGAGTTAGGGGTCATTGAATTAATGAAAATTCGTAATAATTGTTTACACCCTGTGCTTACTTATAGTCAATTGTGCACCAACGGTTTCTAGCAGAAGAAATACGTCAGAAGGGAACTCATTGTGTGCATGTTTTATCATCAGGTTTCCTGCAACAGTACCAATCTGAAATGTATATTTTGTGTTAATCATACAGTATTTCACCATAATAACTACTTTCCCAACAGTCAATTTCTGAACTGTTACTCTAGCGGCTCATATTATACATGTATAGATCATAAAATATGTGCTTCTGTGACTAAATATAATATAATCATTTAAAACTCATAATGAACGTTAACATTACTTACATTTCTAACAGGAATATGAGCAACCAGTGAAAGATGGTCGTATAACTTCTGCAAATATTCGAAATATTGTTCCGTGGAAAAATGTTTGAAGACTTCCATAACGTCGCTGAGAGAATTCCCTGCTCCAACCACGAGGTTTTGGTCCACTATAAACCCCTTTAGCTCGTCAACTGCGCTTATGTCTATGAGGATCCGTGGGTACTCTTCTATAGGGTATGCTCCTGTGAGGAATAATTTAATATCGTTTTTAATTATGTTGATTTGTTGATAGATATGCTTTGGTGATATTTTTTCGATATTTTATCATATTTTTATTTCAGTTCAGCACAGTAGCAGATTTTACATACCTACTATACGAGTAAAAAATCTATGTAATTTTAGTGAAGAAGCATCTATTATTTTTCGTTCTGCCGCTTCTCAAGTGGAAGAGATCAAACTCCAACAAGGTGTCTAACATGACATAGCGACTGAAACTTCTATTCCTATTTTAATTAACTAAAACATTCTAAGTGTTTTTGTTTACCTACAGAAATAAATTAATTAAATTAAAAAATATATTGAAATTTAAATTTTACTACAAAATTTTCATGCAGTATATTTTTGCGACTGTTTACAAGAAAGAAATAAAAATGCATAATATATACAATGTATACCTTTTGCAGTATTTCCCGCGACTAGCATATAATCATCATCACCATTTGTAAAAAAAATTGTGAAAATCTCTAGCACAGTGTGAGGTCGAAACCACTTTTTGCCATCTACAAGACTTATTTCAGGTATGATTTTCTGTTTTAGGTCATCCTGAGAAATAAAGCACCAATCCTCATCGTTACACGATTTTTTCTTATCGCACACTTTCCCATTTTTCTTGCAAATATGTAAATCTTCAATATCAGTTATTCTAGCTGGTTTTGGGGCGTCTTTAGCGAATTTCTTAAAAGCATCCAGGATAGGTCTGTAGCCAGTACATCTGCAGACATTGCTACCGAAAGACTTTTCGATGTCCAGCATTGTTAGATCATTTTTTGCTTGGGTAAGGCTAAAAAAAGGTAATACGTGGTTTTTATTCATATAACAAAATGTTCAATTGCCTCTAATTGCAAAGAATTTCAGGTCAGAAATATTTTTATTTTGTATTATTAACTAAGTTAAACCAAAATAATAATTATAATCTTTTTATTGGATCCTCTGTGCGATGAGGCGACTGTATTATTCGCAATACTGTCAAAATAATATGCATCTTACGAGTTTGCTTACTTGTAATCTGTGCGATAAAATTACAATGATAGCAGTTGGTGGATTATCCTTTACTTCTTGGACACCTATCCATGTAAGATTCCTAAAGTGGGACTGAGGACTTCAAAAAGGTAAACTGTTAGATAATGGATACGGGAGGCTATAGATTTGACTTGAGAGAGGCCTTGGTCTGCTGTTAAGCTAAGACGGTTATGATGAAACATGTGGTACCTGTACATAGCCATGACCCATCCTGGCGTGCAGTATCCGCACTGTGTGCCATTCAGCTCAGCCAGAGTAGTCTGAATAGGGTTGTACCCATCCAGCTTGTTGCCGACTTTCTCCACGGTCGTGATCTCCCAGTCTTGGCATGACAGCACCGATATCATACACTGGTGAATACAGATGCACTTATTACAGATATGCCTGTTTATTAAAGTAGTGTTAAGATATTCAGTATTCAGTTCTAAACGGTCCCTCTATTTATGACTTTTTGTTTATTTCTATCCTATAGTTTGATTCTGAGTGTAAATAAATACAGCAAAATCTTATTAAAGTTTATTTTTATTTATCAAATGATCAGTCAGAAGTAATGGTAATAGCTGGCCGTTGCAAAACTCACAAGAGTGTTTCGGCCTGAAATACTCTATAGTGACATGGATTGGAACATTAGTGATGTGGTGTTTAGTCATATGTTTTGTCATGTGGTGTTTTGGTCATGTTTTTTGGCAGGGTATTGAAGAAAACGTTCGAAACCGACGAAAATTAACGAGTAATTTTATGGATGTGGATGAACCACGTCGAGAGATCTGGTAGGTTCGTAGCAAGTGGTGGTCTAATGACTTCGTCTACACCGGCAGTAATTAGGCATGGGATTAAGTATGTATAAGTATACATACTTAATCCCATGCCTAATTACTGCCGGTGTAGATGTATGTAAATCCTTAGTATTCTCACATTTTTGTAAATATTCATAAAAATATTTTACACCCATTGTTTTTATTCTTGTTGGTACACATTCAAACAGATGTTGAGTTGAGTTTAAAAAAAAAACAAAAATTAAGTAAGTATATGGATTTTAAATGAATACAACTAAACAAAGGATATCGAATTTACATTATTCATCATAATATCACAAAGCCACTTGCTCACGTTTGCTGCCTCAGTTTCTGTGAAGTCACGTTTTGGAAAGTTCTCAATTTTTTATGTCAGAGATGTCACTAGGTACGAAGCGGATTAAAAATATACCGATCCGAGAAAAAGTAAGTAGGTGTAAATAAAATAATATAAATTGTGGGACAAAACACACACAGTTATTTAGTCCCAAACTAGGCAGGGCCTGTACTATGAGTACGAAACAACTGATAAACATACTCAAATAAATTTGCACACAAATGTTGGCCCCGAGGGGGGATCGAACCCGCGACCTCCGACTCAGAAGGCAGGGTCACTACCACTGACCCAATAGGCCCGTCAAATTATACAGTCAACCAACATCAAGCGTCTTCAGTAAGCATGTAACCAATAATAGATATAAATATATATGAATACTCTCTTACAGCGTTAACACCGATAGGTGCCGCGCCGGCGCATTTGATAGCGGTGACGATGCAAGCTCCGCAGCCGGCTTCACGGCACATGTACTTCGTCCCGCGGAGTTCCGCAGTGTCGCGGATGTAGTCCAGGAGCGTCACATCTGAACTCACTTCGCAACCCACTGGAAGTGAAAAATCTTCATTACACTATATTATGGAGGTTGCATCAATTTTGTACCTATCCTTTATAATGTCTACGATAATCTATGTAAAATTTAGTTAATAATAATAATAATTTATTTCCGGCATTGCCCATAGGTATAATGTTAGTAATTACAAACTTAAGAACTAGTGTTAGTAAACAAACAAAATTAAATTACATTATATAACAATTTTGGTATGAGTCCACGAACACACCCAGGATGCTGTTAGTGCTGGCGCGCAGGCGCACTAGCATGGAAGCGCACCTTTTCCTCATGATGGCTGCGAAGCCTTGGATGTGGACGTTTACCTCGAATTAATCCACATCATCATTTTTTACCATAAACGATGTATTTCTAACTTTCACTCCTAAAGATTTGGGTATAATTTTTGTCAGTAGGTATATCATCATACAGGATGTAACAAGAAATAAATATCCGACCAGTGCAGTGTTATCTCCAAACGCTCCAGTTTCTAAGGACGGACTCTTTAATGCAAAAATTACTGAATTTTATACGAAACACTGGCGGGTGCTCAGCGGCGTTGCCCGCGTTGATCCAGTTTCTTCCCGTTCACCTAGGAATTTCCGAAAATCCCTTCCTAGTGGTTGCCTATGACATAAGACACCTGCAATACCATATTTTAATTAGCGGGTGTCCAGTGGCGTTGCCCGCGCGGCTCCAGTTTATTCCCGTCCCGGTGGAAATTTCTGAAAATCCCTTCATACCGGTTTCCTACTACATATAAGACACCTACATACCTGTCATATTTCAAGAATATAGGTGTAATCGTTTCGGAATAGTACGTATTTATCTTTTTAACCAGTTTTTTAATTTTCCCACGGGAATGAGATATATTCTTGGAATAAAAAGTACCCAAGATGTTGATCCGTGTTATCTCCATACCAAATTTAATAAAATCCGTCTAGTAGGTTTGGCGTGCGTGATGCGTGCACAGACAGACAGACCAAAATTTCAAAAATTTGTGTTTTGATATCTAAATCGATAACTATCTACCGACCACTAAAATTTAAAAATTTCATGTAAATACGTCCCGTTAGATATTTATTATAATGTATACTTATAGATTATTTAAAGAAAGTGTTTTAAAATACAATAACTCTATAATATAATAATATAATCTCACGCCTTTCATCCCCGAGGGGGTAGGCAGAGGTATTCCATTACTGGATATACCCACATTTCACGAGATACATTGGACCCCTAAACGTGATAAGTGGTGAGCCCATCGCCGGACCGGGTCTATTCACACATGTCTCAGAATTAATTCTGAGACCTGCGGGTTTCCTCACGATGTTTTCCTTCACCGTCGAGCTAGTGATAAATATGTACGTAAGTTTTTGAAAAACTCATTGGTACATGCCAGGATTCGAACCCGAGCCTCACTGATTTTCGGCCGGCTCTTTAATCTGTAAAGCACCGCGGGTTCCAATTGGAACCGAGACATAATTAAAAATCTATTGTGTCTCGGATGGCTGGTCTTAGAGGTTCCATCAGGGCTATCACTGCACTTATAATAACTCTATATTACACCAAAAATATATTATCACTAAGTAGTACCTACCTACTATTATAATATTATGTGGTTTAAATATAATTAGTACCTAGTACTCGTATCCGCCAAAATTATTTGTTTCCATCTCGTTCTCGCTATTCCAATCATTGGACTCGATTCTGCAAACCATCTAAAATTCCTAATTTTAAGTTAGCTTTATTCTTTTCTATCGCTTTGGAAAGGAAAGGGACAGAAATAAGCGCCATACTTATTTACAATGTCACAAATGTCAAAATAACAAAATTGAACCTTATGAACGCATTCACATCTTAAATACACGTATTTAGCAATTTTAGCAACGATGTAAGAAGGTCATGGATAAAAGTGACAGATAAGACATCAAATTAGTTGGTTTTTACATGTTTGACATTACTCTATAATCTATATGGTTTGTTTCTGTCCTTTTTCTTCCGTATTCTATGAAGAGGGATAGGCTGACTTAAAATTAGGAATTTTACCTGGTCTGCAGAATCGAGTCCATTATCTCCGTTATTTTGTCGGCTGTAGTTGAGTTTATTTTTGTAAGTAAAGGTACTTTTTGTTTCACCATGTATTATCAAATTAACGACTGTAACCGGCATAGGAGAAACAAAACCTGTTTGCGATTAGATCGCAGATAAAAACACCGCTAGTGTGCTTAGATTAAGGTTACTGCATTTCTAAATACCGTTAGAATACTATCTATAGTTAATGTTAAACAGGTTAGTTTTTTGTAACACGTGATTTACTATTAAGTAGCTTCGTCTTGACAACCCGGAGATGTTTTTTAGCACCATCCTGTGATATAAGTAGTGTTTTATCATGGTAGGAACATAAGGGTCGCGACACATCTGCGGAACGTACAGCGCCGAAGGTTCGGTGAACGACATACATTGACGTTTCACTTTAAATATAAATGGATCAGCCACCCGCGTCAACCGTAATGTATGTTGTTCTACGTTCCGCAGATGTGTCGCGACCCTTACCCTCCTCCAGTTTGAAAAACTCTCACTCCTTATTTCTTAGGGGGTCGTAGTAATTTTCGGACTACTAAACGTGACAAAATAAACAAATCCTACTAATTATTATAAATGCGAAAGTTTGTATGGATTGATGTATGGATGTATAGATGGATGTTTGTTCCTCTTTCACGCAAAAACTACTGAACGGATTTTGATGAAAGTTTTCAGTTATATAGCTTACACAACAGAATAAAACATAGGCTAAATTTTATCCCCGTATTCCCACGAGAACGGGAAACACGCGTGTGAAACCGCGGGGCGCTGCTAGTAAAAACATAATCTCACGCTTTTTATCCCCGAGAGGGTAGGAGAGATATTATTCCATTTCTGGAAATACCCACGTTTCATCAGTAAATTTTTGGACCCCTAAGTGGTAGGTGAAGAGTGGACCCTGATAAGTGGTGAGCCCGTCGCCGCACCGAGTTGCTGTTACACATATCTCAGAATTAGTTCTGGGACCTGTTTGTGTTTTTAGTGTTTCCTCACGATATTTTCCTTCACCGTCCAGCTATAGTGATACATTATGTACGCAAGTTTTTGAAAAAAACTTATAGGAACATGCCTTGCCATCGCAAGCATTATACAATTGAAATTAAAAAGTAAGGTAATTGTGAAAGAATTTTTAATCGGTCCAGTAATTTCGGACCCTATTCAATACAAAGAAACAATCCAAAAATCAAATAATTTATCTTAAAACAGGTATTAGTGTAGACGGGCTTGTATTCTGAGTTGGTAGTGACCCTGCCTTCTGAGTCGGAGGTCGCGGTTCGATCCCCGCTCGGGGCCAACATTTGTGTGCATGAACATGTATGTTGGCTTCGTGTCTGAGTGCTTAATATTTATTTAAGTATGTCTATCAGTTGTTTAGTATCAGTTGTCTATCAGTTCTGCCTAGTTTGGGACTGAATAACGGTGTGTAAATTGTGTCCCACAATTAATTAATTAATTTATTATTTTATTTATTTATTATTAGCAAATATAAATTTAAATTGATAGTGGTAATACTCTGTTTACAACCAAAATGTTTTATTGGGTCTGCATAAGCCTCGACTCCACTGCCGCGATATTAATCGCTCCCTTCTGTCAACGCCCATATCGCGCGTCAAATATCGCGGCAGTTTGAAAAGAATTCGGATCCCGCGCGATTCGCGTGTTTATGGCGTAATTTCATACAAAAATGACCAAAAACCCGCGGACGAATCGCGGGCGATTCGATTTTGCCGCAAACAATTGACAATCGGACGGTGGGCGGGGCCTATATAATGAAAATAAATTATAATTTTAAGCCGGATCCGAATTCTTTCCACACTGCCGCGATATTTGACATGATATATTTGACATGACAGAACGGCGCAATATAAAATCGCGATCGCGGCAGTATGTTCTAAAACGTTCCGAAAGAAATTACACTTGCACTGCACTTTTATCTATATCTACGAGTATATTATTATATAAAGATAAAAAACCCTGATTGATTTTAGATAAAAAAATAAACAAAAAGACAAGCCGACTTCAAGAAATCGTCTAAAAGCATACCAAAATTATAAGTTAATTTGACTTGAATATTTTAATTTGGAGCATGGAAGTATTATCACAGTTTTTCTTGGAGTTATAATAGGTACCCGATACGGCAATTCCTTTGACATGTAGATATTGTGAATTTCGAGTTTCTTGTTTAGTATTTAAGGTAAATCCGAAAACAAACTATCGGAGGCGGCTGACGGACGCGGCTGACGGACGCGGCTGACGGATAGGGATCTAGATAATGTATGTACACTGAGCTGTGCAGACTATCGGAGGTAAGTCGTGGACGTAACCTTGAGCGTTCGGACGTCCGACAGAAATCTGGCGTGCTAGATTCAAAAGACTGTGTACACTTATCAGTCGCGACTGTCTGCCGCTTCCGATAATTTGTTTCCAATTATCGGACGCGGCTGACGGACGCGGCATTAGGTTGCATTTGATCCTGTACAGTCAACTTCAATACCACGACTATAATTATTCGTTTTTATTTTAGTAGATACTATTGTGAGTAAGAGTACTACGTCGTTCAAAAAGTAGTGAGAATGACGTAGTAATGGGGGGTACTTGAAAAAAAAAATATAGTCACGGAAAGATTAGGTCTTTAACATAATACCCTCAAATAATTAGCTTTCTATCTTGTCTGTGTCAAAAATACTTTTGCTTTAAAATTTTTACTACCGAACAAATTTTCAAAGATTTACGTGAAACATTGTGGGGGAGTTGGCTCTTCCATATTCCACAGTGGCTCGGTGGAGTGCAGATTTTAAACGTGGTAGATCAACGGTTAAAGATGACCCGCGCTCGGGCCGCCCTTCGACATCAGTCACTCAGGAAATGATCTAAAAAGTCGAAAAAATTGTTCTGGGTGATGATGATGATGATGTCGACGCCGAACAAATAAAAAAATTACGTCAAGAAATCCTTAAAAAGCGACGAGGAAAACTCGCGAAAAAAGTTTTGTTCCATCAAGACAACGCGCCGGCGCACGTCTGCAGTTGCCATTGCAGCAATCCAAAATGCTGGCTTTGAGATCCTCGATCATCCACCATATTCACCGGACTTGGCCCCTAGTGATTTCTACCCATTTCCGCATTTGAAAGAGCACTTGAGAGGCACTAAATTTGAAGATGACGAAGAAGTGAAGGCCGCCGTAAACGATTTTTTAAGTCCTCAAGAAAAAGTTTTTTTTAAAAAGGGAATTTTTGCTCTAGAAAAAATATTTGCTAAATGTATTGACCTAAAGGGTGATTACGTCGAAAAATAAAATAATATTGAATAAATTCATTTTCTAACATAGCTATTCTCACTACTTTTTGAACACCCCTCGTAAGTAGTTTGGAACCGACTCCATGACTAATGCTATGATAATTCTTAAGTGCCCCAAATAAATATATTCAAGTCAAGTTATCTAAATTATTGTAGTCTTTTTAGTGTTATTTCTTGAAGTCGGTTTGTATTTGCGTATAATTTTTCCCCCTCTTTAGTGAATAGTAGTACATAATATTTGCATATTATCTACTCAGCATCCATTACCTAATATTAACTATACCTATCACACTGATTGCGAGTGATTTAATGATTTCCGTTGAGGAGTTCCGTTCTCCAGCTGAAGTTCTTCATCAGATATTTACAAAAGTTATAGTGGACCAACCATGAAGTTAGTTTGAACAAAAAAATCAAAATCTGATAAGAGGGAGACATGGATTAACATAAAAAAAACATAGACCTGGTCCGGCGATGGGCTCACCACCTATCACGTTTTGGGATCCAATATATCTCGTGAAATGTGGGTCTATCCAGTAGTGGAATACTTCTGTCTACCCCCTCGGGGATAAAAGGCGTGAGATTTTTATTTATAAAAAAACATGTGTGACGAATTGAGATTAAAATAAAATTTGTTTAAGGATATTTTAATATTTTTAATACTTATTGAATTTGGTGTTGAATATGTGTAAATTTATGACCTTTTTATATGACCTATTAATTATTAATGATATTGTTTAGTTTTAATATTTGTGTAATTGCCTGATTGATGTAATATGCGAGAACTATTTTATGTAAACCTTAAAAACTTTTGTAGCATATTTCTTGCAAATAATTTTTCATTTATCATTTGAGAACCTCTTTCTTTTTGAAATTCGTTAAAAATGACCCGACTGTTATTTTCCATGTCTTAGCTCTGAGATCTTTTTAAATAAAATTTACTTATTAAAATATAGGCACTCGTCTTAAAGTTAGAAATTAAAAAGTATCAATACAACACCTGACATTTTAGATGGTACTAGATCGTGATAAACCGGGCAACGGCTTTTTTTTCAAAAGTATTTTATCGATCCGTGACGCGGGAATTTACGGGATGACCGCCAAGCGAGCTCTACCCTATCTATTGGGTCTACCCAGTTGGGTAATAATTAAGAAAATAATATAATTGTACCTGTATGTTCCACGCCGTTAATCTTGAACTGTACCTCGGCCATGACTGTGTGCTTGGCGAGCAAAAACTTGACTGAATATTCTGGTAAGTAATTCGGTGGTAGTGAATACGTGAGGAGCGGATAGCGAGCGGAATGACATAGTTACGCATGATTATGAATTTGACAAAAGGTGCTTTTACACTTGTAAGTTTCTTCCATAAAAGTAGTATTTAATAAATATTCAGTGTACGAGATCCTCATGCGACTTTCATACAATATGACACATGAAGTAAGCCTAAATGCCACCTCTTCCCGTCTTTGGTAGGTGGTCCGCGGTCTTTGGTATAATGATGATACATAGGTTTACTCAAAGAGATTAAAATATAATAGGGCATAGAGGGGACAAAGCGAGGAAAATTTGAAGCCAAAAGTTATTTCAAGTGGAATAAGTCTAGTACAATTTCGACCGAATGACAGCTCGCGTTCATACTAACTGACATGACGCTTGAGCTTCAAACATGCTTTAAGGTTTTGTATGAAAATATTCCCAGTGTTTTAGTATATAGTCGCTATTATCGTAGTCAATTCGTCATATACGGATCGGAATGTTGGGCCCTTAAGAAGGAGGATGAAAGGAGACTGTATGAGATTAAAATGTTGAGATGAATGTGTGGACTGAGTAGAAAGGATAAAATTTGCAATGAGTGAGTACCTACATAAAAGGAAGTCTGAAAGTAGCACCCGTGACGGAGAAGTTGAGTAATCGTTTGTCGTAGTAAGGACTTATAATGAGGAGGGATGAGAGTAATGTTGATATTAAGATGTGGAAGGTTAAAAGATGGATTGATTGTGAGAAGGATGATATGTGCAAGAAGGGGGAAATGGGAAGGAAAAATGAAAGGAGAAAAGATACTGCGCCCACCCCATGTCTCTGTGCACTGTGATCAGTTTCCAAAAGTAATTTAATTTATTTTTTGTGGCTAAGGATACCGTGATCTGTGTTTAAAAATTAATGATTTTTTTTGTTGGAAACGGATCACGGTATCGGTGGATACAACTCGCCGTGATCCGTGGCTAATGCAGTCTGATACCATGATCCGTGGAGACAACCCCCCAATAATGGGCAAAGAGCTATTTTATTAAATAACTAATTATACAACTGACAGTGACCCTGTGGTTAAAAAACTCAGTTGTCATGCTTGAGACTTGAGTTCGAATACTGGTGTGGGGAATAGGTATACCAATGAGTTTTTTTGAGAAACTGATGTAAATATTCATCAATATATTGACGATGAAGGAAAACATCGAGAGGAAACCCGCAGGTTCTACAATTCAGTCTGAGGAATGTGTAACAGCACCCCTATCGAAAGATGGGCATACTACCTATCTCGTTTAGGTGTCCAAAGTATATACTCCTACTAGCGACCCGCCCCGGCTTCGCTCGGGTGCAATGCTAATACTAAAACCTTCCCCTTGAATCACTCTATATATTAAAAAAAACCGCATCAAAATCCGTTGCGTAGTTTTAAAGATTTAAGCATACATAGGAACATAGGGATATAGGGACAGAGAAAGCGACTTTGTTCTATATTATGTAGTGATGGTATGTATAGTCGTGATTAAAAACGCTAGGTGCTGTCATAGCAACAGCTCCCTTATTCCCAAATGTAGATGCAAAGACATGACACTTACGACCGCGTTTCGTATTTGTGCTGATAAGCAAGACCATTACTCAAAGAACATTCAGCGTTATTTATTTCTAAGTGAATCGGAAAATACTATAAAGTTTTTGCTTAGGATAAGGCCTGTAGGTACTTTTTAGTAGGTATATTTTATATCGAGGGACTAAACGAAGCCATTATATACCAGAGGTGATGAAACGGAGGGTATATTAAGTTAGCGTTTAGTCTCGAGGTGCAAACTGTACTTTTCACTTTGAGTTCGAGAAAAATAGTCAATTTAGTTTTTTCTTCTAATCATGTCACAGACTAACATAGAAATTTTAATCTCTTTTGCAGATTAACAATTTAAAACACATGGCGCCACCTTCTACCCGGAAAAACCATGGAACTAAAACTCTCAACATTTTCGCAATGAAGATGTACCACACTCCACAAATATTTACTGTCTGTTTGAGTTTATCTACATCTCATTAAGGAAATTGAAAAACTAATTTTTTTTTACTCCCTAGACACCAAAATGGTCACTTTAGTCCCGCTTCGTAGGGCTATATTGGAAGCATCTTTTTTTTTTTAAAGCATCAGAAGTGAAAAAGTATTTTCTTAGTCTAACTGTATAATCGATGGAGGGTTGTTGTAATCAGAATTTCAAATATAATTTTAGCAAATGTGGAATGAACTAAACAATTTCTCAAAATGCAAGAGTGACGAAAACTGTATTTTCTATTCTAGAAATATTTACGTGTGTTGTGTAGTTGTTTGTTCTAAGTATATATAAAGGCTTTAAAGTGTTCATCGCAACTTCGTAAAATGTTCTAAATAAAAAGTGATCGAGTGTGCAATGTTGCTTTCGATAGAATCATCGATTAAATGTTGGATAGATAACGTTTAATACACACCTTTGAAGTGACTACTAATTTGTGTTCAGGTACATTTATACCACTTGTGATAACAACACAACTTCGATAGTTTCTTTTGTCTATAAAAGTGTTAGTTTGGTAATTAACATAAAGCAAATTCACAATAGAATAGTATAATTACCTACTACATGTGGATACATTATTCGAATTTTTATTATCGTGCGTAATATTTTCTTTATTTGGAGATATGATTACATATAGACAAAGTCAACAATTTTTCATTGCCGTGACCTTATTTAGATCTTTGTACCTATCTTTTTTGTTTTATTTCATTGTTTTAAGGCTATTTATAAACAGGTTATCAAAATATTTACCTACGTGTTAATAAGCAGAAATATTTATTTTTTCGACAAATAAATATGGTATACTATATTTATAGTCATAAACATGGATTCAACGTTCTTCCATGAATAGTGTTATATTCAAGAGTTTCTTAACTCCTAAGAAACTATATGATTTTTTTGTAACAAAAAAGTTATACAGCTACAAAGGTGAATATTTTCGCTTGAATATTGACAACACTACTCAAAAACAAGATCCTATTAACCGGGGTAAAGAAAGAGTACTTTCTCCACATTCGACGCGTATGTTTTTTTTTATAATATAAAGATTAGCCGGCATAAAAATGTCACCATGTCCAAGACAATCACCGAAACTAATTAATTAATATATCTTAATACAGTAATTGATTAGAAGAAATATTATGTTTAAAAATAACAAATAAAATAAGTTTTTTTTTATTTAAACGTTTTTATTAAAAAAAAATGAAGTAGATGATGAACTAAAAGCTAATAAATAATTTGGTAGATCATTAGTGCCAGTCATCACGCCACTCTCCTCGTCATTGATCGAAAAAAAAAAATATGAGTTTGCCGCAAAAAGGGAGTTTGCTCCACAGGGGGCGTATTCACGGAGATTCGACTCGGAATCGGATAATCTGTCGAATCCTTATGTCAAATATGACATCTGTGAATAGCCCATCTCGAAACCTATCGACAGATTTTCCGATTCCAAGTCGAATATCGAGTTTCCGTGAATACGCCTGCGGATCTGTTACATTAGACATCTTCAGGCCACCAACGTCGTCAAACTGACTAGGAGTCGAAGTGATCTCCATGTTCGAGATCGTCATCATCACTGTACCCGATATTGTTCACGTAGACGCAGTCCCGCCTACTTTCCGACAATGTTCAGGATGCTGTTGGTCGCCCCGCACCCTACTGATTATGCTACAGGCTAATGCTAATAATATTTCTGCCTCTTACACACCTATCCACTGTACATGGGATAAAACTGGCTAGCTAACCAACCAAAAATGAAGGTGTTTTACATATTATGTATATTCACGTGTTAAGATCAAAGCCAAGTCAAAATGTTTTTGTTCAAATAATGGTTCACTTATTGAAAGTCATTTTGACTCCACCGCTGCCGCGTGTAGGGTTGAGGAGAAGAAGCGGGGCAAGAAACTCTTCAACACATTATTCTTTCAATAATTTCTTACTTACTACATATTATTAATAAGTTGGGTTACATATTAATTTGGTTATTTTTCGCTAAACGATTCATTTATGTAGTCATTTAGTTTTTAATACGCCATTTTGCTAAGTAGGACTTGTTCAATAAGAGTTTTGAATATATCATCAGGAAATAAAAAAAACAGGTATTTTATCATGAAAGCGTATGAAAAAAACCCAAAAGTAATTATTATTTTTTCTAAATCGTGATTGAGGTTGCTCTTATTTATTTTTATTCTTAAGATTTCTATTATGTCACTGTTTTTAGTAAAAAGTAACTTGTTTGTCTGTACATTCATAATGTTTTCATAACATAACTGACAAGGCATTGTAAAAATGGACTTTTTTGTAAACAGCATATCTGCTTCAAAGCAAGATGCCATAGGACATTACACTGCGAAAATAGCTAAAGTCCTGCTATGTCTACATAAGTAAGCAATCACATTTTTCTGATGGCATAAGCAGCTGAGCTCAGTCTTCTTGCCAATGCAGAAATGTGAGAACTTCATAGAAGTTTGGAGTATATCGTTATCAATAATAAACTGTATTGGCGGTGAAATCTAATCTCTCATTGTTTAAAATTATCTCATTTTCCACTCGTCTTACATTAACAATCTTTATACATTTGGCCATTTTAGCTTTGAACACCTTTTAGCTTTGTACGGGTCCCTATTATCTTAGTCTACACATACTACATAGTCCGCCAGCCTGACCTATAAAGGTCTGTA
Organism: Ethmia dodecea; assembly: GCA_963855545.1. Classification (NCBI taxonomy): domain Eukaryota; kingdom Metazoa; phylum Arthropoda; class Insecta; order Lepidoptera; family Depressariidae; genus Ethmia; species Ethmia dodecea. Next base: position 2,844,020 of record OY979452.1, read on the forward strand.
TTTTTATACTTTATTTCAGGATGGCGGTTATCCCAACAATAAAATAATCCAAACTCAATATATTATAAACGTTTTCTTGCATCGATGATCGGTCAGCTGTCTCGACTTGTACTGGACGGGTTTTTCTTAATTGTAATATTTAAAATGCTCAGTTTTTGTGGCTGCGGCTAGTAAAATTTTCTCTACCGTATACGACCCATCTGAAACAAAATGCCATCGGTTATTAATCACCTCTTTAAAGTCGGTATTACAGAATGATCCTCAAAAATAAAATCAAAAATAAAACAGCCTTATGCGACTCATATAGCGGCGTCTCTTTCTGACATCCTCTTGCAAAGTTTAACTAGGTTTATTCATTCTGAAATACGGGCCTTGAGACAAAGAATGAGCATCCGAATATTACATCCAAATGTCTCAGACCTTCCTTAGTGAATTGTATTATTAATTTACAGAATAATAATACCTATAGGAAACCACGTTGTAGTTGGAATATTGCATTCAAGCCTAGCCGCAGCAAGCGCCTCTCTTATCGCGAATGGTAGGACGACAGATAGGCACATGGGAGGCTCGCCAGTCACTGAAAATTCATAGACAAGGTACATTAAAAGACATAAAAATTATTGATCTATGACACTTCTGAAATGATAACGAATATAACACGTTTAGGACGTCAAAACGAAATATTCTCATATAGTATACACGCCCGATATTCGTCACCCGTTCTGTTTCAAGTATAAAGTTTTTTTTTTAACAGAATAATAAATAATCTCGCGCGTTTTATCCGTGAGACGGAAGGCAGATGTATTCCATTTCTGGAAATGCACAATTTTTGCGAGTACCTATATTCGACCCTAAACGTGATAGCTGGTGAGCCCATCGTCGGACCGGGTCTGTTACACATGCGTCAGAATTAATTCTGAGACCTGTGTTTCCTCACGATGTTTTCCTTCACCGTCGAGTTAGTAATTAATATGTACGTATGTTTTCGTAAAACTCATTGGTACATGCCAGGATTTGAAACCGAGCCCCACTGATTAATATCACGAGAAGCGGGCTCTTTAACCGTAAGGCTAGGGCAAAGATTCATGCAACATCCCATAAAAGAACTTCCTATACAAAAATAATCCTGTCTCAGTAAAAAAATAGTAATAGGTAGTGGTGAGCTAGATTGTATAGACACACCATGCCTCCCACTTCATTCATTCACATTTCACTTACTTCTCACCACTGTAAGGCGCCCATCAATATCCTTATACTGAAATTAGTTAGCTCTATATACATTTACCACTGCTTTAAAACCTTAAGAGGCAAAATTAAAGCAGAAAATAAGTAGGTACTTGCAATAGCAGTACCAGTAGGAAATAGTGCAAAAGAAGATCAATGATATACATATTATATCAGCTCCTTGAAACAAAACAAACAACGTACTTTTTAGAAAAAATACATATATGCATATCAATAATAATGAACTGATTTTACAATCCATTGTAAAATAATATTTTGACGCTAAAATAAACCTGTATTTCATTTCTCTATTTAAAAACACATTTTGAAAAATAAACCTACTGAAAATGTAATAATTCTTCACATAAATAGTACATTATGGTACAAGAATGTAATGTTGGTGATTACCGCTGAGGCAGAGAGCCGAGGACGGTAATCATCAATACACACGTGTATCATACGACGTTTTTCAACACACTTGTGAAGATAATAATTCTAAAAAATCATTTTAAAATAATCATTTTTCGCAATGGCGGGAAAAATAATAGTACATTATGGTACAAGTGAGTAAAGTTGGTGATTACCGCTGAGGCGCCATTGAGACCCGAGCCGTAGGCGAGGGTCATAAGAGAGCCGAGGACGGTAATCATCAATACACACGTGTATCATACGACGTTTTTCAACACACTTGTGAATAAATAATACTAAAAAATCATTTTAAAATAATCATTCGCAATGGCGGGGAAAATTAATTGGTTTTCCAATTTTTTATTTATATAATTTGGAAAAGGCAAAAGGATCTAGGCCCATACAGCCTCGTTTTCCTATGCGCTCGCATCTTACAATGGCGATCGGCCATGGACTAAAAAAATTAGGTTTCTTTTTCTTTGGTTTGTCGTGGATAGCGTTTTAGCCACGTACAAAATGGGGTATTTAAAGTTTTTACAGAGAAAACCAAAGTTATATTTGAGTGAAAGTTTTGTTTATTAAACACGTACAAGTTGAAATGATCTATTTAAATACGAAGTTGCATGAAATGAGCAAGCCATATTTGTGTATTAATTTATTAGTACGATTGAATACGATCTTTTTTGTATCGAAACTTTTTTAAGAACAAAGCAACTCTAGCAACAAAATTGAAAAAAAAAATCTATAACTCACTAGTGAATAATAGCAAACAAAAAGTCTCAGTTTGATTATAGGTGTCATTATGTGCCTAATTGCAGTGAAATTAGAGCCACTTTATGAGCAAGTGTGTTGAAAATTAGTTTTTCTATGCGCGCGTATCTAACAATGGCAATCGGCCATAGACTACAAGAATGAGGTTTCTTTTTTTTGTTTTAGCCACATACAAAATGGGGAATTTAAAAACTAAGTTTTTACAGAGAAAACAAAAGTTATATTTGAGTAAAAGTTTTGTGTAAACACGTACAAGTTGAAATTATCTATTTAAATACGAAGTTGCATGAAATGAGCAAGCAGTATGTATATTAATTTATTTGTACTATTGAACACGATCTTTTTTTTATAGAAACTTTTTTAAGAACAGAGCATCTCAACCAATTAAATAAAAAAAAATCTAAAAGTCACTTGTGAATAATAGCAATAAAAAGGTCACAGTTTTATTATAGGTGTCATTATGTGCCTAACTGCAGTGAAATTAAAGCCTCTTTATAAGCAAGTATGTTGAAAAGTAAATTATATAATAAATCTTCTTACTTTTAGAGCCTAGAACCGCATCGGTGCTGTAGGAATTCTTCTTAAAGTACACTCTGAAGTCTTGAGGAATGTCTCTTGCTTGAGGCACATAGTAGTTCCACGCTCTGTTTGTGAGCAGTTCCCCAGTTTGCTGATCATAGATCAGGTTTTCTGATGTCCAGTATCCTAAACCCATGATGAATGCGCCTTCCACCTAGTAATATACAGACAATATAAAAAAAAACATTTTTGGAGATACATATTTCTAATATTGTATCTATATGATTTATATTTTTTTATAACTATAAATTCCGTAGAACCTTTATAATTTTGAACCGAATTCAAAAAAGGTTTCACAATATGATTGTAGGTAGGTAGGTATATAATTTTTACGTCCATTAAGAATCGATTTTAATGATTCTTTTTTTGTTGGAAAGAAGATATCCCAAGAGTGGCACCTTGATAAGGAAACCTGAATCTGATGATGGCATCCCAGAGAAATAGAGGGGAACTTTTGAAAATCGTAGCGGTGACTAAGTAGTGCCTTTTTACTTGTTTTAGTTTTCTGAAGAGCAGTGATAGCCCGGACGGTTATAGAGCCGGCCGAAAATCAGTGAGGCTCGGGTTCGAATCCTGGCATGTACCAATGAGTTTTTCAAAAACTTACGTACATATTTATCACTAGCTCGACGGTGAAGGAAAACATGGTGAGGAAACCCGCAGGGCTCAGAATTTATTCTGAGACATGTGTAAACAGACCCGGTCCGGCGATGGGCTCACCACCTATCACGTTTAGGGGTCCAATATATCTCGTGAAATGTGGGTATATCCAGTAATGGAATACCTCTGCCTACCCCCTAGGGGATAAAAAAGGCGTAAGATTATATTATTATTTATATTTAGTTTTCTGTTTGAAGTTGGTTTTTTTTGTTTAAAATTATTATATCTAAGGTAGCCTAACCTTACACCCGGTATTTTATCTAAAAAGTGTAATGTGAAAAGTGAACTAATTGAAAAGGGGTGTTATTTAAATGGTTAGCAGAGTATTCTTATTTTTGTAAGCAGAAAAATATAATCTGTAAGCAGAAATAGCTAATTGGTCAGCAACTCATGGCCAGCAAACATTACAAAACCTATCAGCAATTTATGTCATTCTGGATGGCTGTAATTATTTTTGAGCTGCAATGAGCTGCTACTGTTTAATAAAATTTTGGTAAGCACTCAGAGGGGAAGCCAAAAAATATTTTTTGAGCTTCATATAAAAGTAGCAAAAATAATCTCAGCAAACTTGTCATGCGCAAAATGGGCGCATTTCTTACATAGATTAGGAAGGATTATGCAACATTTATGATTAATGATTATGATTATTATTACGTTTACAAGTACTGGTGGTGGTTGTGTTGTGGTGGTGTTGGTGGTAGTGGTGTGAGCGTGGTAGAGTGGGGGTAGGAGTGGTGGGTAGGAGTGGGGGTAGGAGTGGGAGTAAGGAGTGGGGGTAGCAGTGGGGGTAGGAGTGGGAGTAAGGAGTGGGGTTTAGGAGTGGGGGTAGGAGGGGGGTAATAGTGGGGGGTAGGGGTGGGTAGTGGTGGGGTTGTAGGGGTGGGGGGTAGGAGTGGGGATAAGAGTGGGGGAGGAGTGGGGGTAGGAGTGGGGGGTATGAGGGTGTGGGAGGTATGTGGGTGTGGGAGGGTGTGGGAGGTATGTGGGTGTGGGAGGGTGTGGGAGTGTGTGGGAGGATGTGGGAGTGTGTGGGAGGATGTGGGGGGGTTTGGGAGGGTGTGGGTGCGTGTGGGAGCCTGTGGGAGCTTATGGGAGCGCTTGGGAGCGTGTGGGGGCGTGTGGGAGCGTGCTGGGGCGTGTGAGAGCGTGTGGGAGTTTATGGGAGCGTGTGGGAGCGCTTGGGAGCGTGTGAGAGCGTGTGGAAGCGTGTGGGAGGATGTGGGGGGGGTTTGGGAGGGTGTGGGAGCTTATGGGAGTGTGTGGGAGCGTGTGGGAGCGTGCTGGGGCGTGTGGGAGCGTGCTGGGGCGTGTGTGAGCGTGTGGGAGCGCTTGGGAGCGTGTGAGGGCGTGTGGGAGCGTGCTGGGGCGTGTGGGAGCGTTTAGGAGCGTGTGGGGGCGTGTGGGAGCGTGCTGGGGCGTGTGAGAGCGTGTGGGAGCTTATAGGAGCGTGCTAGGGCTTGTGGGAGCGTGTGGGGGCGTGTGGGAGCGTGCTGGGGCGTGTGGGAGCGTGCTGGGGCGTGTGAGAGCGTGTGGGAGCGTGTGGGAGCGCTTGGAAGCGCATGATTGATTTAAATGCAGATTTTTTGTAGCTAACCAAATTTTTTAATTGCTGCCCATTTAATTACTTATAATTCGGCTTATATTCGAAATTTTGAAATGTTTCTTACCTGACCTACATCAATTTCAGGACTTACACTCCTTCCCACATCCTGCAATAAGTCTACTCTAATAATTTCAAACTCTCCCGTCAATACATCAACTTCAACTTCCGCTAAAGCCACACCATACATATGAAAACTTAGTATATCCGCCGCTGAAACAAATCCATGGGCTTGTAAATCAACCTGCTCGTTGAATGCATTAGCAATCAATTCTTCCCAAGTCGGATTTTCCATTTGGGCTCTCACTGGCTCAAGTCTACTCATGAGTTCTTCACAGGCCTTTTGTACCCCAATTCCAACGTTCAGTGAAGTTACACTACCTCCTGTTACAAAACCATTTGGGGCAATGACTGTATTATTTCCTTTGACCTGAATTTTTGACATTGGTATTTTTAAGAAATATGCAGCAATTTGAGCAGCCTTTGTATTGATACCTTGTCCCATTTCTATACCACTGTGAGTTATAACGACAGATCCATCGCCGTGATATATGGATACATTTATATCCAAATAATAAGTTCCAAAAGGTGTCCATCGCAGAAAAGAGAATCTTAAGCCACGTTTTTTCCACCTATTGTCTTTATTAAACTTATCTACGGCAGCTCTTCTGTCATTGTATTGGGAATTAGTTTTTAACGTATTAACCATTTCTTTTAATACACCATGATTCGTTTCGTCTAGGTTGGCTAAACGTACTGCCACTGGATCTACGGAAAGCTCGTAAGATATCTGCTCCATTAAATATTCAGCCATTGCAATACACTCTAATGTGCCTGTAACAAAATATGGTTAGTAGATTCGCTTTTAAAGATATTTGTCGGTTCTTAGAGTAACAAAGAGGTTTATGCAGAGATATTTTAACGATCTGTTTACTATAATTTGTAACAATACAAAAAATAAAAATACGAATATAAAAAAAATCAATCACCTGGGGATCTGCAAAATGTATGTTTTGTGTTGTCTGTGAGCGTATTAAACCCTTTATAATTCCATCTTGAATTAATATAGCAGTTGTTATATAAGTCTAAACCAAACATGTGTATAGGTTCATTGACCGCGTAGCCATTATCTTCATACAAACTATAGTTTAAGTACTGGATTACTCCTAAGTTATTCACTCCAATCTGTGAAGTAAAATTTATATTTTATATATTCAATTTATATTTAATTTTGTGCTCGATTTTACAATGATTCATTTCAGCAATCGTTATCAGTGTTTTTTAGCTTTATTTTCAATTTATAAAGGTTGAAGCGACAAGGGTCGCTAAAGCGTTTGGAGTAGCTGGATTTTTTTGAAAGAGTGATTTGACTAACCGATAAAATGTATACTTCAACGAGATCACTCAACATATTTTCACAAATAAGTTTATTTGACTTCAATATTTATTTGAACTTACAATACAATGGATTATCTAAATCAAAAGAAAACCAAGATTACTTACAATCTAAATGAAACTAGGTAACTGGGTCTACTTATTGAAATTACTTGAAGTATACACAAGAGTAGGTAAGTGATAACAAGAAAACTTATATTATTGCAAAGTTTTTTTTATTATTTATATAATTTATAATATTAGTAAATGGAACATGTGCAAAATGTTACATATAAAAAGTATATTTTGTATATTGAAATTTAATCTTTACCTCAAAATCAGTGGAACATGGGAACCTTTTTCCCGTCGCCCTAAAATTTGTGGATAGGGATTGTATGAATCTGCACGGTCGATTGAGCTTCTTGGCGACTAGACTGCATGCCACTGCCACTTGCGACTCTCGTGATATCTTGAATCCAAATCCACCGCCCAAACGGCGAACATGTACATCGACCCTTTTAGAATTGTTGCAAAAAAGTGCACAAAAATTATAAAAATATTTAAATCTTATGAAAATCACCTCACGGGAAAGATTTATTTTATGACCAAAACACTTGAAGAATTAACTTGTACCTATGAAATATGTGATAATAGTATACGCAAATGCAATCATTTGTTTATAATAATTGTGATGGATAGCTACTGATTTTATAATAACATACCTGTTTATATCCATATTTAAGGATTTAGCTGTTGTTTCCTGCACCCCGTCCATATACTGTGTTGCAGCATGTACTTCCAATCCTTCTTCAATTGGTTTTGTTACACAAACCAGCGTCTCCATTGTGAAAGGATACTGCTCATAAATCGTATTGCTACCTTTAATTACTTTAGTTACATCAGTTCCTGTTTCTATAGCATCAATAGAAGCAAACTGTATATTTCTACTTGCGACCTTTTTAGCTTCTTTGACATCAAGTATAGGTTTCTTAACGTTTATGTATGTAACATCGACCATTTTTGCGGCTCTATCAGCTATCGCTCGTGTTTCAGCTACAATTATACCAATTGGTTGGTTGTAATGTTTGATGGAACCACTGCACAAAATCTCTTCATTTATGGGATACAAAAAAGAGCCTGCTGGTGTAAAAGAATTTACGCCAGGAATGTCTTTTGCAGAATAGAAAGCTAGGACCCCACGTTGTTTCTGTAACATGAATAGTCTTATTGCAAAACACATTTTTTTTTTTTTTATAAATAAAAGGTATAAAACCTGAATTGTTACTATACTCAATTTTAAATCAAATGTTAGCGGATAGTAAGTACAAACCAACTCATATTACAATAATCTGTTTAGTTTTATACTGCATAGTACATAATATTATAAAGAGGAAAGATTTGTATTTTTGTATGTTTGTTACAAATAAACTCAAAAACTACTTAACCGATTTTAGAATTCTTTCACCAATGGAAAGCTAGGAAATTTCTGAGTAACATAGGCTATATTTTATTCCTGTATTCCTACGGGAACAGGAACTACGCGGGTGAAACCGCGCAGAACTGCTAGTACTAGTATACATTTTTTGCAAGAACTATTGAGCAAGTCACTTGATTTCTCTAAAAGTAGAAAAAAGGTACGCCATACAACTGCAAAATAACATTAACTTTAAACATGACTTCACTTACTATTATTGTAATAGTGGCTACCAAATATCAAAGAATCAAAACACCACCACCACAACTTCAGGAACAAAGAGCTCAATTACTTATAGCAAAATTGGAGGAATTTAATGTACCCACGTATATGTATAGTTATATTAAAAACATATCTTTACAATCTATATAGCTACAAACTTTCTTACCAACGCCCGACTAGCATCCATGTTAACAATATCTCCTTTTCCGACGGTACTCAGGACAAATGCAGCGTAAACCTCTCGAGGCAATGCAGGAAGATCTTCGGCATATGGAGCTTCTCCAGAGCACTGTATCTGAGAAAATATTAACAAAGCTATTTATTTTTTCGTGTGATATAGAAAGGTGTCTAAATATTTCTCATTTAAAGTGATAATAAAATAAAAAAAGTTAATTTAAAAAACCAAAAACCGGACTGCCTTAAAAGCTGGAAACAAGACCTATTAGAGATGTAGGAAGTCAAGACCATGTGCTGCACAATCTTATAACAATCTCAATCACTTACTTCTCTAATAGGTCTTGTTTCCTGTTTCTTAGCCAGTCGGGTTTTTGGTTTTTTAAATTAACTTTTTTATTTCATACTTTTTAGTTAGTAACCAACTTTAAACCGTTATAAGTCCTAAATGGTCATTCGAATTGGAAAATGGTAATAAAAACCTGAACATGATTTTCAACTACCTATCCAATGATACCCCACATAACATATTTCTTCGATTTTCTTATTTTTCTTTTTCACAATTTGGCGCCAAAAATTCGCTATTTTGTTTTTACTGTAAATACAAATCTAACGACACCTCTCAAGCTAAAATCCATCGAGCCGTTAAGGCTGCAGCCCGTCTAAACAATTATACATACATATACTCTCGAAAAACATAACCCTCCTTCTGGCGCAGTCGGGAAAATAGTCAGGTAATAATATTTTGTTGTAAAAAGCTTAGTTCTACTAAAACAGGCAACTTTTAATCAAACGGTGGTGATAACCCTTTTTTTAAATAGCCCTTTTTTCATGCGTAAGACTCGACGGGCTTGAATTCTTGCGGGGAGCAGGTACTAAAGGGCACTATCTCGACGATGAAGGAAAACATCGTCAGGAAACCAGGTTCCACAAATTATTATGAGGCGTGTGTAACAGAACCCCGGTCTGGCAACGGACCACCTATAAGGATTCAAAGAATAAACTTACAAAACGAGGCTATTTCCAGAAGTGTAATATCTCGCCCGACCCCCTTAGGGATAAAAGGCATGCATATATTATACATTTTATAGATTTTTTACGTATATTTGATGGATAATAATATATAATTTGATATTAAATATAATTTTAAGTCCCATGTACCTATATGCTATGCCCTGCCCGGGAACATCTACTTTTCACTAGTGTATTTTTTGACTTAGGGGTCAACTTCTTGAAATAATGAAGTTATCATTTTGTTATAACGCATTGCAAAGCATGGCATTGGTAATAAAATAATATTAACACTTAGATCTTACTAGGGCTTCTAGCTTCTGTACAGGTTGGTTCAAGGGCCACAGCGTAGGGTCGGTATCAAATATCTGCCGGGCGTCCGATACGGGGCGAGATTCCTTGATCCTCACTGGCCCTGATCGGAATCGAGCATCCAGTGTGTTTTGCGGACACAATCTTAGCAATCCCTGTAAATAATAATTTGTTATTAACTTTATTTTTAACACATATTATTATGGCTACTTGTCTTTCAAAACAATATGTCTTTTTCGTAATCTATTTTTTTTGTCGTCATTTTCATCGTCATAAGATTTTTTTTTATTGCGAAAATTTAACCATTGATTGCTTAGCTTACCTTGTACAACAGATTTATTGCTAATTGTCTTCTATGCGCCACAGAAGTTCCCGAAGGTTCCTCATGAACTATCAGTTCATTTTTCAGACTGTTAATGGCTAATTGTAAAGTTTCGTTTTTAAATAAATCTTTACCGACCAACGCTGCTTCTGTTGCACTTGCTCTTATGAAATTTGGTGACAAACCACCGTACACTATTCTACATTCAAGAAGAGTGTTATTTTTGGCACTTAGTTTGAATAAAAATCCACAATTGACAATGGCATGAGCACTTTGTGATCGAGGCATGATCTGTAAACAACAAATAAAAATTCTTAAAAACGGTACATCGAAGTATCGATAGATGAAATACACCTTATTATTACGTCCATACCTTGAAGGAAACCATTTTGTATTCACTACTCAATGGTGGTAACAAAGCATTCAAAATAACCTTCCCTCGCATATTTGTACGGAGAAACTGCTGCATAGTTACAAAGTGCTTTATTCCAAGGGAGTCGACTGAAGATATGAAAAAAAGTTCCCAACAGTCAGTAAATCATTAATAATTTTAAAAATAATGGTTATCATCTTATGCTTACCAATAGTCAATTGAGCACCGACGGTTTCTAGCAGAAGAAATACGTCAGATGCAAACTCATTGTGTGCGTGTTTTATCATCAGATTTCCTGCAATAGTTCCAACCTGAAATGTTTATTTTATGTTAATCATTTGAGTAATACTCATTAAAAACTCTCGCCCAAAATTCACCCTCGAAAATGTGGTTCATCTCGCTTATGTTGTGACTAACTATAATATAGTTTTTTAAAACTTATAATGATTGTTAACTTACATTTCTAACAGGAATATGAGCAACCAGTGAAAGATGGTCGTATAACTTCTGCAAGTATTCGAAATATTGTTCCGTGGAAAAATTTTTGAAGATCTCCATAATATCACTGAGAGAATTTCCTGCACCAACCACGAGATTCTGGTCCACTGTAAACCCCTTTAGCGCATCAATTGCGCTAATGTCTATAAGTATCCGTGGGTACTCTTCTATAGGGTATGCGCCTTTAAGGAATAATTTAACATCGTCTTTTAATTATTATGATTTGTGGATGGATAATTAGGATTTGTTTGCTTATTGCTGATAATAATATGATGTTATGTCATATTTTTAACTACTACAGTTAAAAATATGACATATAATAGCAGGACCGCAGCAGATTTAACATCTACACTAAAATTATTAAGAAGAAAGATTCTTATTTTTGTGTGTTTGTAACGAATAAACTCAAAAACTACTGGACCGATTTTGAAACTTAACCAATCCAAAGCTATCATTGAGTAACATAGGCTATATTTTATTCCCGTATTCACAACAGGAACAGCTAGTTTTAAATAAAATCAGTACAACTTTAGATACGAGAAAGTATTTATTTTATTCCTTCTACGGCTTCTTACGTTGAAGAGGTCAGTGTCTAAGAGGGGTATTTAACAACATGAACTTTTATACCTATTTAAATTTACAGATCTATGAAAATTTTAGTGCAAAATTTTGTTTTTTTTATCAATCAAGAATTTATTCTAAGGTTTATGTAGCAGTACCCTGGTCCGGGAATTTGATCACCACATGTCATGTTTAGGGATCTAAAAATATAATGGTGACAATTGTGTATTTCTAGAAATGGTATACATGTTCCTACCTTCTCGGAGATAAATGAAATATAAACCCATGCAGTCTCTTTTTTTATGATGTTTTACGACAAAGAAACAAAATTACTCATCTGTTTATTTTATGAAACCAAAATAATAATTGTAAAATGAAAATCAAAATATTTTTTTATATAGCTATAATGGTTGTATTACCTTTTGCAGTATTTCCCGCGACTAGCATATAATCGTCATTACCATTTGTTAAAAGAATTAGAAAAATCTCTGCCACCGTTTGAGGTCGAAACCACTTTTTGCCATCTACCAGGCGCATTTCAGGTGTGATTTTCAGTTTGTCATTTAGGTCATCCTCAGAAATAAAGCACCAATCCTCGTCGTTACACGATTTTTTCTTATCGCACACTTTCCCATTTTTCTTGCAAATATGTAAATCTTCTATGTCAGTTATTCTAGCTGGTATGGGGGCGTCTTTAGCGAATTTCTTGAAGGCCTCCAGGATAGGTCTGTAGCCAGTACATCTGCAGACATTGCTACCGAAAGACTTTTCGATGTCCAGCATTGTTAGATTATTGTTCGCTTGCATAAGACTAAAAAGAAGTAAAACGTTTTTTTTTTTTAATTTACAAATTGCACCCTCATTGCAATAGAATTGAGGTCATAATTAATGTTGTGTTTGATTTAAGAAAAACGAAACCTAAATTTTGTGCTGTTAGGAGGGGACTGCATTATTTGCAAAACTATGACTCTTACTGGTTTACTTAGTTGTAATCTGTACGATAAAATTACAATTTATAAGGTGTCAAGTTAAGCATTATCATTTAATTTTACTTTGGGGACCTGAAAATCGTAGCCCTTAGATGATGGATGTGAAAGGTTATAGCTTTTACTTGGGAGAACCTTAGTCTGCTGCTAAACTAGGGGTGTTTCCTAATCTATAAGGTAGTAACAGCAGACGCTTATGATGAAACATGTGGTACCTGTACATAGCCATGATCCATCCCGGTGTGCAGTATCCGCACTGTGTGCCATTGAGCTCGGCCAGAGTAGTCTGAATAGGGTTGTACCCATCCAGCTTGTTGCCGACTTTCTCCACGGTCGTGATCTCCCAGTCTTGACATGACAGCACTGATATCATACACTGTAAATACAAATGCATTAAATAAATGCCTTCTTAGATGAAATAGTGTAAATATATTTAGTAATATTAATGATCAGTTCTAAGCGGTAACTTATTTGTGACGTTTTATGATATCTATTCTATAGTGTGATAGTTAGTCCGGATTGTTAGGGAAAAGGTTTTCTTTCTTCAAATGTCTTTGTAAGCTTAGTTGGACCAATTTTTGCAAAATTTCGCAAAATACCTTTCATACAAACCTTTTCCGGACAATGACAAACACAACAAAAACACAGCCAAATTGGTCAAGGCGTTGTTAGATAGTTTTGCGCTTAGCAACATATTTAGCCATTTATATTAAATCCGTAGACACGAAACAGGCTTGTTCAAATGTTGGAGTCAAGTTGGAATCCAACTTGCGACCTCCGACTCAGTCCTCAGAAGTAGGGGTCACTACTAACAACGCTAATATGCCCGTCAAACAATACAGTCAACCAACATGAAACGTCTCTAAATAAGCCTATAATAAAAAATACATATTCATTTTTATAAATTATCTCATACAGCGTTAACACCGATGGGTGCAGCGCCGGCGCATTTGGTAGCGGTGACGATGCAAGCTCCGCAGCCGGCTTCACGGCACATGTACTTCGTCCCGCGGAGTTCCGCAGTGTCGCGGATGTAGTCTAGGAGCGTCACATCGGAACTCACTTCGCAACCCACTGCAAGTGAAAAATCTTCGTTACACTATATGAAGGTCACATAAATATTGTTCTTAGTAAAATCAACGGATGTCTGTAGTTTCTATGAATTATTCGCAATTGCTTTTCTATATAAATTGAAGATTCCAACAACTATTGTCAAACAAGGATATTAATTAAACAAAATCTCGAAAAGATCATAAACAAATGAAGAACGAGGAAGACGAATCTAGCGGCAGCTTGCACTTTACAATGCGTCAAACCATTTGTGTAGCTTTTTGGCGGGAATCTGAAGAGAGGTGTCATGTTTTTTGTAAAATTTTCATTTTGCTGTATGTTTCGGGTTTTGACTCATATTAGTGATACTTACTATATTATGTGGTAAGTGTCGGTGAAAGTGTGCAGTGAATGGAAAATTCAATAAAATGCGAGGGATGGCCTTTTTTTGCCTCAAGAAGTCCCAAATTAAGTATGTAAATTAAGAAAGTATGGGGTAGTATTCCTCAAATCCAGTAGTTCTGATTTTTTGCAGACTTGTTTATGATGTTGGCCTAATGAATAACAAAAGTTTGGGACCTCGAGCGCCTAACGCAACATTGTAAAAAATCGAAAAAACCGCAAAAAAAATTTAATTTTAGAAATAGAATTTCGTCTTTTTTTTCCATCCTCCCAAGAGCAACTATTAGGCTTCAACGACATGCACTGTGCCAAAAAACAAGATTTAGTTTATAATGCTGTGCTTATAATGAAAAAATATTGCAATTTAGTACGATGCTAATCATTTTTGCATATTTTATGTTGCTTTTTACCGCAATGAAAACTTGCCTTATCTTACACCAAATACTTATAAACTGTGATTGTAATAAAAAAAAAAGTGTTTTATCTTATTATCTAGTTGAAGAAATAATGTGTGATAGATAACACTTACATAATGTTAACACTACACAGTGTCAACATTTCGTAGATACGAGTTTTTACACTCTATTGAGCTACATTTTACGGCACATGTAATACAAGTACTAAACCAATAAACATACATACTTAAATTCTCATATGAGCGATAGCCCAGCGACTCATGAGCCCACTTTTCATTCGTGAGGCTCTAGTTCGAATCTTGGCATATGCAAATGATTGGCAAATGATTTTTTAAAATAGCTTAGATACACACTATTTATAACAAGCTCGTCGATGAAGGAAAACTTCGTGAGGAAATCCGCAGATCCCAAACTTTATTCTGCAACATGTGTAATAGCACCCAGTCCAGTTGGTGGGCTCACCACCTATCACGTTTAGGAGAATATACTGGTGAAATGTGGGTACGAGTATTACTTTATACACCCTCTCCGATTAAATAAATATTAGTAACTTGTAATTGATCACCTGTTCAGTCAAGTTCAACATCTCCTTAGAAACCCGTAGCAAATTGCTTTGTTAAAGGAGACGTTTCAGGAATGTATGGAGACTGGGCCTGCACCATGTACACCAGTTTTTTAGATAAATATAAATAAAATAACTATAGGTCTATACATGATTTTGCTCATATTTGTCTAGTTTCGTTGTACAACAAACTTAAATTTTCATTAAACTGTAATCGCGACGACCGATAAAAAAAATGTAGACCTGACCGGTAAAATGACAATTGACATAATTTTGATGTTTGTCGGACTAATTCACAATAACATGGAAATTAAGCTTATGAAGTTAGAAATAGTATTATTTCAATATGATTCCATGCGGATCCATTGAAGTTTAATTACTTTTGTGCAACTTAAAAAGATGGAAATGATTTTCTTAAATATTTTTCTGACAATCACTAGATTTTTCTCTATCTTTCACGCTGGTGTACAATTTGCAGGCCCAAGATGGAACGTCTCCTTTATCCGTAATGTTTTCGAATAAGAATAGTTATGTTTGTATTATTTAAAATACATGACTGTACAAATAATAAAAAATAAAAATAAAATAAAATTACCAGAAATAGAATAGGTACTTTTGCCTACCCCATTGGGCTAAAAAGCGTGAGAATATTTTATTCTAAAAGTTTGTTAAAATAAGTAATTTATTAAAGTACCTACCTATTAATAATTAAATATACTGGTATTAAAATTGGAGGATTGGAAATTAAAAAGTATGAATGCCTGACTTTTTAGAAGGTACTAGATCAGGGATTCCTAAGCAATTTGGGGCAAGAGACCCCTTTCCCAAAATGAATGTTGAAAAAAAAAAACCTTAAAATCGGAAAGTAAAGATAAAAAAATCTTAGAAAGTCCAAGTGAGTGACATTTGATAAAATAACATCGTCTCTGTCTCTGGTCGTCATCGTTTCTGGTAATTTTGACAAATGAGGAAACTGAATATTCTTTTCTGCTTAAATTTTGTTTATAAGTAAAGGAAAAGTTTACTTGCCAAGGCTGATAAGTATTAGTGATTATGTTTTAATAAAATTGAGATCGTCACCATTACTTTCTTGAAAAAAATTATTGAATATTTTTTCAGTAACCGTGATAAATAACAATAGCTATGCCGGTATCTCTTTTTGAGCATTCGATATACTTGTATTAACAGACACCGCTCTTCCACATGAGTTTCTTGAAGATCCAAACATAATCAGTAAAAGTAATAAATATATTATATGTTTTACAATTTTACAACTTCAGCGTTGAGATTGTATTTGTGAATGTCTTCTTGGTTATCCAAATAAATAAATAATTTTTTTTTTCATATTTTCTCGAACTCATTATCTTCCACGAAACTGTCCAAGCTTATTGATTTGCCGAGTTTTTCATCTTGTTCAGACTTGTGCACGCATATCGACGCGTTTAGTTTTTTTTTTATAATATTAAATGATACTTCCTACATAAAATATTAGTCATTTTTATAACAAGTTGGTAAACGTAACACAACTTTTACAGTATTTAATAAAAGAACAGTTGTCGATTTTTAGACCTCGTCGAACCCAAAAATCAATTTTAGATTATGTAGACCCTTGGGAAACTGATTTCGACCCCAAGGAGTCGATATCGTTCACTTTGGGAATAACTATCCTAGATCATCATAAACCTAGAATCAAATTATTGTTTTTTTCGCAAGTATTTTAATCATCAGGGATGAACGCGGAATTTCCGAAAAGCGAGCTGTGCCAGTATCAATGTCAATGGTAATATGTCATAAACCCTGGTTAGATAATAATTAAAAAATAATATAATAGTACCTGTATGTTCCACACCGTTAATCTTAAAATGTATCTCGGCCATGACTGTGTGCTTGGAGAGCAAAAACTTCACTGAAGAATACACAGGTAAGAGTTCGGTGGTAGTTAAATGAGGAGCGGATAGCGAGAGGAATGACATAATTTATAGCAACGACGTAAATGATGGCGATTATGAATTAGACAAAAGGTGCCTCTACATTAGTTAGTTTCTTACGTACAAAATAATAATAAAAATAAATAAATAATCTCACGCCTTTTGTCCCCGAGGGGATAAGCAGAGGTATTCCGTTACTGGATGTACCCACATTTCACGAGATATATTGGACCCCTAAACGTGATAGGTGGTGAGCCCATCGCCTCGCCGGGTCTATTTTCAATACTATTCAGAATTAATTCTGAGACCTGCGGGTTTCCTCACGATGTTTTCCTTCACCGTCGAGCTAGTAATAAATATGTACGTAAGTTTTTGAAAAACTTATCTTATGTAAAATTATATTAAAATTACATATAAGTTATATGAAGATCCACATTGGGAACAATTTCCATAATTAACTTTTTTGTACATTCTTGCTCCTCCATATTTGTCGGAATCTGCGGTTTAGCTGCACTTTCAGATGAGGCTTTTCCCGTTTGAATAAGATATTTTTGTGTAGTAAACATTACTCTAAATGTTGACCCAAATTTCATCAAAATCCGTCGTGTAGTTTTTGCATAATGCATGCACAGATAGACAGACAAGAAATTCAAAAGTTGCTGTTTGATATCTAAATTGATCTATCTACACTTCTGCAAAAAATTATTTATAGACACGGTCTCCTTAGAGTTTTGTTATTTTATTTTGTATAGATTTATAATAGTTCCAATATATTGATGGGACCACAATTTCTTACGCTATTGTGGTGGTAAAGACCATATTATGTGCTGATAAACCAGACCATTTCTCAAAGAACATTCAGGGTCATTTATTTCTAAGTGAAGCCTGGGCTGGTTTAACGGAGAACAAAGTTTAAAAGTTCGAAATGAGATAGGAAAATACTATGAAGTTTTTTCTCAACACAGCTTTCACGGTAAACATTTCAGCAAATGTACGTAAATATGTTCCCAAAAAGCTAAAGAGGCGGAAATCAGTCATTAAATTTTTTGAAATATCTAAGTATTATTTGTCCGATAAAAGCTTGAAAGTATTCATCGAATTGCCTTAAGTATACCATTGAAATGATCGCTTAATGCGTGCAACGTTTACTTTTGGTAGAATAAACGAAAAAAATTATGGATAATGTTTAATCTGCACCTTTGGAATACGTCATAGTAAATGTACAGGTACATTTATACAACTAAAATTCTGTATATCTGTGATAACAACATAACTTCGACTGTTTGTTTTGTTCATGAAAGTGTTAATTTAGTAATTTACATAAAGCAAGTTTACAATATAACAGTATATCAAATCAAATCAAGTATTTTATTTGCATGCCATAGGTA
Source organism: Ethmia dodecea (assembly GCA_963855545.1). Taxonomy (NCBI): domain Eukaryota; kingdom Metazoa; phylum Arthropoda; class Insecta; order Lepidoptera; family Depressariidae; genus Ethmia; species Ethmia dodecea. The sequence goes on from OY979452.1 coordinate 2,862,315, forward strand.
GGTAGCTATGACAAGATGTTAGGGGACATGGCAGTTTATGTATCTCTACTACATATGTGTAGAAACATTCTTAAGAAAACAATTTTCGAATGATAATATCGTGATATTTTGCTTATTGTGAGATAATATGATAACAGATCAGATAGACAGAGTCAACAATTGAAATTTTTCATTGCTGTGACCTTATTTTACATGTTTGTACCTATCCTTTATGTCTTCTTTAAAAATATAAATACGTGCTCAGTTCTCTATCTACTAGGGGTTGCAAGAGGTATATTCTATTGCTTGAAATACCCACTTTTCACCGGTATATTTAAAAGATTGTTTAAGAGATTGTTGTAGTGTTGGTCATTCAAAATCTGAGTACAAAAGTGATTTTTTTTTTCATTTTGTTGAAAGAGTTTTTAAAATTCGAACCTTTCTGCCAGCCCACTGAAAATGTTAGTGCGCCAACTTTATTTTTAGATAAATCGTAGGGACTGGCCAGCTATTGAATGAGAAAAAACACTAATTTAATATAATATTAAGCAAAGAGACTTAAATAATACAAATCTCTTTGTATTTAAGCTGTTTTTCTTGCACCTAATATTTTCCTAGCCGTAGTATAGGGAAGTGAAAAAAAATGTGGGTTTCGCTTGGCAGCTAAGGTGTGCATCTGGATTGAGGGCCCACTTTTTAAATTATTGCGAAACGAAATGATACTTACAGGGCATTTACTTAAAATTTTGTAAAACCTAAAGCAAAGATTCTTAAATTTCTTAAACGTGAATCAAAAGAGTTATGGTCAAATAGCTTGGGCCCTCAATCCTGACGCCTGCATAAAACGGCATAGTCGAATCTCAGAAAGTACTATCCCTGGGATAATAATTTTTATTTGAGTATTTAGTTAGGAATTTGTTAAATACATTAAGAAATTGTCAAGTCTTAAGAATGCGACAATACAGATTTATGGCGGTTTAGCTTGGGCCCTCAATTTTGATATTGTAGAATCAGCAAAAAATAGTAGTTTTTCTAAGGAAAGATATTAATACGACTATAATATATTTGAGTTCCATATCTCGGAAAATTTGTTAAAAAGAAATAACGACACAAAAGTTAATTGTTAAAAAGTTATTGAAATTCGTATTTTTTCAAAACGTCTGAACTGAGGGCCCAAGGTTTTTGTCAGTATTGACTAGGCTAAGCCTTCTACACTACCGCACTTTAGGCTAAGTATTTTAACAAATTTTTAACTAAAAGGCTACAAAGCGTCCATTCTTCTAAATGCCGTACTTTAGGAGAAAATTTATTTTCGATGTTTTATATGAGAAAATTCAGTAGGGTGTATATGATTTTGTTACTTTTTTGAGACAAATCAGCATGTACCCTCATATAAGATATTTCATAAGTTGTTGTCGGAAGCGATTACGTTTTGTGTGATCCAATAATTACTATAGGGTGTAGGGTACTTAAATGGTTATCATTGTATTCGTATTTTTGACGCCTGACGTACGCGCGTCCCCGTCATGTGTTTTGTTTAATTTTCATTTTGCTGTGTATTTCGGGTTTTGACTCATATTAGTGATAGTATAATATAATTATATACATACTATTTCATATGTTTTGGCAGATTATAATGTAAAAGAATAAAGATTTTGTCAGGGTTTCATATTATTTTTATTTTCTTGTTAAAAACAAATTAAGGTTACCATTATTTGTAAGCTAAATATGTAAAAATGTTATACATAAAAAAAAACTCTAAAGCGCGTCACACACGGCTAAGATACGATAATATAAAAAAACCTGTTCATTTCCTTACGAGTCTGCGTTGGTGCCACACGTATTCCTTGCTAGAGTTCTATATACAGGGTGATTGACTATGAGTGATACTGCCTTACTTCTTGATTTGTTAGACAGCTTCTCAGACGATGATTCTGATATAGAATTTGAAATGCAGATTGCAGTAGCACATTCCAAAAGGAGAAAAATTTGGATAGAGCCTCACATAAAAAAGAGAAAAACCTGCAGCGAATTTAACCTTTATGAAGATCTGTCAACGAAGAAATTTCAAGAGTATTTTAGAAATTCAAGAGAAACATTCATTTCAATTAATGATTTGATTAACCCGCCATTGGTGACGTATATGTCTGTAAGACCGGGTAGTTCGAAAAAGTCAAATAATTATTTCACCGTTCATCGAATTACATTGCGATTTCGAGTAGCTGCCTTACTCGATGCCCCTACCGCTAGTCTACCCCGCGACAGCGACGGCGGCGCACTTTGGCGACAACCAACCAAACCAAGAGTTTTGGAGTGATTTTGGTATCATATAAATATTTTTTTTTTGGTAGAAGTCATACCATTTACGTTTCTTTATTTTATGTTTCCAATTTCATAAGAATGACTGAGGCTAATTTCATAGTTATAAATAAGATTATTGCGATATCTTTTAGTTTTAAAAATATTGTTAAAATTCATACTAACTGACATGACAAGGACATGACGCTTAGGCTTCAAAGTTTTGTATGAAAATATTCCCAATGCTCTATGCCTTATTATATTTAAATCTCTCTGTTTTCTTCCAACCTCTTTGGCAACAGTTTTCTTGCGAAAATACCCCCTCTCCTCTCCCTTCCCGGAGCACCCCGCGCTGCGTCCGCACATAGCCCGACATAAAAACACCATGTATTTATATTAAGATGTGTATATTTCGTATCTTAAGATAACACATTAACATACGAAATATATATTTCCATATTTGCGTATTCGCTCGGTATCTTAAGATACTGAAGATAAAATATAAATTAACTTCGTCGTGTGTGATGGTTCATAGGATTTCTATGGTGAGCGATATTCTAAATTATGCTCTAAGATAATATATATTTTATACTAGCGGATGCCCAGCGGCGTTGCCCGCGCGGATTCCGTTTATTCCCGTTCCCGTTTGAATTTCCAAAAATCCCTTCATACCAATTTCTTATGACATATCAGACAGCTTCATACCATTTTTCAAGTTTCTAAGTGTTATCGTTTCGGAGTAGTACGTATTTCTCTTTTTAACCAGTTTTTTTTATTTTCCCGTGGGAATGAGATATTTTCCTGGAATAAAAAGTACCCTAGATGTTGACCCGGGTACTCAGTTATCTCCATACCAAATTTCATCAAAATCCGTCCAGTAGTTTTTGAGTGATGCGTGCACAACCAGACAGACAGACAGACAGACAGACAGACAAAAATTCCAAAAAATTGTGTTTCGGTATCTATATCGATAACTATATACACTACCGTTAAAATTTTCAAAAAATATTTAATGTACAGACACGGCCCCGTTAGAGTTTTATTATATGTATAGATTATCTTCACCGTGTGTGATGCGCTTAACGGGGCCGTGGCTGTATATGAAATGTTTTTTGAAAATTTTAACGAGTCTATTTTATCTAGTCTATATAATTATCGATATAGATACCAAAACAACATTTTTTTAAATTTGTGTCTGTCTGTCTGTCTGCCTATATCTGTCTGTCTGGTTGTGCACGCATCACGCAAAAACTACTAGACGGATTTTGATGAAATTTGGTATGGATATAACTGAATACCCGGGTCAACATCTAGGGTACTTTTTATTCCAGAAAAATATCTCATTCGCACGGGAAAATATAAAAACAGGTGAAAAAAGAAATCGTAGTCGACCGCTATGAAGAGATTTTTGGAAATTCCCACGGGAACGGGAATAAACCGGATCCGCGGAGGCAACGCCGATGGGCGTAATATGTTATGTAGGCGTCTTCTATGTCGTAGACAACCGCTATGAAGGATTTTTTTGATATTCCCAAGGGAACTGGAATATACTGGATTGAGGAATGTTTTGATTTTTTGTATTAAAAAGGCTCCGATACTATCGGTTTTACCAATTTAAAAAAATCTTTTGCCAGTGGTAAGCGTACTTTTCTGGGAGTAACATGTGCTATAATTTTCCCACGGGAACAGGCCTAGACCACGTAACCGATTTAAAAAGTTCTTTTACCAATGAAAAGATACATTATCAGGGAGTAACAAAGGCTATATTTTATTCCCGTATTTTCACGGGAACGGGAACTACGCGGATGAAACCGCAAGGCACTGCTAGTTGTTAATATACAGGGTCATAATTTTAATACGTCCAATACATAATTTCATTGATTATTGGCACTTTTTTATTTTATTTTTCCACGCATACGTAGGTGAAGGCACAGCACAGCTAATCGTATATAATTATATCGAGCTTTATATATTATATACAATATGTAACAGAATAAGTGCAATTCCTGAAATTAGTTTGTTCAGTATCGACTACATATTCGATTTCATCTATTTTTAATATGTGTTAAATTTTTCCGAAAAATGAATTAGCATAGCTGAATTTAATGCTATCTATTGAAATCGTACTATTATAGAACGATATTTAAGAAAATTGGACAACTAAAGTTCGATTGCATCTTTTTTTATATTAATTTACTAACCGGGGTGTATGAGGAATTGCGCTTTTTCTGTTACGCGTTGTATAATTATATATATTGTATCTGCGCTTTACAAAATACTACTTACATGATCACAACGAATACTTGTTTATACTTACGATAAACATTATGGTCACCCTACTGAATTTTCTCATATAAAACATCGAAAATAAATTTTCTCCTAAAGTACGGCATTTAGAAGAATGGACGCTTTGTAGCCTTTTAGTTAAAAATTTGTTAAAATACTTAGCCTAAAGTGCGGTAGTGTAGAAGGCTTAGCCTAGTCAATACTGACAAAAACCTTGGGCCCTCAGTTCAGACGTTTTGAAAAAATACGAATTTCAATAACTTTTTAACAATTAACTTTTGTGTCGTTATTTCTTTTTAACAAATTTTCCGAGATATGGAACTCAAATATATTATAGTCGTATTAATATCTTTCCTTAGAAAAACTACTATTTTTTGCTGATTCTACAATATCAAAATTGAGGGCCCAAGCTAAACCGCCATAAATCTGTATTGTCGCATTCTTAAGACTTGACAATTTCTTAATGTATTTAACAAATTCCTAACTAAATACTCAAATAAAAATTATTATCCCAGGGATAGTACTTTCTGAGATTCGACTATGCCGTTTTATGCAGGCGTCAGGATTGAGGGCCCAAGCTATTTGACCATAACTCTTTTGATTCACGTTTAAGAAATTTAAGAATCTTTGCTTTAGGTTTTACAAAATTTTAAGTAAATGCCCTGTAAGTATCATTTCGTTTCGCAATAATTTAAAAAGTGGGCCCTCAATCCAGATGCACACCAGCTAAGTTAGTTTGCGTTTTGTACTTAGAAACTCTTGCTACGATTTTATACGCTGGATTCTATATCTATATTAGTCTTTCGCTTGCTCAGGTTTCAATACAAGTACTCGCACCAAATATCAAATTTACACACCAAATAGCTTTGCATTACAAATAACTATTATAATGGCCAAATGATTTGTTTTTGTATCAGTAAAGCAGCTGTTACAGACATAGGTACAACCCGTATTAAAGAATAAATTCGTGCAACAGTTTTTGCGTGGTGACCTACGAACAGACAGATTTTTTGACGTGAATTATTACGTCTTATAAATCGATGAACGCCGGCTACACGCACGAAAAAGCATGACTCATTGTCACGTTCCGCCTGAGCCGTGCGTGCAAGCAAGAGCGCAGAACAAGCGAAGGCGAGGTCCGATCGGCGTAAGCGTACGGCTTGTAACACATCTTTTCTTATTACGTTATCACCGTCGTTCGTAAACCGATTTTACAGACAATATTTTTTTTTTTGTATTTCATCGCTGTCCTATGACACGTCTATACGTTCCTCATAATTTTCCTTTAATATCTTCTATGATACCGATATATTTAATATCGGTCAGTTTAAATTTTATTATATGTATGTCATTACTATAAATATAATAATAAACATTAATGAAATGGCGAACTACAAATGGGTATATGAATAGGCACTATGTTTACTAATAACCCTACTTATTACCTATAGAACTCTAAAGAGTAACAAAAAGACTCAACTTATATGGTTTTCTCATGGCTGCGATTTTCAGAACTGGACCAAATAGTCGAAAGGTTCTGCGATAACAAACATAAAAAAACAAACAGTCGAATTGATAACCTCCTTTTTTGAAGTCGGTTGAAAATTAAAACCCATGACGCATATTTGAAAATCACTTAAATCTCTGACCATTGCGTCCAAATATTAAAATTTTCTCAACGCGACCCTAAAGGTCCATTCGTCATAAATATTCAGCTGAGAATAAATATGGAGTGCACTTAACCGGCGTCGCAGACCTTTGAATAAACCAACGGGGGTATTAGCATCTCTGTAAAACATTTTGTGATCTCATGAAGGGTACTTCTCAAATTTAGTTGCTTGAATTTTAATCGTCAAATAGCACTTAGAGTAGGTACCCAGTGATATGTGGAAGCCATTTTAGTACAGTGAATAGAGACCAAATAAGGGGGGTTACCTTACAAACGGTCCGGTAGTTCTAAATTTTTTACACGTTGTCTAGGATGGTTGTTAAGTGTTTAAAATGCAAAATGCACAATTCCCCCCCCCTCCGCGCCTGCCGCCATCTTGAAAAAACCGAAAAAAATCGGCACTTTTTTTAGATTTTCACTTATATCTTTGTTTCGGTGCATTTTAGCTACAAAACAGTCTATTCAATGTTGTAGAGAATGAAATTCCCTATAATATACGTGTTAAATTTTGTTTGTAGGGCAGATAGTTCACGAGATATGATATTTTAAAAAATATTAAAAAATACGCATTTTCCGGAAAATTTTCAAACTTCTAACTTTAGAACGCTGTAATTAAATTTTGGCCGATTAAATTGGGGATTTTATTTATTTCTTGAACTTACGATCCTATCTTACAGGTTTGGCACCCAATGCGACAGTGTAGGTAATCTATTTTTCTATATCAATATTTAAACTCTATAGCAAACAATAATTAATGTAACTTTGGAAAATTCGCTCAAAGAACAAGAGAATAGATCAATTTTTTCGGCAACCGAAACCGGTGTGTGCATGGCACTAGTCAGGGACGTTTTGCCGAGCATGTTGGTTCTCCCACGCGGGACTGCAAACAACGTCGGTCGGCGCCGGCGCACGTACCCGACGGGCACGCACAATCCTACCCACTGTAGAACGCCTGGGTTGTAGATAATAAATAAGAAATAAGCTACTTTGAATTCCGATGTCTAAGTACACTCGGATCACGCACTTACATGAAACAAGTAGCGTCCGAGTAGTCATCTTAGTCAACCGAGATTTACTCTTCGATTGCATGGTCTTACAGTACATCATTTAAAGTCTGTTTTTTCTTTAATAATAATAATAATAATCTTTATTTCAGGCAATATTTACATTAAAAGATCTTATATAACGTAAACAGAGGCCCATATTATATACCTTATATCTAACATACATATAAAATAACTAACTAAACTACTTTGTTACACGTAGTGTCGGCAACGTGCGAGCGCTGTCGGCAGGTAATTGCCCCCGGAATTTCCGAAATACAACTCCCTGTGGCCAGAAGTCCTCCTTCACGAAGGTTTCCAGGTGATGGGTTGGTACTCTCACCACAAAAGAATTAAAATTCGTTTTGCGGCGAGACTCCAACCGTTCAACCCTCAATGAGAAAGTGGACTTCTTCACTATGTAGTCTACGACGTCTTGGACCTTCGTAGACCAGTGTAATCGGGACACATACAGCTGCGTCGACGGTACAGCAGGACGCAGCAGATGGTTCGGTCCAGTTAATGGGCACCAAGATTTCATAAATAAAAAAAATAGACTTTATATCTCTATCTATCTTAAATTAAACTAAATTAAACTTACATAATATTAAATTTTCTTAAATCTAAATATTTGCAACCAATTTCTGGTCGCGGAACCAACAGTTTGGTCAGGATATCTCTTGGACATATTCATACGTAACAAAAATAAAAATAAAAACTAATACTTATTAATAAAATATTTCAAAAAAACTAAAAAGCATAATCTTTTTTAATTTCACGCCTCTTATCCCATTTTAAATTGTAGCCCATGGGTACTCCCAGAAAAGTAAGTTGTTTTCTTTTTTCGACGGTCTGCGGTCACCTCGATTGACACTAATTGACTTTATATTTTCAAATTCAGTTTATTCCTGATCCCGTTGGAATTTCCAAAAATCCTTTAATAGCCTACGAAATATTGAAGAACCTAAGTACCATATTTCAAGTTTCTAGATGTTATCGTTTCGAAGCAGTACGTATTTCTCTTTTTAAATTGTTCATATTATCCCATGGGAATCAGATATTTTCCTGTTGTAAAAGTACCGTAAACATTGACCCAGTTAATCCGTTATCTCCACACCAAATTTCATGAAAATCCGTCTAGCAGTTTTTGCATGATTCGTGCACGGACAGACACAAAAAAAAATCAAAAACTGGTGTTTTGATATCTAAACCGAAAGAGGTTGGAAGAAAATCATTATCTTTCCTAGGAGAGAAACTTTTTCTTTCAATATTATTATGTAACTGTATGACCTTGAAAAAAAATTGTTACCTACCAGTTAGGTCATAAGCACACATCGCCGCTTATCAGAACGACATTTGATATCGCAAAACACTTATTTTGGACTATAAAAAACCTAAACACTATTCAAACATTTGCGCGTTTTGAAAAAACGGCTGCATGCAAGAAATTTTAGTAAATTGGATGCGGTTTTTACAGTTGCACCGATTATTGCATGTTTAACTCAAAATCTAGTAAGTATTATCACCTTGATTCGCTGAATAGAAGCCGAATTATCTATACATACTTATTTTTTTTTACTGGTCGGAAGATAAGGCAAAAGCTAGTATATTTTTTTAATAACATTAAATTAAAAATTTATAAAACCCCCGACACAATAAACATATATAAACACAAACGGCTAAACATATTTTCATGAAACATGGCTGGAAGACTCGGGATAAAATTATCTATGACACAAAAAATCTAAACGAAAATCGGTTAATCCGTTAAACTTATAACAACCCTCTTTTTTTAGGTCGGGGGTTAAAAAGAAACCCACAACCTGTTGACTCGATGCTTCGCAAAGCTTATGCCAGCATTTTAGAATAACCTAGGAATTCTAAACGTTGAGTTTGCAATTCACGGGCAATAATGCAGACTGAAATAACAACTGCTGGCGTTTTTTGTTTCACGATATGAAATCTCTGCAGATTTTTCTATTTACATCGAACGGCTGCTGGAAGCCGCGGCGTAGATAATTTAATTCGTAAATAAATTTTATTAATATTTTACCTACACTCTTTTAATACACTCTAAGCAATAGCGACGGTGAAAGGGAATGGAACATTTTTTTATCCGACTGCGTAGGGTGTTTGAGATACCTATCTCACTGCACCGTTGCCGTAAATAAACAATTTTGCAGGTGCAGCTTTATGTGAGTCAATTATTTAAGCAACTTTAAAAAAGGAGGTTCTTAATATAGTTAATGTTTTTTAAGTCTTTGGTACCTCAGAGCTCTGTCATTTTTAAATACGTTTGAAAAAAAAAACGGTTTGTATTTGAAATTTAAAAAAAATATTTGAAAGGGTTCAGTTTGGTTTTTATCAAAATCCAGTTTTAATGATTCTATGTGGGACGTGGAACTGATGAAGCAGACCAAAAAATATATGCTTAATATTGGCACAATCTGTAGCCTAAGGAGCTTGGTAGATTTTAATAAGGTGTTTAATTTTTTTTACTGAACTCTTTCATAGTAGGGTAAAGTTTATAAATTCTTATAAGTTCCCTTTTAAACGTTATTTTATTAGACGAATCCTTGCATTTGTTGACGGGTAGTGACCGCACATTTCTAATCTTATGGTACCCTAAAGGTTTATGTTAAAATTTTAAGCTATTCCGTCCTGCCTGACCCATCCTAAGATAACAAATTTTAATATAAACACAAGTCAAGTTATTCTATAAAGTTAAGGCACGGGGTACATTTATCGGATTGAGTATCTTACTCTATTACTTTTGTTATTTACGTCTTGGTCTTCAACATATCATAGCAAACTACAAAGATTTTATGCATAATGATTGTCATTGTTGCTAGAAATAAAAACGTTTTTACAATCATTTGAATTTAGAATAACATCACTTTACTATGCCTTTTCATTTGACACCATGTTGTTGCAATAATTAACAACTAGTCGGTCATCTTGGGTGTTACGTCATGTTGGATTTAAGAATGACGTCACACAGCTGCAGACGTATTTACGGAGACTCGATACCGTTTCCGTTCGATTCAGATCGAGTGAAAAATTTTCCGAAGTCGAATCTATCGACTTCGGAATCTTTATTCTAGGCGTTTCTGACAGCCACGGAAAATTTTCCGAATCCCTAAGTCACATATGACATTCGTTTTCAATACCAACATCAGCCCATCTCGAAAGTTTTCGATACCAACATCAGCCCATCTCGAAAGTGTTCGACGAATTTTCCGATATCGAATATCGAAGCTCCCTGAATACGCCTGCTGATCCCTGCATTGTGGTTCAAACTAAATGTGTAGGTATACAAAATTTCAGCTCAATCGGTTGGAGATATCTGCTTCAAAATTGAGTTGCAAGATTTCACCTGAAAAACATTCATTGCAAGTTAAATAAAAGCTTGTAATAAATAAATTTAATAGGGACCATAGCAGGCCTACTCTATCTAAGACAGTTTTTAGGGTTCCGTACCCAAAGGTTAAAAACGGGACCCTATTACTAAGACTTCGCTGTCTGTCCGTCATGGACAGTTGAAATTTTCATAAATTATGTATTTCTGTTGCCGCTATAACAACAAATACTAAAAACAAAATAAAATCAATATATATACAACATACAACATTATGTTTTTTTCATCAAGTACAAATATTTTAAGATTCAAACATGAAAGAGAAATATAATTACGTAACATATAAAGAGAGAGTGCGTTTTCATCGGGTCAGGCATAATTTTTTCGAAAGAAAATCATCATCTTTACATGAAAGTATTATATTTGTTACCGGCAATCTGTATAATGCAGGTATTCTATATAATCCCTAGGCAATATATGTAATACCTGGGGCGTTCAGGCAATGTATAAAATATTATTAATATTAATGTGCATTACATACTCTGCCTAGGTAATATGTACAATGCCCAGGGATTATATAGAATACCTACTTGGCCACCGGAAATGTATAAAATAAATAGATTTTGGTCTGTATTATTTATCAATGTTATGTAAGTACCTTCCTACGTCTGAAATGACGGACCAATGAAAGGTGTGCCGTTTGCTTAAAATCTACTTAATAAAATTACCGATTGGGCTCCTCCTCAAAAATAATCTTTATAATAGGGTTGGCATTTTTTGCAAAATAATTAAGTCTTTATGATCTTACTTTATTATTCATTACCTTAATTACCTTTTATTTAATCAATCAATTATTCTTTAAAAAAATCCTCAAAAAAGTAGAGTAGCTCTCTGTAACTAGAGTGTGTAACAAAGAGGGGCTTACAAGCCGAAAGTGGATTCTAAAGCACAAGGACCAACTTGATAAGAGCAACTTTATTTTTCTCATCTCAGTACATTTCGTTCTCAGCACTCAGCTGATTTGTATGGTAGAGTGAAAAATAAAGTTTCTCTGATCAAGTAGCCAATCTGATTAAGCCATATCTCGCGAAGAACCCGCCCTTCGGACGCCCTCCGGCCAGATAGGATGACGATCTGTGAAAGGCTGCAGCTCACGTCTTTTATCCCCGAGGGGGTAGGCACAGGTATTCCATCTCTGGGAACACCCACTTTTCACGAGAATATTCGCCCCATAAACGTGATAGGTGGTGAGCCCATCGCCGGGCCGGGTATGTTACACATGCCTCAGAACTAATTCTGGGGCATGTGTGGTTATGCGGGTTTTCTCACGATGTTTTTCCTTCACCGTCGAGCTAGTGATGAATATGTACTTAAATTTTGAAAAACGTATTGGTACATGCCAGGTTTTGAACCTGAGCCTCACTAATTATCATCATGTGAAGCAGGCTTTTTTAACCTTAAGGCTATCACTGCTCTTCAAGTTGTTCAAAATAATGTCATAAATACAAAATAATTAATCTAATAATTTTGTAAAAAAAATAACAATGTTTATTGCCTACCTACTCAAAATTGAGTACTCAAAAATAAATATTTATTCTTAGCTCACTAGGGCCTGTGCAAGGAAACATTAAACATTGAAAACTCTTTCGATACATTACCGGCTGCGCATTGGGTATTATATATAATACCTAGGCAGAGTATGAAATAAATAATATTTTATACATTACCTGCACGTTTTCGGCATTATATATATTGCCTAGGGATTATATATAATACCGGATTACACAGATTGCCGGTAACATATATAAGTATTTTAGTTTATTACGATACTTTATTGTATGTGGTATAAGTATATTTTATCAACATATATTAGTATTAGGATTTACCGTAATGTTATGTGTCATTGTTTATTTTTATTATTTGCGGTCAATTCCGCCAAATTATTTCAGCTTAGCCTGATGGTTGACCGGTAGATAATGCCTTTAGGCATTTAGTTCACCATTTGTACCTACATTATCTTGGATGAATTTAAACTTACTTACTACTTAGGTACTTACTTTTCTTCAAACAAAATATGCAATAGCTTAAAACATATTATTTTGTAAGTATGATCTGATTTTAGCTCAATTTTCGATTGGGTACCTAGTGTGCGTGTATTGTTTATGTACCTACAACTTATTAGATTTTTGAAAATTTATGTACCTACTACGAAATTATCTAAAAAAGTAAGAAAAACTATTCCGAAAATTATTTTGTATTTTTTTTGATCTACCCTTTAAATATTTGCACTTAATTTGAAATGACCATGTATATTTTCTTTGCTATTTCCCTCTTCCCCTTTCATATCTTATCTTTTTTATTCTAAATACTTTATAATGTGTGCACTATCCTTAACGCAGTATGGCTGGTTCTGAAGCCATAAGGAAATAGTTAATTGTAACAATAAAGGACTTTACAAGTTTAAGGTCTTGGGTTCACTTGAATTGCATGGAGATAACGGTTAATTCCGGTTAGTAAGTTTTAGTAGATAGCCGCTTGTATATCACGATCTGCGTGCTCATTTGTATATATACGAGTATAAAACAAATAAATGTATTCTATTCTCTTCTGTTATGCTCTGTTCTGTTCTGCTCTGCTCTGCTCTGCTCTGTTCTGTTCTGTTCTGTTCTGTTCTGTTCTGCTCTGTTGTATTCTATTAAATCTTTGATTCATCTGTGGAGTTATGACTATTTCGTCATATAAGTGTAATAGTCTGACCGCAAGCCCTGTACCTACCACGCCTTAGGTAAGTGCGTGGTAAAATGGAGCAGATCAGACCTTTAGCGCACTTACCTCTCCTATCCTCTACAAAATTGTAATACGGTCACTAATTGGTCAGCATATGTGGTCAGTGAATCGACCAATCAAAATGGACCTTGGCTTCCCACCACGCCCAAGTCTTGCTAGTATTGATAATTTAACTAGCTGCTTAGTGAAATTATAATGTCCCTAAGATTGTCACGTGATATTGTATGAAACTAGCTTTTACCCGCGGCTTCCCTCGCGCACGTTTATTTCACTCCCTTAGGGGTTGATTTTTGCAAAATCCTTTTTTAGTGGATGCCTACACCGTATAAGCTGTCTATGTGCAACATTTCAAGTCTCTAGACCCAGCGGTTTAGGTTGTGCGTTGATACATCACCAGTCAGTCAGTCAGTTTATCATTTTATATAATAAATAGATTAAGATGAATGACAAAAGTCCGTGCAATAAAATACCATGGAATTATATATCACGGCTTTTACAATAACACTGCGACAATACTTACAAGAATTGCTCGATTTTTAATAATATTAGACTTATTCCGTAGTCTTAAAATATTTCCACCTCCGAAATTAATTTTTAGAAACTAACAATTACCCTGAAAGATTAACTTTTCTATACAATATCGCCTCTCGCGACCCCGGCGGAGTTAAAATCTACCATTTTCTGAAGAGAATGACTCTTTCAAAGCTTCTTTTGTTGAAAAGAAAGCGCATTGTCGAATCCAATAGAGAATAGGTACCTACAAGAATAATTAAGTTACGAATTGTACCTTTGTTTAAGTTGCATCTCAGAGAAAAGTTACTTTAAAACTGTTCTAAGGTGAATTATGTCAACTTGTAAGTCATTTCACATCTCTTAAATCCCCTTCAGCCTAAATATTCTATTGAGTAGGTACTAAGTTAGTAAGTTGTGTTGATATCTGTGGGAAAATTATAGCTTATACAACACTAGCGACCCGCCCCGGTTTTGCACGGGTGCAATGCTAACACTAAAACCTTCCTCTTGAATCACTCTATCCAATAAAAAAAACCGCATCAAAATCCGTTGCGTAGTTTTAAAGATTTAAGCATACAAAGGGACATAGGGATATAGGGACATAGGGATATAGGGACAGAGAAAGCGACATTGTTTTATACTATGTAGTGATGTAACAGAATAAGCGTAATCCCTGAAATTAGTTTATTTAGTGTCGACTACTTAATCGATTTCAGCTATGTTTAATATGTGTTAAATATTTATGAAAAATTAATTAACACTACTGAATTTAGGACGATCTATGGAAACCGTACTATTATTGCTCTTTATTTAAGAAAAATTTGGTGAGATAAAACTAAATTACGAATGCATCATATTTTTTAATATTTAATAAGATAATGGGGGTGTATGAGGAATTGCGCTTATTCTGTAAAAGAAGTAAGCATTTAATTGTTAAATTTTTTTTTTAATCGGTCTAGTAGTTTCGGCGCCCATTTCTTAAAAATAACCAACAAAAAATATCTTTATAATTTTTGTGTAGGTAGATAGAAGAAATCTGTTCAATGAAGCTACTACCGTCAAATTAATATTTTGCCTAATCTATATCTCTATCTTATATTTACCAATAAATGAAGGTAAATTTTAGGCTAAATGTCTCAACAAAAAATCGAAAAGTACTGAACTACTCATGACGAAAGGAAAAGATCAAAAGAAATCTTACCACTAATAAGTAGTTCTGTTTAAAGTCTACCATCCCGTATTAATTCAATGTAGTTGAATGAATTTACTTCAACTCTGTGCAATACCAATCCCAATTTCTAAAATAGAGCAGTACTCGTAACATAAATAATTCAACTTTGAAGTTTAGGTAGTAACTATTTAAAATTATGATAAAAGTTAGCAAATATACGAAGTAACGCAGTAAGTAAATTATGATGTAATTTCCAAATCTACAATAAAGTTTGAAAATGCTATTTAACATGAAACGAGAACTTCAAAAACATTGCATGAAAACAGAGTAAACTTTAAATCTGATAAGAACGAAACTTCCAAAGTACCTACTCAAACTCTCACAGCTGGCTCGAAGCAACAAAATCGTTTATTCATATGATCGAACTTATTCTTTGCCACTCCTAGAGGCAATTTAACTTTTAGTTTATTTTGCGGGGATGCCTTTGTACCGTCTTGGGCGTGAAGTGGCGCGTCTGCGCCTTATACATTCTACGCTCGACGAGATTACTAATTCACAATCCAATTCTTGCTCACGTCCCCTCTGAGATTATTACTGGAAGATTTAGAGCGGCAATGGATGGTGATAAAGTCGATTAAGTCGTAGTAAACTTGAATTATAGTCCCTGAGCATTGTGCAATGGTTTGAATTGCACCTCTCGGTGAATGGAATATACGGGGCTCGAGTCCTAGTGAAAAGAAGTGTCAGTGGCACTGTTGCCACTGACACTAAGTCGGAAAATTATTTTGATTAATCTCGAAAAAATCTGGTTTATAAATAATTATGAAGCTATCTGCCTGCGTGAGTGTTTGCAAAATCGTTCACTTTTGGTACTGTAACTCCCTTGTTTTATTTAACAACTAGCTATTCAGAGCGGTTTCAACCGCTTAGTTCTCGTATCCGTGGGAATACGGAAATAAAATAAAACCTATGCTACTCATTGATAATGTAGCTTTCCATTGGTAAAAGATTTTTTTGAAATTCGTAGTGTTTATTCGCTACAAACATACAAAACTTTCCTCTTTATAATATTAGTGTAGATGTTAGAAGTGTACTCGTATATACACAACGCAATGGTTCCATAGATGCTTAAGTAAATACCGAATCCACTTTTACTAATAATTGATTGAAATATTATTATGCTTTTAAATAATGCTAATTTACTTTTAAATTCATATTTTTTATACAATGCGTCACAGAATAAGCGAAATTCCTCATACACCCTTAAGTGTATATAAATTTTTTTTCGGTTCGATCCCCGCTCGGGGCCAACATTTGTGTGCATAAACATGTCTTTTGGCTTCGTGTCTGGGTGTTTAGTATTTATTTAAGTATGTTTATCAGTTGTTTAGTACCCATAGTACAGGCCCTGCCTAGTTTGGGACTAAATAACCGTGTGTGAATTGTAAAAAAAATATATATAAAAAATGTGATGCATTCGTACTTTAGTTTTGTTTAAACAAAATTTCTTAAATAAAGAGCAATAATATTAGTAGGATACATTTTACACATTAAACATATTTGAAATCGATTAAGCAGTTGATACTCAACAGACTAATTTCAGAAATTGCGTATTTGTATATTTTATTATTTGCGAAATTGTATATTATGAGGATAATATAGGTACAATAGGTACCAATGTTCAACATATGGAATTGTTCGTTAAGATCTTAACAGTTCATTTTGATTGAACATAATCTCCATGGTCCAATCCCGCGGGGACGTCCCAGGCCTTTCTTCGAGAACAATGTTCCTTGAATTAACTCGGGGATTCGAGACAACTACGTTTCCAAGTGTGTGGTCTAAGGTAATGGAATTTTGCTAAATATTACTAAAATCCTGTTTTTCGGGTGCGAAGGTTACTTTTAAATAGAAAGGCAAAGTTCTTAATGCTGTATATTATCTAATATCATGTAATGTTGTTGACTACACATAATAAGTGGCCAGGAAATATGTTTTTCGTCTCTCCGGGTGGAAAACATAAATTTCGGCCCGCTGCGTTACCTATACAAAATTGCCGTTTTCCGCGTCCGTCGATAAGAAAAAAAGTATACACACCTCGGGAAGTAAATAAGAAAGCCTCCAATCACATGTTTGTAGACCTCGGCCTCGCCTCGGTCGACAATTGCCTACATGTGATCTGAGACATTTCTTATTTTACTTCCCTAGGTGTGTAAATTGTGTAATATAGGTACTATTGCTAGGTGCCAGTGGCAATAGTTGCACAAGCGTTAATTTTCCCGTGGGAATGAGATATGTTCCAACATAAAAAAGTACCCTACTTGTTGACTTAATTACCTACTCAGTTATCTCCACACCATATTTAATCAAAATCTGTCCAGTAGTTTTTGCGTGATGCTTGCACAACCAGAGAGTCAAAAATTCAAAAAATAGGTGTTGTGATATCTCAATCGATAAGCGCAACAATTTAAAAAATATATTTTATGTACAGACACGGTCTCGTTACAGTTTTATTATATGTATGGATATAGATTAGATATCCCCTAGCTTAAAGAGCCTAGGTTAAAGAGCCCGCTTCTCATGGTGATAATCAGTGAGACTCAGGTTCAAATCCTGGCATGAACCAATGAGTTTTCTAGGGAAACCATCGTGAGGAAACCCGCAGGTCTCAAAATTCATTCTGAAGCATGTGTATCTAACAGACCCGGTCCGGCGATGGGCTCACCCTATCACGTTTAGGGGTCGAATATTCTCGTGAAAAGGGGATTTATGGGGGATACTAGGAGATAAAACCATTAAGATTGTTTATATCCCCTAGCTGTTTCCGCTATATCTTTTCACTTGGAACAGGAAGGGATTCAGGCGTGTCCACACGAGAGACAGGTCGCCGCGGTCGGCGATAACCGTTTCATTGCGAATATCGTGCGTCATCGGTTCTAATCCCTGGTATTGCTGCTCCCATTGACAATCTACCAATGAGTAGACGCTGTGCAGAGCAGAATCACTATAGCTTAGGCTCTATAAAAAGGAAATCCGCAGGTCCCTCCGAATGTGTAACAGACCCGCGGGCGTATTCACGGAGATTCGAAATTCGATATCGGAAAATCTGTCGAACACTTTAGAGATGGGCTGATGTTGGTATCGAAAACTTTCGAGATGGTCTGATGTTGGTATCGAAAACTAATGTCATATGTGACATAAGGATTCGGAAAATTTTCCGTGGCTGTCAGAAACGCCTAGAATAAAAAAATTTTTTCCCTAAATCTGAATCGAACGGAAACGGTGTCGAGCCTCCTTGAATACGCCTGCTAGTCCGGCGATGGGCTCACCACCTATCGCGTTAAGGGGTCCAAAGATTATAGTGGTGAAATTCGCGTATTTCCTGAAATGGAATACCTACCTCTGCCTACCCCCTAAAAGGCTTGAGATTATTTATTACTTTAGGCTCTATACCTATTATAAGGCATTGACAATAGCCAAATCTCAATTGATTCCGTTTTCGTTTGTTTTAAAATAGCAAATTAAAAACCACTTGCTAGGTAATTAACAGCCAAGCAATGTAACTCTATTGGGTTACAACTGTAGGTCAACGTTGCATTTCCAGATAAGCTGATCGCTCTTAGGCATTAAGTATTTTTTTCCTTTAAGTATTATGGGTTCAGTAAAAAATATAATCTCACGCCTTTTTTATCCCCGAGGGGGTAGGCAGAGGTACTCCATTACTGGATATACCCACATTTCACGAGATATATTGGACTGGAGCCCATCGCCGGACCGGGTCTGTTAACACATGTCTCAGAATTAATTCTGAGACCTGCGGGTTTCCTCACGATGTTTTCCTTCACCGTCGAGCTAGTGATAAATATGTAGGTACGTAAGTTTTTGAAAAACTCATTGGTACTAGCAGTTAATAAATGAAAATTCTATTTTACATTGTATTATTTTTCTATGCGCCACCTACGTAATGGACAAAAATCTTTGCACATTTTATCGATTTTATTCCGACAGAATTTGATAGTGCCACGTCTATATTTAAGTTGCTCTGTGCTTTCCAACAATGGGGCTTATTGAGCCCATGCTCGGTACAAAGATTGATTTATGATTGGTACGTTTAATGGCCGAGTGGCTTTGGTTCAATGGTCTAGCATTTTTTATCGTTGAACGAGTCGTGTAGATGTTACAAAAGTTCATATATAACAAAAATATGGAAGACAGTTAATCGTCGCTGTACTGTGTGTGAATAAATCTCTACACTGGCCTCAGAATCAATTCTGAGATCTGCGGGATTTTTCACCTTACCCTTCACCATTTAGCTGGCGATAAAAAATAAGTAGATCAGCCCTCCTAGCCAAGTGGCATTTTACAATCTAATCGAATGTTCTTTTAGATTGACATGTATGGGAGTGACATTAGCGTTAGCGCTCGTTGACAAGTGCTTATGTCAATCCCATACATGTCAATCTAAAAGAACATTCGATTAGATTGTAAAATGCCACTTGGCTAGGGCGGCAGGTTTCCTCACGATGTTTTCCTTCACTGTCGAGTTATATTGATACGTATTACGTAAGTTTCTGAAAACTCATTGGTATATTTATTTATTTATTTTACTTCATGTACCAAGAAAATGTACACATGGCGAACTTAATGCCTAAAGGCATTATCTACCAGTCAACCATCAGGCTAAGCAGAAATAATTTGGCGGAATATTATTACCAGGATTCGAAGTCGAATCCAAGACCCACGCATAAAAGGCGGGCTTACTAACCGCAGCTCTATCACAACTCTAAGTCTTTAATAACATTACTTACATATGCTCACGCCTTATTCTTGACGGGGTAGGCAGAGAGAATAGACCGGCACCTGCTACGACCCTGGCACAGCTCACGCACTTCATCTACATCTATCAATCATGATCGATGTAAGGACGCCTAGGTCGTCCTCTGTCGACACGGCTACTCACAATGCCCTTGTAAAATTTGTCACTTTAGCTTTAAAAAAACCGGCCAAGTGCGAGTCGGACTCGCGCACCGAGGGTTCCGTACAACCTTGCAAATTTATGGTTTTCGTAATTTTTTCTTTATCTATGCTATAAGACGTTGCTTCGTACCAAATTTCAAGATTCTGAGTTCACGGGAAGCACCCTGTAGGTTTTGATTCCCTTGCAAGTGTCGAAAATTTGCGGCATAAACGGCTGTATCTTTTGATTGCGTTGGCTTAGAAGTTTGATTTTTTCACAGCTTCAAGGGACAGTAGACCTGAGTAATTGATATAAATTTCAGCTTCATACCTCCACGCGTTCCTGAGAAAAAGGGTCTTGACAGACGGACGGACGGACGGACAACAAAGTGATCCTATAAGGGTTCCGTTTTTTCCTTTTGAGGTACGGAACCCTAAAAATCGGAGACATGTGTAAAAGACCCGGTCCGGCGATGGGCTCACCACCTATCACGTTTAGGGGTCCAAAGAATATTTCGTGAAAAGTGGGTATATCCAGAAATGGAATACCTCTAACTATACTCGGGGATAAAAGGCGTGAGATTATAATTAGTATTATTAAACAAATTTTTACTAGAAATCAAACCAAATAGTGGCATTACTGCTCTATATACAGGGGACCAGAAAACTATTAT
The DNA here is from genome assembly GCA_963855545.1 of Ethmia dodecea. NCBI lineage: Eukaryota > Metazoa > Arthropoda > Insecta > Lepidoptera > Depressariidae > Ethmia > Ethmia dodecea. The sequence continues at coordinate 2,883,049 of OY979452.1, forward strand.
ATTTAGACGGACAATGACAAGTATGACCACCAATACAAGCGATTCTCACTGGTCATATTAGTATGACATGCCAGTATGACCACCAAGAAACGGGGCTCTATACCTATGTATAAATATTCATCATACCTGTTCCGCGTCATTTCACCCGCGTAGTTCCCGTTTCCATGGAAATACGGTAATAAAGTCAAAGTCAAAATCAAAGTCAAAATGTTTTATTCAAAATAGGAACTTACAAGTCCACTTATTGAACGTCATTTCAACTCCACCGCTTCAGCATGTATGGTTGAGGAGAAGAAGCGGGGCAAGAAACTCCTCAACACAATATTCTTTTAATCAATTGTTACATATTACTAAATTGGGTTACATAATTTCGTTTGTTTTTCGCTATCGTATTGCGCTGGACTGGAGGAAATCTGTTCCAATCATCATTGTCATTTATATAGTCATCTAGTTTGTAATATGCCATTTTACAAAGTACATGTTTAACATGAGTTTTGAACACAGTTTCAGGCAATTTCAAAATATCTTCTGGTATTTTATTATAAAAGCGTATGCAAAGCCCCACAAAAGAATTATTAATTTTACTTACTTATAATATAATATATAGCCTATGGTAATCAGGGATGTAGTAGCAATCTAATGACAAAAGAATTTTGGAAATCGGTGCAGTAGTTTTTAAGTTTTACAATTACAAACATTCAAAAATATAAATCTTTCCTCTTTATAATATTAGTATAGATATTAGTGTAGATAACTTGTATGTAGTAATAGATCTCAATGAATGCTGCATCTCGGATTAGTGGTATATCGACGAGAGCTTCGTTTCTGTTAGTCAAGGCTTCAGGTGAACAGAGGGCTGGCAGCTTATTCTTTGGCAGAGATAAGCTGCTTATCTCGGCCAATGAATTCCTTTGGGTCTCGTGGTCCGACTGGCTAGTCCAACGGATGGTCCGAACGACAAGGTTTTTTTTTCGATTTTCGATATTACTTATTGGATTTACTATTTTATTGGAGTTATATTTTGTTTAGATCACCTGTTAAGCCTAATTATGGCAATCAGGGTTTTAAGTTTTTATTTTGAGCAACCTATACCATTTTTTTTGTTTTTTTTTTTTTATACTCATGACACGAGGTTAAGGAGTTTGATTTTTGTGCCAAGAACAGAAGAAACATGTGTCATACTTTACATTTCATTTGACATTAGAAATATGTGTCACACTTTACATTTCATTTGACATTAAATAGCCAGTTCTAGACTAGCAACTATTATAGTGGAATTTTGGGATTGTTTCCGAACGCAAGAGGACTTTATTAGGTGCCTAGTTCAGGTGAAATCAAATAAAAGTCAAAGGCTTTTGAGTATTTTTCTTAATATCAATACCATACTATGATGTTTAGAGTCATTTCAATTTAATACCTATAAATATAGCAGAAATTTTCAAATAAAGGCGGAAACCCACCATTCCGTAATAGACAACGTGATTTTACTTTTCCACTGCAAGAGTCGTAAGCACAATTGAAGCTTTACACTTTTAGTGCGAGTCTGACCTCTAAGGTGATTGTAATAAAAACGTTACAAAGTCCAATGTGTCAAGCTCCGTGTGCTCTTGACTGTACAACCGCAGTACATGATTCCGTTTACCGCGTGCATGGCGTTGACAGCGTTGAGCTACCGCTACTCTTCAACTTCTTCTCCCCAACTATAAATACCGAAGCGGTGGAGTCGCAATGACTTTCGATAAGATGACTTATAAGCCGCTACATTCAATAAAAACTTTTGACTTCGACTTATTTGAGCAAGCCACGCGTGTACCAATGACGTCAGTTCATGGTAATTATTTGTGGGTTACAGTGGTCATAATTACATAAATTTTTTAACCGACTTCAAGAAAGGAGAAGGTTTCTCAATTCGACCGTGTATAAATATATTTTTTATGTGTGTTAGCGGATAGCTTCGTCGTTAATTACTCGATTTTGATGATTCTTTTTTTGTTGGAAAGCTGTAAAATTAAACGGTGTGGTAAAATAATTTTCACCTCTCTAACCTTGCAAAGGAACATTTTTTCACCGAAATTAGGGAGTAAAGTCCACTTTTACTCTCTGTTTTAAAGAGTGAGTTAAAGTACCGGATATCCGGTTGTCAATTCAAATTCAAAACCAAAAAGATTGAAAACCTCCTTGCGTCGGTTTGAAATTGTTTGAAAAGTTTTTATCAAAAAGTTTTTAGTTTAGAAACGTTCTAAAACTATAGTTGGGATTTTCATTATGTTGCCACCAGTACAGAATTTTTGAAAAACGTAGTCTGGAAATTTACTTTCCTGGAATTGTTCCAAAGAATATTATTAGAATTACGTAAAAATACTTAAATAGTGGATAATTATTATTATAAATAAAATATTATCTTTAAATATCAAAACATCATTTTGTAAAAGTTTTATCGGCAACAAGTTTCAGAACGCACCCTAAAAGAAAAATGAGTTTCATTTGTTTCGTCGTGTTTTGTTGTTTGGCGGTTCGGTTGTCACCTTTGTGTTGAATTTTTTCAAAATTTATGCAAGAAAAGATGTTATATAGTGAGGATGAAAACGACCAACTGACACCTAGTGAGTGTAGGTACTTATTTCAATTACTGATTTGTACTCATTTAACTACTTAGTTAGTTTCCTTTGCTCGCTTAGAGAGGTGAAAAGTTCTGTACATCAACACGAGAGGAAGTTTTTTGCATTTCGCTCTGTGAATATCTCGATACGAAATATCATGTCAGTGTTTAAGCCACTCGCTACGCTCGTGGCTCTACACACTGACATGATGTTAAGTATCTCGACATTCACCGTCTCTCGCAGCAAAATCTAACTTACCTCTCTTGTTGTGTAAATAACTATAAACCAGGAAAATCGAGGGGAATCTTCGAAAATCGGACACTAGTGCTTTTTACTTTATTAGGTTTCCTATTTGAAGTCTTTTTTTGTATAAAATTACCTATCTGGTAAAGCGAGGCTCTCCGTGAACGACAGGTTTCCGCCGTAAAGCATTGTTTATTTTCATTTTATTGTGACTAATCACAAGTTGATTCAATCCCATCCCATAGGAGAAGATATCATTATAGATTATCCAATCAATCTTAGCCTAGACTGAATAGGCGTAGAGCGCATGAGGATTTATCGTTCAATTAGAACTATAGGACTAGATCCTAATTGATCTGCGTCTAATCAAGTCAGATATTCTGAGCTAACATGAAGACGTATTGGCTACGATGTAATTTTACCCAAGTCTTAGCGTTTTTAACCGACTTCAAAAAGGAGGAGGTTATCAATTCATCTGTTTTTTTTTTTTTTTTTATGTTTCTTCCCTCAGAACTTTCAACCGGGTGAACCGATTTGGATGATTCTTTTTTTTATTTGAAAGCTGGTGCTTCCAGATTGGTCCCATTTAAATTTTGTCCAGTTCCGACAACAGCATCTATGAGAAAACCATGTAAGTTGAAGATTGAAGTCTGTTTTTTTTACCTCGAGGGTATATAAGGCATTCTATTGTACATACCTTGTTAGCGACTGACTGGTGCCAAGGTTTTATATGAAGGATTTATTTGTATATTGACATATTCCTTTTTTACATTTGTTTTTAGTGGTCAGTTTATGCTGTTAAGCAATAAATGTTTCTTCCATAAAAGCGAGCTTTCTTCAAGTCTTGTTCATATTCTTTTAACTACAGTCCACATCGTTTGGCAACAACCAGCATATTTTGTGGACCCCCAAACGTGACAGGTGGTGGGCCCATCGCCGGAAGGGGTCTGTTACACATGCCTTAGAATCAATTCTGGGGCCAGAGGGCTTCCTCGCGATGTTTTCCTTCACCGTCGAGCTAGTAATAAGGATGTTGAAGTTTTGTTGAAAACTTACTGGTACAAGTACATGCCCTCGACAGGATTTGAACCCGAGCCTGGAGCATGAGAAACGGGCTCTTTATTCAGAGCGCTATCACAGCTCTAATGTAGGACTAGAGAATGTATAATATAAAATGTTTTTTTTCCATGCATGTAGGTTTATGTAATTTGTAATTTTATAATAGCCTTTTAAATTTATATTCAAGAGGTTGTTGGATGGCTCCTTAATTATTAAAACAGAATTTCACAGTATCCAAGGTATAATTATGTCTAAATAGGTGGAAGTACTAGAAGCTGTACTTTAAAATGATGATAAACTAGCAGCACCCCGCCGTTTCACCCGCGTAGTCCCGTGAAAATATGGGCATAAAATATAGGCTATGTGTTATTCTGATGTATAAGTATATAACTGTAAAATTTCATCCAAATCCGAAAAGATTTTTTACGTGAAATAGGAACTAACATCCATACATCTATCCATCTATACATCCACACATACAAACTTTCGCGTTTATAATATTAGTAAGATAAATAAAACGAACAAGTTTTCGTTACTCGAACTTTCTTTATTTCTTAATAAATATCTTGCTAAAGTCATTGACTCAAATCATCTTTTTACCAAATAATTAATCTTTAATTATAGTTGCACTTAAGTAACATTGTATTTACACGACAAAACTACGTTTTCATGTTTAAATTTAAATTCAACAAAAATTTCGTACTTACATATTTTTGATCATTTTACAAAATTAAAAGCTTAATATGATATAGTTTAGTGACTAGATATTTTTATATATACATACTCTGTATATAAGATAATGATTTTCTACTCGCGTTTTCCTACAAAACATTCTACTAAAGCCTTCAAATTGTATGTTTTGGTTACTTTAGACAAAATACTACAATGCTTCTGTCTATTAATTTGATTATATTTACGAGTACATACATAGGTACATTAAATTATTATGGATTCATTTAGGAACCCTGTTACCTGTATATATATATTAGTTCTATATGAATATACCTTATATACATATTAAATAAAGTAACTTTAATAAACTCTACACTATATTACTGTACTATACAGAATATTGAAGGCAATTAACTATAAAAACAAAATTACATTGAATTGAGCAATAAAAGATGCAATAGATACTTTAAAAATAAATGGATTAAATTATAATACTTATATATAATTTAATAATGAGTTTGTACAATTTAAGTTTTTTTTAACTTATCTACAATATTTTTTAAAATAAAAATATATATTTTTTAAACTACTCTATTGCTGGTGTTTAGGCGCAAAATTTCAACTTCGTAAAATCGTTCGGCCCATTTTCTAGTCACCCATGAGATAGGACACCGCAACAGAATTTCGCTTTGACAAATTTACTATTTGCCAAAAAAAAAAATTGGTTCATTAGGCTTAAAATTGGTGGCATTCAACAAACATGTCTACTTATATACAATTTAGTTTTTAAAATTAATAGCGGGTTTTTAATTTTTTGCGCCTAAACTGCTTTATTAAGCTCCACAATCAGTTACTTATAATCGTCTGTGAAAATGCGAATTTCTTATGGAAAGTTTACTCACTGAATACAACACGGCATTTTTTTAAATTTGCTACAAAAAAAATCTGGTGATGAAATAAATTATCTAAATTTACAAATTTATTGGAAAATATTACACGAATTGTTGAATTCTTAAGATGTTTTAGAAATAGTCGTGACAAGACGACAATTTATGATAATTTCAGACAATCGTCGCATATGTCACACAACATAAAGGGGGCTAATTCTGCTAAATGTCAACGGTCTTAGGTAATTGGATGACTATGACATATCAATGGTCAGACAATGGTGTTATTTTGACACTTTTCAGAGCAAATAACACCATCGACTGACCATGTCATTGTCATTGTCATCCAACTGTAAACGTAGAAATTTAGTAGAATTGGCCCCCAGTTCGCAGCCAAACTCGTAAAGAAGAGAGAGTTTGAGTTTATCAAAATCTTAATAAATAATTGTGATATTTTATTGCTGATTTATTGTAGTTTTTAAGCTATTATAATGACTAGAAGAACATATTATTTTATCGCTGTACTCACTCAGTAGGTAATTGTTACAACCATCACATTTTTTGTCAAGTTTAAGTCAATAAATTAATCATACCTTTTAAAACTAAACACCAAATGCAGAATTCTTATACTACCAATTTTATAAAGCTAAAGAGACAACCGTGGCGTGGTTGGTAGGAGAATTTCCAGTTTCATACATTTAATATGTCCAGAGACAGACTATCGTCACTATACGCTCACTCAGTAGTGTATTTCTGGCTTAAGTGCGAAAGTGTGTTTGTTGAACAAACTATGATTTACTCCTTTATGGAATATCGGAAGTGTGTCTGCATTTCTCTAAATAGTATAATAATATTTTTTTTTTGCTTTGCGTATAAAACAAATAGCGATACACGAGGAATGTTTTTGTATCTATATCTATACTACTTAATATTATAAAGAGGAAAGATTTTATGTTTGTGTCTTTGTTACGAATAAACTCAATAAGTACTGGACCGATTTTAAAAATTCTTTCACCAATGGAAAGCTAGAATATCCCTGAGTAACATAGGTTATATTTTATTCCCGTATTCTTACGGAAATGGGAACTACGCGGGTGAAACCGCGCAGAACCGCTAGTATAATATAAACCGAAGTAAAGCGAGGGCGGGTCAGCAGTATCTTTATATAACGCACACGCACGCTCATCTACAGATCCTGCATTTGATGTATATCAGCCATTGATTTTAATCAGAACTGGATGAAAAATGGGACCACACGGGAAGCACCAGCTTTAAAATAAAAAAATCATCAAAATCGGTTCACCCAGTCGAAAGTTCTGAGGTAACACACATAAAAAAATATATACAGTCGAATTAATAACCTCCTCCATTTTTAAGTCGGTTTAAAAAATACAATAATTTACATTATAATATAACACGCTACCTTATCAAATCTCGCCGTGCATTTCTCGCCTTGTCTACAATTTATACATTCAAATAATAAGAGATATAAATCACTACATACAGGATGTCCCAGAAGTCAACGATAAGCCGGAAACCAGCGATAGGCCTAGTCATGAGGGTAATCAGAAAAATATAAAAAAAATTCTATGTTCTTTTTTCAAAATGTTATGAATGTTTAAAAAAAAATCCTAAAAAACGGACACCCTGTAATGAACTTTCTTGTACCGTGACTGTAAATATTTACTTTTTCAATATTTTTTTCTGTAATGCTATAATGAAAAGCCGTGCTACAATTTACAATAAATAAAAATTACATAACTGCCTCACTTATAAGTAAAAAGTTAAATTTGTTTCCAACATTGAATTCTAAATAATTTCATCAACCAACTTAAACCAGCTGTACTGTAAAAAAAATGTATGGCTACTATTTTGGCAAGTATACTTAAAAGTTGACGCATTTAGTCTAAATTCTAAAATAGTATAACACATGCTAGGTTTTGTTATAGTTGAGGCATGAACATTTTTTCTCTCGATGAATCCGGATTCTATGCCAATCTAATTTAATGAGGTGAAATGTTGGTAAAGCAACCTTAAGTCTGCAGCTGACCTGAACTAAGCCTTTTTATCCTCTTTCTTAACCCTCCTTTAAAGTAATGATACTTAAAATAAGTTTGTGTAATATTTTTTTTATTTAATGTGGTATGTTTTACAGCATTTTTATAACAAATGTTCAAACTGTTTTCCTTCAGCTAATATGCACGCTCTACGTCTCCTTAAAAATGATCGAGCTATGTGCCGGGCGTGATGTTTGGAATTAATTTGTTCAGCGGCTTCTGAGATTCTTCGGCGCAGCTCTTCTAAATCTTGAATCGGTTTGTGGTAGACTTTTTCCTTACTTGCACCCCAGTAAAAAAAATCTATTGGATTAAGGTCGGGTGACCGCGCTGGACACGAAATTGGACCACCCCGACCAATCCACCTATTTGGATATTCTTGATCGAGAAACTCTCTGACTAGACGAGCATAATGCGCGGGGCAGCCGTCTTGCTGATACCACATGCTGCCGTAAATATTTAGCGGCACTTCTTCTAATAAATCGGGTTGTTGATTTTGTAGGAAATCTAAATAAACATGTCCATTTATGGTCTCTGGCAGCTCAATCGGACCAATAACTGTACCGTTTAAAATGCCTGTCCACATGTGTACTTTAAAACGGTACTGTGAATGATCTTCACGCATTAGGTGAGGATTTTCCACGTGCCATTCGTGTAAATTGTGTAGGTTTATGTAACCGTCCTTTTCAAACGTTGCTTCGTCGGACCATAGAATCGTTTCAAAAAACTGGGGATCTTCAGTGTATTTTTGCAAAATCGTTTGACAAAATCGCACTCTCTCTGGGTAGTCTCGGGGAAGCAAAGATTGTACTCGTTGTACATGGAATGGATGCAGACGGTTTTGTTTCAGAATACGATGTGCACTGCTTTTAGGTACTCCAAGGCTTTCCTCAATTCCACTTACGGATATATCTTCTTCCACAGCTTGCATGACTTCGTCCTCGTAGGGCAAGATGGGCCTTTCTTCACCAGCCATATGATCAGGGAATCGACCTTCGGATAATGATCGATGCAGATTAATAAAAACTCGGTAATAATCAGGATGACGCTCTAAGTTTGGGTATCTCTCGCGATACACCCTAGCTGCAGCATTGGCGTTACATAAGCATTCTCCGTAAATAAGATGCATGTTGGCGTACTCCTGTACGGTATATCTATTTGGCATGATAACTTCACTTTACGAACTCGTAATTACACGCAAATACAATCTAAGCAACAGACTCCAGAATCTTTACTTCTGGGACAGATGGATTTAAATCAAAGCCATCAAACAAATGACATAAACAAAAGATGTACGAATAAACAAAAATCCCTGTTAGGTTTTCTTTTCAAAATTATGAGTCCGTCTCCATTCAAAAAGATTTTAACCTGGATTTACCTAAGAAGGTTGCGTTACCAACATTTCACCGCATTAAATTAGATTGGCATAGAATCCGGATTCATCAAGAGAAAAAATGTTCATGCCTGCCATGCATGTGTTATACTATTTTAGAATTTAGACTAAATGCGTCAACTTTTAAGTATACTTGCCAAAATAGTAGCCATACATTTTTTTTACAGTACAGCTGGTTTAAGTTGGTTGATGAAATTATTTCGAGTTCAATGTTGAAACAAATTTAACTTTTTACTTAAAAGTGAGGCAGTTATGTATTTTTTTTTATTGTAAATTGTTGCACGGCTATTCATTATAGCACTACAGAAAAAAAAAATTAAAAAGTAAATATTTACAGTCACGGTACAAGAAAGTTCATTATAGGGTGTCCGTTTTTTAGGATTTTTTTTAAACATTCATAACATTTTGAAAAAAGAACATAGTTTTTTTTTTATATTTTTCTGATTACCCTCATGACTAGGCCTATCGCTGGTTTCCGGCTTATCGTTGTATAAAACAAAGTCGCTTTCTCTGTCCCTATATCCATATGTATGCTTAAATCTTTAAAACTGCGCAACGGATTTTGATGCGGTTTTTTTTAATAGATAGAGTGATTCAAGAGAAAGGTTTTAGTATTAGCATTGCACCCGTGCAAAGCCGGGGCGGGTCGCTAGTTAATAATAATCCGGAAAAAAATGCAAAAACAAAACTGTTGGACGGAGACGCGCAGAATAGAAGACTACTATGAGTTTTTAATTCTATTATTTCGTCTTTAATAATTTAAAAAATCAGTTACACTGCACACATACTTTTAAAAGAAAGAGAATGTAAGTAAGAGAATGAGTGGGTTGATATTTATTAACTCTTTTTATTTCATTTCCACTTGAGAAAATCAAGGCTATGTGTTTTAATAAACAATTTATTTGATTTAATTATAGTAATTATTGTGATAGACAAAAACAAGCCTTATAATTATTATTTTTACACATTTGTCTTAACATTATTAAATAAAAAATAATCACAACCAGAAATCAAATATGAATATCTACAATAAATTTATTGTAACTTATTTATTATTTTTGGCAATACCTTATTTAAAAGAGTATAATATTTACCAACCAAGTATTTAATACTGTCAATTTGACTAGAAATCTAATTAAACACTAGTTATATCTGTCATACATTAGGTATAGCATAATGAGCATGTAATCCTAAATTCAACATTAGTATACTTTAGGCTAATAGATACACAACATAATAGAATTAACCAGAAAAGTCACAAACCACAAATGATTATATATTTTTTTAAAGTATCAGATCTATAAATGCCTAAAACTTTTTATAAACTTTGTCTTTTGCCCTATTTCATTAATTATTATTTTGGAATAAGAAAGAGTAAGTTTGTTGTTAATACTGGTAGTATAATTTTATTTTTGTACAAAGAATTATCCGCTACGAGCTTCGTCAAATTACAGTATCTGTCAATAACAATACACAACATTGTACTTACATAAAATGGGATCGAGTATACGCTACAAACCAAATTTTTACGCATATTTATTATTAGGAGAATATATATTTACCAGGGTGCCCTATCGAAATATGGCCGCTAGTATTTAAAAAAAAAATAGATTTTTGGGACGAAATTTCATTCACTTGTTTTTTTAACATAAAGTATCGTCCACTTCACGGCAATATACATAAAGACTCTGAAAATCATTAAAAAATCCGCTGTTTTTTCAGTCTTTGTGTATATTGCCCCTTTATGTATAAGGACTCTGAAAAATCTGGATTTTTCAGTCATAAAAAAATAATAAAAATACTAGCGGCCATATTTCGATAATCTTGGTAGATATATATCAAAAAATTTGGTTTGTAGCATATACTCGATCCCTAAACTAATTCTGGAGCCGGATCTCGTACTACTATTACTGTGTTATTTTATTTCAGTAAACTCGCACATGGTTATTTATTCCCACACTAGGCAGAGCCTGAACTATGAGTACTAAATTACTGATAGACAAACCTACTTAAATCAATAATAAATACCCAGACACGAAGCCAACAGACATGTTCATGCACACAAATGTTGGCCCGAGCGAGAATCGAACCCACGACCTCCGGCTCAGAACGCAAGGTCACTAATCACTATACTGAGAAAACAGGCCCGTCTTGAATTTGAATTTATGATAATGTAAAAAAAAACACAAGTTATTATAGTTAAAGTGGATTCAGTAAATTTACGGATTATATTTCAATTTCAGTTTCTACTTTCTGATTAATTCTGTTACTCTTTGTAGATATTTTTATATAACTAATATTCTATGCGCATATAGAAACATTTTATACTTTATTATACTGTACATTGATTAATGTTGGTAATGCTCTTATGTATTAGGTAAGTCTAAGTATATAGATTATGATATGCTATAATTCTAGAACAAAACATGATTTATTATTCAATATCACATCAAAAAGAATTATTCTTTTTATAATACTTTTCCGTTTTTCTAACAATGTCACTATTCTTATATTTGGCCGTCTTAAGATCTCATTATTATAACAAACTTTGTTTCATTTAAGGTAGTATGAAAGCCAACAAAAAAAAAGTTAAACTACATATTGATAAGTGTGAACTTTTTGTGCGATATCACATACACTTGGCAATTCGTTGGTGGAGATTGGCTGCTGTTTACATTTAACCAATCTTCATGGACGAGTTAAGAGTGCATTGTTATTAGACTATTGATCTTTCTGTGTACTTTTTGTACCTACAGAAAATAAATGATTTTTGACTTTTTTGACTCGGTTTCATGATTCGACTTCAAAATATTTTTTTATAATTTTATTCCTACGAACACGAAGAGATTAAAATTATATTTTAATCTCTTTGTACGAACGCAACAAATCCCTACAATGTCATAGCGTGTCTCAAATATTGGTTGCGTTCGGAGGATCTGAATTGAAAAACAAACCAGGAAAACTAGTGTATCTGACGGGCTTTAAATTGGCACTGTATCGAAAAATGTTACATAAAAATACAAATCTACTTCAACAATAAAAAAAAATACTACAATAATATACTTTTTCGCTTTACGAATGTGTATTAGATTCCAGGACGTAAGTATTGTCATAGTATTTATGGACTCTGTGGCAAACTATTTCAGCATTTCGTGCTTGATACGGTAACTCCTTCGACTTGTATTGTGGATTTTTAGTTTCTTATTACTTACGTACCTACTTTTTTCTGCAATTAGGTTCGCCTTAATTATTTTTAGTGATTAATGTAAAAGCTTTAGATTCATCCTGTACATAATTCAATATTACATGTACCTATAGTGCCTGGCCTTTACTCAGGGGACTACAATTGGGCCTGCTCCATCCGTACGAGTGTCCGTGGACTGTGTAATTCGTAAATTTTTTACAGAATATGTACTTAGCTACTACAATAACAAATAAGAAGTTGAAAGTTAAGGGGATTCCAGCTTACACTTGGCCGATTTTTGTATTTTTATTTGGAACAATATTTTGTCTTGCGTGATCGAGACACAATAATAATATATAGGAGTTGTTATTGGCCTTGACTGTCCGTGGGAAAAGCAACTGATGCTTGAATGTGACCTAATTATTCAGTATTTGAATATGTAACGAAAGTGTACCCGCATAATATAGTATACTGACTGAAAATCAAAAGAAACTGGCTTCATACTACGCTCCTAATATTAAAGTGAGATCTTACTGCGTGAAGACGACCAAATAGTTTGAGGGCTAGGGGCCACATTTGAGGATCTTCCGGAACGCTTTCCGGAACTCCGGGTTGAAGATGGTGTATATGACGGGGTTGAGGAACGAGTTGATGTAGCCCAGCCACGTGGTGAGGATGAAGACGGTCACTCCTGGAGAGTAAGGGAGCCCGAACTTTCCACAGATCGCATCCAGGACATTGCAAGTGAAGAAGGGACCCCAACAGAAGAGGAAGACGCCTGTGAAATAGAACAAAATTTAATGTTTGAGTAAGATTTTTTCTTTAGTTTTGCTACTTAAATTAAAGCAGCTTCCCATTGGTGAAATATTTTTTTAAGCGGTTTAGGTGGGAAAGCGTAACAACCAAAGTCACTTTCATATTTATAATATTTATAGGATTACTTTTTGAGGACTGTGAGCTAATCTCTTTTAACCAAAACAAATAAGTTTTAGCTGTAGGTGTAGCTGCAATATTTCTGAACGGAGGTTTCATAAAACGTTATTTGAATTTGGAATTCTTGGAATGTTTGTCACGAACATCCATTTCAAGAAATCGGGAATCCGTGAAACCTAGGGTGGCAAATTTCAAATAAGACTTCCAATATGCGAAGCAACGTCTTATCTCAAATACGACTTGATATTCTGAACATATTTTCTCTGTTTCTGTAAATACTCGTACATTCATATTATAATAACATCTTTTCGTTTTGTAAAATAACAAACTTGAAGAAACTCTATACAAAAACAACTATCAAATCAAGAGTAAATACGAAATTGTTTCAACTTTGCAAACACCAATACGTAGTTTAAAAGTTTTACAAGTTTGTTCAAGCTTGTACCAATATAACATATTTATTTGCTTTAAGACTTCAACTAAATTTTAAGAGAACTTGATTATAAAATACTGGAAATTATTTGAATTAACAATAAAGTTTACAACAGTATGCCAATTGTGGTAGGTATAGTGTGGTGGTGATAAATTTATCATCCATTTGTTATTTGTAACTAATTTTAAAGTAAAAGAGTTTTATCACAAAAATATTATTTTATTAGTTTTGTCATAAAAAGTATGAAATATATTTTAAAAATATCCTTTACTTGGATACTTATACTAAAAAACTTTGTGTATAAAGTCTTTTTAAAGTTTATGGCACTTTATGTCTTAACTATAAAAAATCACGTGTCAACAGTTACTTTAATAAACGAATCAGTCGTTTTAAATGTAAATCAACATCTTTCTAATTCTGGAACGTCTACGAATCCTTATAAATAATTTACAACCCGGCCACTCAAAGAATCCTGGTGCGGCAAATGTCGCGACATATTGCAAGCTCAATACTGCACTAGTAGAACTGAACTAAGGAGAATGGCTGCTTTATCCAAAGAGCTCCATAAAACGAACCATTGCTCTTGAAGTACTTTCGCGCTTATTGGGTGTAAAAGCCAGTGCAGTTGAGTACCAGATTATCAAATCAAATGGAAACGGGTCGTCTGCTAAAATGTATAAATAAGAACCCTGTGATATACCTACTGCAGTGTCTGACTTTATCTGTATTGATTTATTAAAGTTTTGCTCCAACGGGGGAGATTATTAAAAATTTTAAGGCAGAGGGCACTGTGTTTGTTCTGTTACCTTAGTAACTTTTTATTCTTTTTTGAATTTTCAGCTATTGGATTGGTTTTTGTAGTGTTCAAGATTTTGTGACGTATTGTACTTGATGTATCACCCAGTTGAAGGAAGAATTGAAAAAAAGAGGTGCAACGCTGAAAGGAAAGAAAGCCGACCTAGCCGAAAGGTAAGTACATTTCACTTAGGAATTTGTGTACACCTATTTCTTCACCTAAAAGCTAAAGAACGGATGGGCCGTTGTTTAGCTTTTAGGTGACTTAACGTAACACATGAAAACAACAAAAAATAAATGTTATTTGTATGCAGATTGTCAGTTCTTTTTGGAACAAACATTTGCCGCCCTCTAGCCGGAACAATTTGAGAGTTGTCTACTTACCTAACACTATCGCCAGAGTCTTCGTAGCTTTTCTTTCTTTCTTCGCAGATGATTTCTCTCTTTTCTTCTTACTGGCTTTGTTGGCTTTGTATATTGTGAATCGCGCAGTCGCAGTACTGGCTTTCCTCTCTTTTTTCGATGAAGATCCGTCTCGGATGTCAAACTGGCTTGTTCTTAGATCTTCGTCAGCTTGGACGGCTAAGGACACGTTTCTACAAAAAAGTTTTATTAAATTAATTCTAGGGAATTGATTTTGAAATAAAAGCTTATTTGATATTTTTTAGAACTTCTTTTAGTAAATTTTGCCTTCAAGTTGTACCACATCAGAAGTAAATGGCAAGGTACTTTCAACTTTTGTTAGTACAATAAAACCAAAATGAATGTTTCTTCTACACTCCCGTTACAGTTTAATTTATACATATAGTTACTGTAGGTACTTCCTCATGTGTGAGATATAGCTTTAGCTTAGCAAACAGCGGTTTCAGGTTAATGTTGATGATATGTATTGAAGATAGGTAAATATTCCACAATAGATATAATATATTATTTAGTATTTTTTACATAAAAATACAATTATTTAATTAAGTATAATCAATGTAAATGCGCTAAATTCAGATCACCGTTAAAATTTATCATCCAAACAGTGTAAATCTAGTGGGCATGATGGCAAGAGAAACTCCGTAGGGACACAAGTTACATAATAGCGAAAACAAGCTAGTTTGTTCAGTAGTTTGTGAATGATGCGGGCCGCAAACAACATAGGCAGATGTTAAATAGATTTCCCAGTAATGTATTGGCAATACGGGTTCTTGATGTGAATTATTACATTGACCTTATGATTTACCCCAATTTGAATAGGGTAGTTGAGTGTATCTAAATTAAATTGCAAGTTATATTAATCATTGAAATAAATATCCTAAAATGCCTATGAAAATTAATTTATTTCGATATTAATCATAGTATTGGCGGATGGTATTTGCAAGTGGCCAGAATTTTCCAAACCTCTCAAGGGTAGCTGATATAACTTAACTATAACATTGTGCGTGAACACAATGAACCTTACCTGGTATCTTTTCCATTTTTCTTCCACTTGGCTCCATCATAACCCATATTTTTCAGGACTGTGGCATCCTTCATGCTTGGTGATCCTGGGGGAGACACGTGCTCTCTGATTGTGTCTTCGAGGTTCGAAGGCGCGTACCCTGAGTCGTTGTTCCCGTTTGGATCTGGGACTGGCTTGGTTTTCTTCTTTGGTGTGCTGTTAGGTAGATAAAAAAATTGCAGATTCTCAAGTTCTTTTTTTGTAAGTACTGGCCTTTCTAACAAACCTTTTAGAGGTACCCATATCCAAAAACAACCTACTATCTAAAGATCAGCTTACTAGGTTCAAATGTTGAGGATAAGGTATTGACAGGTCGATCAGTCAATTTATGACAGGAATCTAAGCTAAAGACTATAAGTTTGATAGAATGACATGGGCATGTTGGGCATGTCGGCTCAGTTTTTATGTTTGCATATTATGCCGTTGGTTTCGTCCGGCGATAGGCTCACCACCTATCACGTTTAGGGGTCCTATATATCTCGTGGAATGTGGGTATTTCCAGTAATGGAATACCTCTGCCTACCTCCTCGGGGATAAAAAAGGCGTGAGATTATACTTATTATTATACTATTATACTTATACTTATACTTTCGTGTCTGGTTTTTGTCAGTTCTTTAGTCCCCAAAGTACGGGCTCTGCGTAGTTTTAGACAGAGAATCAAAAATATATACAATTCACACACTGTTATTCAGTGTGTCAAATTGTATCATTTTTTTATTCTGCACCAAGTCATGATGGAGTCAGGATACAAAACTATTTACTGTAGAGATCTAGACATGATTTTCTCTATAGAGCGTTGATGTAGTCTAATATCAGTCAGTCGTAGGTACATGTTTATCATTATCATGAAGGTTATTTATACCTATCACCCTCCTCCGTGACTGTGGCCAGCATGAACTCTGTGGACTTGTCGTTCGGTATCACGTGGCAGTCTTCCGCGTCCACATCCATCACCGACTTGTCGTAACTATGAAATAGAGCCTTTATTCAATACTAGTCTATGTTATTTAATTGTCTAAGTTATGTTAGACATGGATACTATAGCTTACACAGGCGAAATGATTTTAAAAAAATAGTCCAGTAGTTTTTGAGTTTATTCGTAACAAAGATACAAACATACAAATGTTTTACTCTTTATAATGTTATTATAGACTAGCGGTTTCCGTGGGAATACAGGAATAAAATATAGTCTATGTTACTTAGGGACATTGTAACTTTTCATTGGTGAAAGAATTTTTAAAATCTGACCAGCAGTTTTTGAGTGTATTTGTTACAAACATACTAATCTTTCCTCCTTATAATATTAGAGTAGATCATTCACCAAAACATCATTTTAGACAATTACAATTTACTGTCATAACATTTAGCAAAGAGGTATTTTCCCTCACATATCTAGAGAGGCCCAGTGGCATTGTCAGCATGGAATCCATGGTTGCACTCCCGAGAGAATTTCCAAATATCTTAGTGCGTAGTCTATTTTCTTAGTGCTCAATTACCTACGTCATATACAACGCGTAACAGAATAAACGCAACTCTTTATACACCCCAATTAGTATATTAATATAAAAAATATGATGTAAAATAAAAATAAATAAAAATAAATAATCTCACTCCTTTCATCCCCGAAGGGGTACGCAGAGGTATTCCATTACTGGATATACCCACATTTCACGAGATACATTGGACCCCTAAACGTGATAGGTGGTGAGCCCATTGCCGGACCGGGTCTATTTACACATGTCTCAGAATTAATTCTGAGATCTGCGGGTTTCCTCACGATGTTTTTCCTTCACCGTCGAGCTAGTAATAAATATGTAAGTACATAAGTTTTTGAAAAACTCATTGGTATCAAAAATATGATGTCTTCGTACGTTAGTTGTGTCTAACCAATTTTTTTTAAATCAAGAGCAAAAATAGTACGATTTCTATAGGTAGCACTAAAATCAGCTATGCTAATTCATTTTTCGGAAAAAATTAACACAAATATTAAAACTAGCTGAAATGGATTAAGTAGTCGATACTGAACAAATTAATTTCAGGAATTGCGCTTATTCTGTTACATATTGCATATAACCTTTGTGTTAATAATTTTTCTATAAATAAATAATATATGAAATTTAAAATAAGTACGAGTATTTCAAAGTTTCTCATCCTTAATTTAATTTTAATATTAAAATGCACGTGAAAGGTTTTGTTGTGTTTCTAACAAAGAGACGAATATTACACTTCCATTGCTCGAGTGAAGGCTTTAGTTTCTTATTGCGTAGGTACGCCCATTGTACTTTAGTTTATGTTGGTATCCATATTGTGTTGTTTTTGGTGTACAATAAAGAGTTATTGTATTGTATTGTACATACACAGGTTGTTACCCATGGACGGTATCCTGAATGAAAAAAGTATAAAACTAGTGATCCAATCCAATTCACAGACAAAACAAAAGAATTCATTGTCTCTATAACAGTAAACAATAGTGTTATAAACTTCTGAGCGAAACGCTTTGTAGCTTTTTTCTTTTAAGTGTCTACTATTTTTCCCCACAAAGACTTAACAACAACTATTACACCGAAAAAAGAATCTATTCCTGTCTCTGTAGCTAAATAAAAAACTTTACGGTTGATGCTCCGGTATTAAGAACAGGATAAAAAAACCCCTAGAGGCCGACTGACGACTCAGCATAATTTAGGTTGAAATAAAAGTGCACTTAATGACTAAGAGAAACGTAAAGGGAGGGAGAGGGAAAGTCCCTCACGTATTACAGTATCCATTTGCGCGTCCAGGGAGAATAGTGATGGGAAAGTATATTTATTTTAAGTTACCTATTACAGTTGTATCACTGGTCCATTTTAACTGGAATACCTAGTAGAGGCCCAAACAATGGTTTTTTATTTAAAAGTTCTTTCATAACAAAATATTCTGCTTAGCGTATCAATTACACCTGTCTTGATATAAAAAAACCGAATTCTAGAAAAAAAATTGTTATGTTTTTTTTACGTTTGTTACCTCGGAACACCACCCAGTCGAAAGTAACGACATATAAAAACATTCGCTACGAATTGAGAACCTCCTACTTTTTTGAAGTTGGTTAAAAAGAACATTAAATTTAACATTTCGATATAATTGTGTCTTCGGCCTTTGCATCACTAGCATAAACTTATTATAAAAGCAAACACGTGCTGAATTCTCGTGAAGTTCCCTCGGAGATTATATTTTTTGCAGATCTAAGAACGCTTTTTCTTTTGTTTCCGATATTTTCTCTGAACAACCAACTTCTGTCTTTTATTATCCTCTGACCATTTACATACAAAACGGACAAGGACAGGATATTGCCTAATAAAAAGTTTTTTCACATTTGTTTGCACAAAGCCATCTTCAGAATTAGTCATTTAAATTGAACAATGTAATTTTCTACCTATTGTCTGTTATATTATTAAGTAGGTATTTAACTACCTACGTACCTATGATCTAAGTAGGTACTTAATGCATAAATTCTGAGGAATAAATTTAAAAACCACTGGACCCATTTTAAAAATTCTTTCACCAATCTAAAGCTAGAAGATCCCTGAGTAACATAGGCATTCATTCCCGTATTTCCACGGGAACGGGAACTACGCGGTTGAAACTGCGCAGAACCGCTAGTATATTATATTTCTACCATCTGTTGAGGCTGATGGTTTCATAGACCAATCAAACAGTTTCAGTTTTATATTTCTTTTCCATTGTTATTCGAACCAGTATCAATTTTATGGTCTATTGCATTGATCTTTTTTGTATTTAACATACCTGCGTAATTTTTTCCAATGTGCTTCGAAACAGTATCAAATCTATGATCTATTACATTAATCTTATTAAAATATTTGTTCATCGGATTTGTATTTAACATACCTATCGTCGTGATCATCTTCATTACTTCCAGACCCGGTGTTTGTGGGTCTGTCGTCGTGAAGTACAGTTTCTGCTAGCTGTCTTGTCTGGGCTACGTTTTCTATGACCACTGCAGTAGTTACACCAGTGGCCTGGTCTCCAGAGACTGGAGGCTTTTTAGCAGCTCGTTGTTTCTTCGCTCTATTTCTTAAGGCCTGTTGAGAAAATTTGTATTTATTATGATTTAGCTTCGATTTGAAATGTTAATAATGAATATTGTATGTGGCTACCTTACAATAGATACCCTGACTACATTCTAGGACCTTATTATTATGATAACGAAATAATTTACGATTTATTTAATCTATCAAAGAAATAAATATATTCATTTTATTTTATAATCTGTCAAAGCCGTATTTCATCTTTGGCTTTATTTTAGAAATTACATCGTTTCAACTAATTAACATTGAATTATACAAAAAATCCAATATAAAGTAGAATTGCAATTTTAGGTGGGAAATATCCAACAATTATTTTTCTTTTCTTGTGAAAAGAAATTAGTTTGATAATCCAGTTTATACAAAGCATTTTGTAGCTTTTCTGAACTGACTTCGTGACTGATAGTACCTAATATAAATACTTATATGAATATAATCTCACGCCTTTTATCCCCGAGGGGGTAGGCAGAGGTATTCCATTACTGGATATACCCACATTTCACGAGATATATTGGACCCCTAAACGTATATCGATAGTATGAGATATTACTATTATATAATTCTAATTCTCAAGTCAAGTCAAGTCAAGTAAATGAGGATGAAATATAGACTTAGAAAGTTACTTACCTTAAAAATATTATAATACAAAAACATCATCATGATGCAGGGGATGTAGAAGGACCCGAGTGACGAATAGATGACGTAGTTCTGGCTATTGAAGAGACACTCATCGTAATTCCGGTCTGGAGTGTCGTTGAGGCCGAGCACTATTGGAGCTCCAATAGCCGCAGAGATCAACCAGACAACTACGATGGTAAACCACACACGCTTATTGTTCTTGTGTTTTGCGTATTTTATTGGTTGGGTTACTGCTATGTACCTGGTGAGAGAGAAAATAGAAATATTTAGTAACTTTTTTTTTAAATACAATTTGATTTACAGTATTTCTTTTTAAACTATAAATTAAAAACCTCTTCCAAAGCATCACATCGAGGCAACGTACCCATACAACTGGCAGCATTGCCCCTTTGGACAGCTATGCGGACTCTTTGACAAAAGTAGCTGCCAGCTCTTGGATCTTGTGTTGCCTCGATGAGACGCTTTGAGAGCTCATTTGCAAAAATTTTTGTTTCTGGGCCCCACGGACCCAACGTCTCTATGGCAAATGGGACGAAATTATAAGTTTGAAATATTTAAATTCTCGAAATATTTAAATGAAAAAAAAATCTCACGCCTTATTATCCCGGCAGAGGTATTCCATTTCTGGATATACCCACTTTTCACGAGAAATTCTTTGGACCCCTAAACGTGATAGGTGGTGAGCCCATCGCCGGACCGGGTCTGTTTACACATGTCTCAGAATTAATTCTGGGACCTGCGCGTTTCCTCACGATGTTTTCCTTCACCGTCGAGCTAGTGATAAATATGTGCGTAAGTTTTTAAAAAACTCATTGGTACATGCCAGGATTTGAACCCGAGCCTCACTGATTTTTATAAATATTTAATATCCTTTCATTAGATTAGTTAATCATGTTTTATGAGTTCAGGTTCAGATTTGCTCCCAATGAAGTTAATCTCCAGCCTTACTAACTTTCATTATCGGATCTAATTGAGACCGCTTTATCAACCGACTTCAAAAAAGGAGGATGATATCAATTCAACTGTATGTTTTTTTAAATGTTTTTTAGGTATCTCAGAACTGTCGACTGGGTGAACCGATTTTGATGACTCTTTTTTATTTGAAAACTGGTGCTTCCCGCGTGATCCCATTTCATTTATGGGGCAAAAGAGCAGACGGGTCACCTGATTTTAACTGACTACCGTCGCCCATGTATGCAATATGTAAAAAAAAAAGATTTTAAAAGCCCATTAGTGCATGCCTTCATCAGTATTGAAACCAGGGCCTTTTGCATAATAGCTAGCTGCTTTTAAAAAAATTAGTTTAATTAGTCAAGCACCGCGCGGTTCCAATGCGCACCGTAACAATTAAATAGTATATTGTGTCGTAAGGGAGGCAAAGCGATATTTTTACGGCGAGGGCGTTTTTTAAATCACGAACACAGTGAATGATTCTAGGATAGAGTCCCAAACGTAGTGAGAGATTCTAATGTAGAATCATGAACGAAGTGAAGGGTTTAAAGTAGGTAGCCCAAGGTAAAAATAATTTTGCGACCGAATGATACACTCTGCTTTTCATACCTCTCTATGAGAAAAAATAATGATGGCATTGTTTGCTTCTTTTTTAAATATTTTCCGATGTTTAACTATCACTGCAGTCACTGCTACTTGAATTTATTTTAAAATATGAAATACACAAACAATTCGATGTTGGAATTCGAAAATTTGGCGTAAAATAAAATGTGAATTGTAAAAAATAACTACGAGAAAGCGCGCGCATTGCCACAACAATTTTTTTGACAGTGTGGTACAACCATCGAACGCCATTTAGCTTTATCAACCAACTGCGGCGAAAAATTGAACTAATGTTTTGTTATAGTACTAAAGCTACAGTGGCGCCAACCTTAGATGCAAACTTATTTTGCTTATCTTTTTGGACAAGAATGTTGAAAAATATTCTTAATTCCAAATTCAAAACACTTTTATTCGCACTTATTAAAACCCTATCGGAAAATACTTACTTTGCTCCCTTTTATTGAGGAGCAAAACGTCACTTTTCGAATAGATGGTATGAAAAATCAATTGTGTCTATGATTCTTGGTTGCAGAAGTTAATTTATAGTGACTCACCTATCAACAGAGATGGCGACGAGGTTGAAAATGCTGGAAGTGGATGAGGTCACGTCCATGGCGATGTAAATGTCGCACATAAACGCTGGCAGGCCCCAGGACCCGTTCACCTGGCGACAAAATACGCAGTTATTAGTTAAAAATTGTAAAAAAGTAATCAAATCGTATTAGCGTATCTATCGATATCTCATTCATCAACATCTGTTATATAAACAAAATTTACGTGGCTAGATTTTTTTTATTAAATCAAGTATATTTGATCACTATAATCACATCAAATCCTCCAAATAAACTGTCCACATTTAAACCAAATATCTCATATCCACATCGTATTGGAGAAAATGTAACTAAGTTTAGTAAGGGCCCATCAATTTCATTGGGAGTAAACTACAGAGACGACTAAAAATCAGTTGACAGACAGACTGCCCGCTGAGACGGCTACACGCGGAAATCTCACAACAATCTGACAGTTAAAGATGGCCGCCATCGGTTCTGTCCTTTACGGCCTATAATATCCTGGCACCAAATAAATGGTTCTGTCTGCTGTCTAGCCGCACCCTAAGTCTGGTAGAGACGTGACGTCGCAGTGACATCCGGCCGTATGGGTGATACCGGCGACCGTTACGCTGCTCTATTGTCGGCCATCTTTTGTCACTCCCCTATTTTATTAGTTTTCCGTCGTCCGACGTAATTTTATCAAAGAAGAGTCTGTACAATATCTTTATTGTTTTGGGATCTATTAGGAAAACGGAAGCACCTTAAAAATATCTTGGTCTTTTTGTTGTTGTTATGATGCTGTTTTTTACGTGAAAGCAAAAACTTTTTTGTAATACAATTCTGATATGTGCTTTGCAATAAAAGGTTAGGCATTAACTTAACAAACAAAACCATAACCAACAATATATATCTTCTTAATAAATATGAACATGGTATCTATCACCTACAAAAACGTTATAAGTGTGACCGAAACCGGTTGTTTATCAAAATATTTTTTATGAATATTTTTCTACCCATACAATTAAGTTCTGACAAACATTTCGATTAAAATTATATAGAGGACGTCATATTCAATTTTTCCGGTTGAAAGGGCAGCGCTATGCATAGACTAGCGACATGAGATTAAAAAGAGCTGCCCTTGAGTTTCTTGGCTCTTCTCAGGGTACTGCATTTGGAACCAGCAACTCATCGGTAGAGATGGGCTGCTTTTTACATTTAGCCAATTTTTTACAGTGAAACAGATTAAGTGGTGGCCGTTTTACTGTTTGGACTAAACCATATACCTAAAGCTAATTTTCCATGAAAACTTCGTTGGCGCATTCTAGCCCGTTTACAGTTTCCAATAACAATAATTTATGGCAACACCTGCTGCAAAATTACTTGTACTGTGTTGTATAATTGATGTTCAACATTACACAGTCGCTACCAACTTGTTTACCGACGAGTGTTGCCGTTAAGGAAAATCAACACTAAATCAAAAGTGACTAGGTATGAGGAGATATTGTCATTAAATTGAGAGTAATAATAATTTACAAAGAGTAATAATAATAATAATAATAAATAATATAATCTCACGCCTTTTTTATCCCCGAGGGGGTAGGCAGAGGTATTCCATTACTGGATATACCCACATTTCACGAGATATATTGGACCCCTAAACGTGATAGGTGGTGAGCCCATCGCCGGACCGTCGATCGGTCCGGCGATGGGAAGAATAAATATAAAAGAAGAATTAATTCTGAGACCTGCGGGTTTCCTCACGATGTTTTCCTTCACCGTAGAGCTAGTGATAAATATGTACGTAAGTTTTTCAAAAACTTATTGGTACATGCCAGGATTCGAACCCGAGCCTCACTGATTTTCGGCCGGCTCTTTAACCATCCGGGCTATCACTGCTCTTTACAAAGATTATGTATCCCAAAATACATCTAAAAATGTATTTTGATTTTAATTTTACAATTTTTTACAATTATAACCAACTATCTTTCACATGCGGTTTCTACCTCGTATTACCCATGCCAAAATTGTAATTTAATGAATGTAATGTAATTTAATTCTGTTTGTTAACTAACACCAGTTCATAGGTTTGTAATTACTAATATTATATGATGATTATTATTATTATAAACATAATTAAAACCGTCCACCAATCTATCTAAATAACAAAGCCGAAAAACACAACCCATCGTATCCATTTTAATCGAGAATCCGGGCTATTAAAACAATTAATTTATCTCATACTCTTTTAATCTCTCCCAGCCTGGGAGTGACATGTAATTTGTGAACGAAATACGATATTCGGAGACAAAAGTATATAGGAGAAAATGAAGTTCATAAAATATTCGGCAAAAGATTCGTTTTTTAAATCATTTTCACAAACGAGGCTGTGAGGCGGGAGACCGTTTGTTTTTCTTTAATTAAGTTTCGGTGTCATGAAAAACCGGCCAAGTGCGACTCGGACTCGCGCACCGAGGGTTCCGTACAACCTTGCAAATTTATGGTTTTCGTAATTTTTCCTTTATCTATGCTATAAGACGTTGCTTCGTACCAAATTTCAAGATTCTGAGTTCACGGGAAGCACCCTGTAGGTTTTGATTCCCTTGCAAGTGTCGAAAATTTGCGGCATAAACGGCTGTATCTTTTGATTGCGTTGGCTTAGAAGTTTGATTTTTTCACAGCTTCAAGGGACAGTAGACCTGAGTAATTGATATAAATTTCAGCTTCATACCTCCACGCGTTCCTGAGAAAAAGGGTCTTGACAGACGGACGGACGGACGGACAGACGGACAACAAAGTGATCCTATAAGGGTTTCGTTTTTTCCTTTTGAGGTACGGAACCCTAAAAACGCCGCCAGTCTCATAAATAAACCTTGTGCTAATCCGGGTGGGAACTGTAGCAATGACTTAATGTAACCAAAACAAAACATAAAGGTTTCAATTTATATTCATGAAAGTTACAGGGTTCTTTTCTTTATTTTAGACATAACTAATTACTTGCTCACTTTATGTAGTCTATACTAATCTATACTTCTATACTTATACTATACAATAGATTATACTTATTTATATATATAAAATGATAAACTGACTGACTGGTGATGTATCAACGCACAGTTTAAACCGCTGGATCTAGAGACTTAAAAATTTTGCACATGGATAGCTTATACAGTGTAGGCATCCACTAAGAAAGGATTTTGCAAAATTCAATCCCTAAGGGGGTGAAATAAACGTGCGCGAGCGAAGCTGCTAGTAAAAGCTAGTACTTTATACTTATACTAATATTATAAATAGAAGAGATTTGTATTTTTGTATCTTTGTTACGAATAAACTCAAAAACTACTAAACCAATTTAAAAAATTCTTTCACCAATGAAAAACTAAAATATCTCTAAGGAACATAGGCTATATTGTATTCCCGCATTTCCATTTAACGGAAACTGCGCGGGTGAAATCGCGCAGAGCCGCTAGTACAAAAATTTAATTGGATGAAATGTTTCAATCACTTAAAAATATGCCTATAGTATAGAGAATGATAATGCTCAAATGTGCTCACGACTTTTTATCTCCGAATGGGAAGGCAGAGGTATTCCATTTTTGAAATACCCACGTCACCAGTATACTCTTTAGTCTCCTTAACGTCATCGCCGGACCGGTCTCAAAATTCTGGGATTTGCGGGTTTCTTCACCAAGTTTTTCTTCACCGTCGAGCTAGTGTTAAATATGTAAGTAAGTTTTTGTTTAGTAATTGGTACATGATGGTAGAATATTAGCTAAGTATAGAAAAGTCACGTGGTATTGACTTTGATGGGATACCATCAAAGTGCTACCAAGTAATAACGTAGCACCGCATACTCATTTAAATGTACAGTGACTGCTCAGTTAGCGCCAGACAATCGTAAAATCTAAAAAATATATTTTCTTTAGGTGCAAAAAGTACCTACACTTAGCATGTCAAAAGTCTAATAAAAGATGCTCTAAACTCGTCCATGAAGATTGGTTAAATGTAAACAGCAGCCCATCTCCACCGATGAGTTGCTGGTTCCAAATGCGGTACCCCGAGAAGAACCAAGGTACTCAAGTGCAGCTCTTTTCAATCTCATGTCTTACTAATAATTTTGGTTTACAATAATAATTATGATTTATAGCCATACATAGCCTCGATTCTGTAAAATAATATAGATGTAATGGTTATTCTGTAGAAACGGAATAGAATACGAGTACCTACATTAGTTTGGTATTTGTCTTGGGGGCTGATATATTATTGTCTTAGAGGAAGTCTATATAAAAACCCGTTCCCAGGCCATTATTGTCAGACCAAGCTGCAAGAGTCACTTTACCCACTTTTTCTGGGGTAAGTCCATTTTACGACCGTCATGCGAACTATTAAGTGACAACGTGAAGAATAGTGCGGCTTAACTATTTGCCTTTCCTTTTTTCTTGTGAACCTTAGGAAATATTCTATACTAACAGTTGCCCGCGCCTCCGCGTGATGATGAAAAGCCTATGTCCTTCCCAAGGTCTATCTATGTCTACCTATACCAAAACTTAAATCGGTTCATAGGTTTAGGTGTGAAAATGTATCAAACAAATAATCTAACCATTCAGTTTCGCATTTGTAAATTAATTATTATTATAGTTGGAATGAGTTTTACTACTCCATCTGTGATTTATAATATATAAAATGATAAAATGTTAAACTGGCTAATTGGTGATGTATCAACGCACAGCCTAAACCACTGGGTCTAGAGACTTGAAATTTTGCACATAGATAGATTATACAGTGTAAGCATCCACTAAGAAAGGATTTTGCAAAATTCAGCCCCTAAGAGGGTAACATAAACGTGCGCGAGCGAAGCCGCGGGTAAAAGCTAATATTCTATACTAGCAGTTGACAGCGCCTCCGTCCGCTTGATGATGAAAAGTCTATGTCCTTCTCTAAGCTAGCTAGCTAGCTAGCTCTAGCTTCTAAGCTAGTTTAAACTGGAGCGCCTACGGACCCACGGTCCCAAACGATAACCAAAAAACCCTCACTGAGGGTGTATCTTTTGTGTTTTTGAGCGAGCTCGTCGCCTCATGCATCCTCCGATGAGACGAGAAGATGTGCGTATGCGACCGAGTTGGACCAAGAATCAGTTGAATATAATAAAAACTAACTCGTGGGACCTATGCCCCTCCTTAAGACTCTGTAGTTTTAGTATAAGTTCAGAGGTTTAACCGTAAAAAGGTATAAAAAAAATGCCGATTCGCACTCATCTGGTTTTTTAATTAATTAATTTGGACAGTCAAGAGCACGTGGAGCTTGGCACATTGGACTTTGTAACGTTCTTATTACAATCGCTTTAGAGGTCAGACTCGTAGTCACTGGCGGACTAAGGTGGGGGCGGAAGGGGCGGTCAGCCCCGGGCTTCTGGTCATGGGGGTCCCCAAATTTAGCGAAAAGTTCTCTCGATCAAATCCTAAACAAGGATAAGAGGAAGTTGGGTGTTGGTTGGAGGCTTCATAGATACAAATACGATTAAAGCTATAAATTTGGAGCCCCCCTGGACCAGAGGCCCTAGGCCTGGGGGGCCAAAAGTTCTGAGACCGGGGGGGGGGGTCTCATTCAGTTTTTCTGCACCGGGCTTCCACCACTGCTCGTAGTACATGTGTAAAGCTTAATGTGCTCTTGACTGTACAGTTTACGCTCACGCGTAATCAAACCAAAGCCGCGTATCAGATAGGTTGGTGCACTTTCAACAGGGTCACTCCTTCTAAATAACAGTTACATTAATTAATATTACCTATTACTATTTACGGGGCTAAAGTGAATCTGTGGTTCAAAGGAGGAGGTTATCAATTCGAATGTATTTTTTTGGTGTTTTTTTTATGTTTGTTACCTCAGAATTTTCAACTGGGTGAACCAATTTTGATTATTCTTTGTTTATTTGATAGCTGGTGCAATTTGGTTCAGTTCTGACAATGGGGTCCATGAGAAACCCACATAAGTTGAAGTAGTTTTTTTTTCTCTTTTTCAAGACTAAAATATTCTTAGTGGCTTAACGATGGTTTTCCTTGTGTTTTACGTAACCACAGTGACAAAAATAAACAAATCGTACCTTTTATTCAGTTGACTACAAACGTTTGAAATATTGTTGTTTGTATGTAGGATTGGGAGGAAGCCAAAATGTGTATTATATTTTTCACAAAACGAAGAAAAAGAATCAGATTTCATTTTCGAAACAGATGCCAATGATTCGAATGCCAGCGGAAAAATAATTTATTCTCCTCCACAGCCAACACTTTAAAGACGACATGAATAGGAAAATAATAAAATGATGTTTGGCCAAGAATGCCAGTTTAGTTAGATGCCAGTCCAAAGCCCAGACCAGGGCCAGTCAAAAGTCAGTTTGGCTTTTGTCCCTGCCTTCTTAGATAGAGGATGCGCGTTTCAATCCAAAGGTTTTCTACATCTACTATACATCTATAGTATTATAAAGAGGAAACATTTCGATTTGAAATTAATAGGCTTCGAAACTACGGGACTAATTTTAAAAAAATGTTGTCTGTGAAGTCGGTTTACGGACGATAATTTTACGTGATAACGTCTTAAGAAAACATTGATGAAAAATTGCATACTGGAGTGGAAGAGAGATAGATGCTTCACAAGCCGACTAAGTCCGATCGTGCCTCTCTATCGCTCTCGCTTGCACGCTCGGGTCAAGCGGAAACGTAACAATAAGTCATGATTTCTTCAAGACTAACGTCCAAAAATGTTTCATTAATGGAAAGCTTTTCTGGGAGTAACATGAGTTATAATTTTCTCACGGAAACGGGACCTACACTGGTAAAATCGCGGGACACAGCTAGCTCTATAATAAACTGAAGTAAATGCGTTATATATGGCAGTAATATATAAAAAGAAATTCCCGTTTTTTTTATTGTTCGGAGTACAATACGAGAGATAGGCTAAATAAAATTGTATAAGTACTCCGATTATAGTTCAAATTTAAACAAGAAACAACAAAGTTAATGCTCGTATAAGTATTGTCTCTCACGCCTGGTAAATGTGAAACCTGTTATTTTCTATCATTTATTAAGTGTAATATGTTAGGTATAACGTATGTACATTCAAGAGCACATGAAGCCAAACCAGGTATCGAACAAACAGAACCTTATGAACCCAAAAGCAAACGATAAACGACGACTTGTACGAATTCCAAAAAAGTTTCACGTTTCGTTAGAAACTCACTGAAATTCCAGTGAATTCCGAACACGCTTCTTACGTGGCCGTATTATTTCAAATTCAAAAGGCAAAAACCAACTGTATTAAAAAGAATGACTCTTGTAACAGGAGCTTGCTATATTGGCCCACTATTGGTGGTCGAGACGAGAATCCACTACTTCAGTTTCATATTACATTTGTGTCTCTAAGATGCCACCTATAGAGTTCAGTTTTGTCTGTTTTAAATAATAATTTTGTAAGTTAGATTTATTTACTCTTTAGTACAACAGAATACAAAAGAAATATTGTAATCGGGGTCAACCCAGAGGGCTTAGGCCAGTAGCTTCTGAAATCGTGAACTATAGAATAGAATAGAATATAAAAGTACAAACGTAACTGCTATTCAAAAGGCATTTAATGTTTATTATCAACTTTTAATAATTATAATTCCATCAAAGTGGGACCAAATAAATTTGACGTAACTTTCCAAAGAAGTAAATAATCACTAATACTACATAGGTACTTCTAATTTATCAGTTTCATCCGTACCAAGGTTGTCTGGAAGAGATCGCTTAAAGCGATGAGATCGCCCATTGTACTGCTAGTTTCTAATAAATTTCTGTTTTACCTACCTTTTTAAAATATTAAAGTAAATAAATAATAAATAAAAAAATTAATTCCGCTAAACTTATTTATTTATTTTAATTTTATTATTTTGTATATTAAAGACAACATTATTATTAAATATAGGTAATTTGGTTATGTTAATATTAGTAGTTATACATTTTGTTTTGGGTGTGTAATCTTTGATTTGTATTTATACATTTGTATTTCAAATGTTAAATCGCAGGGTACATCTCAGTTTGTTAGTCATTGTATTTGACTTGTTGTTCTGCAACACAATGTGTGAATCACCGTTGTCCGTAGCTATGCAACCTAGGGATACTGAAACTGAAACAATGCACATTGAACAGACTAGACAGAGCTGTAACTACATCGACAGCTGCTGAAGTTTTACAACTAATACAGCTTTTCATAGCTTTTGTTCGGAAAATTTCATGCAATATTATTTTAATAATAAGCAGGGGTATTATATTTCAGAAAGTACAGTCAAGAGCACGTTGAGCTTGACACATTTGACTTTGTAACGTTCTTATTATTATCGCCTTAGAGGTCAGACTCGCACTACAACTGTAAAGCTTCATGATGACTGTGCTCTTGACTGTACCCCACCTGTGTAATATTTTTTGACGTAAACGTGACAGGTGTTACGCCCATAGCTGGGTTGTTACACTTGCCTCAGAAACAATTCTGAGGCTTTAGGTTGTATAATGTTTCTCTTCACCGTGTAACTAGTGTTTATTTTTTTAAAAGGTAAGCCTTACTTAAATTATGTGTGCGAAAGTAACTCTGTCTGTGTGTTTTGCAATCACGATTAAACTACTAAACCGATTTAAATGAAATTTGTAGTAGTCTAAAACCTGAGGAAGGACATAAGCTACTTTTTAATGCGAAAAAGGGGCAGTAAGGGGTTGAAATTACGTCATTTTTAAAGCTAGAAGCTTGAAACTTATTTTTAAGGCTTCTGATTAGATATAAATAAAAACCACGGGAAAAGAAACAAAACGGGTGAAACCGGGTAAAATATAACTAAATAAAAAATATCTATATGATCAAGCCTTTATCCACGAGGGGTTCGGTAGAGGCATTCATTTCCTGGATACTTTCTTCTCACCAGTTGGTATATTATTGGACTGATAAACGTGACAGCTGATTGCATCGCTGTTTCAGGGTTTGTTACACATGCCTCAGAATCAATTCTGTAACTTTTTTAACAATTACCGGAAGACCAGATTTCGTACGTATTTTTTATCTTTTAATGCAGACAAAGTCAAAATTAAAATTAAAATTTAATGTAAAGACTTAGGTATAAGCCCACTTAATTAAAGTAGCTTCAGTACGTACGCACTTCAGTTATTAATTATTATCAAGGCATGTTGTATTTACTTGTTAAAATTTTCAACAGTAAATTACACATTTCAACAGTAATACCGTGAGGAATACAATTACATATCCAATTGGCCTATGTAATAAACAAGGCATGACATTGACAGTGAGCCGAAGAGATTAATGAAACAAACGACCTTCAGACATAGAAGGAAAGAAAATTGTAAGAGATACTTCGAGTAATACGCTTAGAACTTCAAATAAGCGTCCAAAATAAACTCACGCAATAAAAAATAAACGTTATCCGTCCCACACATACAAAAGACTTTTATTTAGCAGTCCACTCACTTAAACAATCCTGTTTTACGAGTAAACAAAATGTTATAGCCGTAAAAAGTTTGACTATGTCTAAAATAAAAAAAACATATACGAAAATATCAAAACACTGTACTTATAATTTTAGTTTTATGTGGCGGTGTGTCTCCGTACATACTGATACAGAAAATATCTAGATTACTAAACGTCAATGAATGAAGTGGGTACTATAAATCTAAAGTACAAATTTATAAACAGGAATGATTTGTATTTTTGTATGTTTGTAAAGATTACATTAAAAAACTACTTGTACCAATGGGAAGCTTACTTCTCTCGTAGTAATATGGGCTATAATTTTCCGAGAGCAGTGATAGCCTTGAGTCGGACGAAAATCAGTGAGGCTCGGGTTCGAATCCTGGCATGTACTAATGAGTTTTTCAAAAACTTACGTACATATTTATCACTAGCTCGACGATGAAGGAAAACATCGTGAGGAAACCCGCAGGTCTCAGAATTAATTCTGAGACATGTGCAAATAGACCCGGTCCGGCATTGGGCTCACCACTTATCACGTTTATGGGTCCAATATATCTCGTGAAATGTGGGTATATCCAGTAATGGAATACCTCTACTTACCCCCTCGGGGATAAAAGGCGTGAGGCGTTATTATTATTAATTTTCCCACTGGAACGGGATTTAGGTACTCGGGTGAAATTGCTCGGAACACCTAAGTAGTAGCTTTTAATAACAAGATGCACCATGTCACTAGGTGCGTGTTACGCTTTATCCATTGATAAATACAAGAACAACAACTTTCATAGAAACTTCTAGATTCCAAATAATATAAAACTACCTCTTCTAAGCCCCTCTGGGACAACTCATGAGAGTCTATTTATTAATATTATTTATGACTAGCGGATGCCCAGCGGCGTTGCCCGCGCGGATTCCGTTTATTCCCGTTCCCGTTTGAATTTCCGAAAATTCCTTCATAGTGGTTGCCTACGACATATCTAAGACACCTACATACCATATTTCAAGTTTCTAGGTGTTATAGTTTCGGAGTAGTACGTATTTCTCTTTTTAACCAGTTTTTATATTTTCCCGTGGGAATGAGATATTTTCCTAGAATAAAAAGTACCCTAGATGTTGACCCGGGTACTCAGTTATCTCCATACCAAATTTCATCAAAATCCGTCCAGTAGTTTTTGAGTGATGCGTGCACAACCAGACAGACAGACAGACATACAAAAATTTCAAAAATTGGTGTTTCGGTATCTATATCGATAACTATACAATATGTATCAGAAAGGTGAAATAATAATTAAGGGTCATATAAAGTAGCTTATATACAGTTCGGGAAAAATGTCTCTTGTTTAATATATACTATAAATTTGGAGTAAAACGACGTGGAAGTTATCATTAAAAAAAATCATTTTCAACCCTTAAATCAGCTGCTAAATGCTGTTGAACTCTCTATTAAGTGACTAAACATGGTACAGATAAGACATCGTGTTTTTACCTACGAAAAACTAGACAGAGCCTACACTATGAGTACTAAATAACTAATAGATATACTTAAATAATTATTGAAAACCCAGTCACGAAGCCCACAAAAATGTTCATTCACACAACTGTAGGCCAACATATGTTGTTCAGCGGGAATCGAACCCGCGAGCTCCGGTTCTAAAGGTCACTACCAACTGAGCCAACAGGCCCGATAATACTCCATCATTATTATTTTTTCCCCATAGTTTTAAAGAAAACCTACTAATTTACCTACGTAAATATCTGACATTATTAGTCTTTGATAGAATTTTGTAGTCCACGTGGATTGCGGTCTTAGATCAATGAAAAATCCATTGATCACTAGGAACGTCCGCGCGCTCCTTTTTGGCCAATAAGGACACTGCGCAAAGGTCAAAGGGCCGTCGGCGGCATTATTAAAGAGTCTAGCTCCACCCTCTATTTATTGAGTGGTTCCGTATGTTTTAAAAAATATTACTAATTCTAAGTCTTTTACCTTATTTCACGTTATTATTATTTCACAATTGAGAAATAGTACATTATGGTACAAGTGAGTAAAGTTGGTGATTACCGCTGAGGCGCCATTGAGACCCGAGCCGTAGGCGAGGGTCATAAGAGAGCCGAGGACGGTAATCATCAATACACACGTGTATCATACGACGTTTTTCAACACACTTGTGAATAAATAATACTAAAAAATCATTTTAAAATAATCATTCGCAATGGCGGGGAAAATTAATTGGTTTTCCAATTTTTTATTTATATAATTTGGAAAAGGCAAAAGGATCTAGGCCCATACAGCCTCGTTTTCCTATGCGCTCGCATCTTACAATGGCGATCGGCCATGGACTAAAAAAATTAGGTTTCTTTTTCTTTGGTTTGTCGTGGATAGCGTTTTAGCCACGTACAAAATGGGGTATTTAAAGTTTTTACAGAGAAAACCAAAGTTATATTTGAGTGAAAGTTTTGTTTATTAAACACGTACAAGTTGAAATGATCTATTTAAATACGAAGTTGCATGAAATGAGCAAGCCATATTTGTGTATTAATTTATTAGTACGATTGAATACGATCTTTTTTGTATCGAAACTTTTTTAAGAACAAAGCAACTCTAGCAACAAAATTGAAAAAAAAAATCTATAACTCACTAGTGAATAATAGCAAACAAAAAGTCTCAGTTTGATTATAGGTGTCATTATGTGCCTAATTGCAGTGAAATTAGAGCCACTTTATGAGCAAGTGTGTTGAAAAGTAAATTATGTAATTAATTGATTCATTATCATTGTATCGCTTAAAATTATTTTTACGTCTTTTATCTTCATAGGTTTATGTTTAATTTTCAACTGAACCCTAGAACAAAATTTTAGAAAATCGGCAAATTCTTTCATTTTCAAATCAATGAACTTAGTTGCTTCCTATCTATCAACGAGTGAAGACGTGTTATAATCAAAGAATATGACTCGCAACAGTCGTTACAGTGTCTCTTCATTATTCAAGTGAATCTTATGAAATGACTTTGTGTCGGTGCTCCTGATGGCAATATCAGTCGAGTTAGGGAGCTGTGTCACGTGCGCTTCGCCGAAGGTAGACCGCTGGATGAGCAGCGGATGCTATCCTTCAGCTGCTTCGGGAGAATTTGTCAGGTGTCTGCCTCCGCGCGAGGCTGGTTCGTTCCGCGCTCAAACCCCCAAGGTCGCGCGCCTGTACGTCTACTCGTGGTACCGGGACCTGCGGCTGGTGGTACCTACCCACTGCGCGCACGGGTGGACATTTTGAGTTATTGTGCGGTATTAATGTGTGTGTAAACCAATAGTAGGTCGGACCCAAATCCCAAAGTGTAAAAGTTGGATGAAACTACATGACTAGTATGTAGGTAGGTATTACTTGTTTAATGACAATGTTTTGATCAGTTAAATTTATTATTGAATAAAAACTATGCTTTTATCTCTGATTTTTTTTGAATAAATAATTACTGCTATTAATAACTTTTATTATTTCCAATAACATTTACCCTAGAATAAAATAGGTAGGTATGTTAAGGCGCGGGCGGCGACCGGCGCTCGGCGCGAGCGATCAGCTGCGCGCGCAGGCGCTACCTGCCACTACTACGGTCAACGACACTAGCGCGTAGGGAGCCCCTACGC
This sequence comes from Ethmia dodecea, assembly GCA_963855545.1. Taxonomy (NCBI): domain Eukaryota; kingdom Metazoa; phylum Arthropoda; class Insecta; order Lepidoptera; family Depressariidae; genus Ethmia; species Ethmia dodecea. The sequence continues at coordinate 2,918,744 of OY979452.1, forward strand.
TTTTATTCTTCAATCACAGGGTTGGCGAAAATTCACACATAAAAAGTAATTATTAAGTTTATATGAAAGAAAAAAGTTGCTATATTAGATCTGATTTTTTGTAGGTATTTCGTTACACGATATACATATACACCCTTCAATATTATTTCACCTTTCTGATACATATTGTATACACTACCGTTAAAATTTTCAAAAAATATTTCATGTACAGACACGGCCCCGTTGAGTTTTATTATATGAATAGATGACCTTATCTACAACTAGCGGTATTCCATTCCCGGAGAATGGGTAAGTTGTTGGTGTTGGCTTTTAAGCAGTGTAAGAATCAACTATGAGGTCTAAAAATAATGTTTTCCATGACCGTCGAGCTAGAGTTTAATATAGGTTGTACTCAAGCTTTTTATTTGAATTTTTACACCTCATAATCATTTCTGTCATCATCAACACGTAAGTAACGTCCCGCTGCTAATTTAAGGGTATTAATAGTTAAGTTTAGTATCCTGACTTATTAAACACGGAGGTGCTTGTGGGTCGCTCTTTCTGTAACATTATTTGTACCGAACCCTAAAAATTACGAACCCAGTGGCTCGGATGGGCAGCAGCTGGGTATTGTAAGAGCAGCCCGACCGTGAAAAGCCGTACCGGGCAGCGAAGCGAGGGGTCACGTATTCAATTCTATTATAATGAATTTGTCTCCGACTTTGAGTGTCTCTGAATTTTATTTTTGTTTCAGATGAAAGAAGTCTTAGTTTATTGGTTAGATTAAAAAAGTTTTGAAGTGTGTCTATAATAATCCTAAAAGTTACAAATGTATTCCGTTGACCTCGGAATCGACAAAAGATTAATTTGTGTAAAACCGTCCTAACATCAGCTGGAATCATAATGGAAGAGGTTTGTTGATAATTCTTCAAAATGCAAGGTTCAGCAGGAAATGAAGTGAAATTGTTTATTTCGGACACATACCTAATATCCAAATAAATCGTTAGTAGCTATGTTAGTAAATAAAAAATATATTTAAAATGTAGGTACATTGGGTGTTGCGAGTATGTGGATTGCCACGCCATGTGCAAGGATAGGGATATCGGGTATGTCAGCAATTACCTTCAAGATCCGGCCAGTATGTTACCTTCAGATAATACTTTAACATCGTGGTGCTGCTAAGTCTCTTGACCCGATTCCGTCATAACGATTCACCTAAAAACAGAATTTCCAGCTCAACCCAAGCGGCACCATCTGCATTCGGCAGAAACGCAGACAAATTGGCGTTCAGATTGACAGGAGACGAATGAACGCGGTGGACGTGTACAAATGCGTGATTGGCCGATGACTGCCTCGTGCATTCGAATCATCGATACGAAAAAATCTCTCAGTAGATACGTTTTTTTTATTGCTGATGCGCTTACTCTTGACCCCAGAATTGCTCGAAGGCAAAGACGGGGCTACAATGGCACGAGCTTGCCCAGAAGGTCTGTTCACGGTTTTAGGAACTCAGAAATACGCCGACATGTGGTTCCACTCCTTGGCGGTGCGCATAATAGAAGACCTTGAAAAGCGCTTCGTGCGTAGATATAGATGGGATATCCAAGATATGTTAATAAAGGTTAACATATGAGTTATTAAAGGTTCAATTAAACCTGCCGAGCGGGCGGGAAGGTGACCGGGCGTTAGCGTGTATGTAATGGCTCAGACAGAACCTCCGTCGGGAATTACGTGTTAGCGAGACTGATAAGCTTGGTCTCATTCTTGAATCTCCACATATCGCGCTACTTTTAAACCATGAAAATCTAGAAGCATTAAATTTTGCACAGGCGTTCATTAGGTATTTAGTAGGTAAGCACTAAGAAAGGACCTTTTTATTAGTTTCTAAAGGGTGTAAATTGGGAGACATATTTTTGTGGGAGTTAGTTACTCTTCAAAATCCATTGGGGCACATTGCTGGTAATACAACGACAATACCATACCAACGTGAGATGTGAGAAAAACACTTGTGATCATCTTTTTTTATTTTATCATCCAAAATTGCACTAACCCTCAATTCATGTGAACGTAGAAGTTGGAGAAGGATTGGACGGTACCTACTAACTGCCGGACATATGCGCGGGAGCACAAACACCATGCTGAAAATCCTCAGTGATAAGTCTGACTACCCTCTACTGAGGCACTGGGTTCAAGCTCACGCTCTTATGGGCACAAGAGCGTGAGCGAGCGCCCTAGTGGATAGGTACTGAAATTGAAATTGATTTTCATATTTTTTTAAATACCGAATATGAATTTGAATCTGAAATGAATTGATTTTATTTATATTTTATTTATTTCTTATGTCATAAATTAACCACTCTTGGTCCACCTTGACATATCTATTAGATGTTTTTTCACAATGATTCAATGAACGAAAAACCAACGCTTGTGCTAACGTAAACGAATGACTAATTGACTTTTTAAGACTCGCAGCCCTGCTGTTATGTAATGAGTTTTTAATTGTGATATATTTTACATTAAGGGTCGCGCCACATCTGCAGAACGTACAGCCGAAGGTTCGGTGAACAACATACATTGACGATGGATCTGCCTCCCGCGTCAACCGTAATGTATGTTGTTCACCGAAAGTTCCGCGCCGTAAGTTCCGCAGGTGTGGCGCGACCCTTATGTGTGTATATATTTTTGATAGGCTTGTAGGGGAAACAGGAAGTGGTCTTAGCTATTTAAGACAAATAGTTCTAATTATCCTAGACTTTGGTAATGAAATGATGTAGAAAAAAAAACGAATGTAGGTCAAGTGCAAAAACAATCGTGTTATTAGCGCGAGAGCAATGCTTAGACTAAAAATCAGTTTAGCAGTTAGGTCGCAATAGCCTAAACGTGAAATAACAGGGACGTAATTAGTAAGCCAGGGCCGAATTAAAGAAAAGTGAACTACAGTTCAAGTACAGTTTTGAAGTATTGCTTTTTAGACAGCGTTAAAGTTGAAGATGTGATAATTCGTGAAGCGGGGTGCTCATTCGTCATGTGAATAGATGGTCGTAGGGGCAATGTCGTCCGGTCTAGTCTTTCCGAGTAGTCGAAGGGACGCATTTGCCCGGTCCTGCTTGTGTGTCTGGTCGAAGGGACGGTGCCGAGCCAGTCCTTTTGGATGGTTGAAGAGGTGCACTCGTCCGGTCCAGGAAAGTCGCGTGGTACGCTGGTCGAAGGGACGGTGTCATCCGAGCCAGTCCTTTTGAATGGTTGAAGGGGTGCACTTGTCCGGTCCAGGTCACGTTGCGTGGTGCGCTGGTCGAAGGGACAGTGTCGTCCGGGCCAGTCCTCAGGGATGGTCGAAGGGACGCACTTGTCCGGTCCAGGTCACGCTGTGTTGAACGCTGGTCGAAGGGGCGGTGTCGTCCGGTCCAATCCTAGTGGATGGTCGAAGGGACGCACTTGTCCGGTCCAGGTTCAATTGTGCTATGCGCTGGTCGAAGGGGCGGTGCCGTCCGGGCCAATCTTAGTGGGTGGTCGAAAGGACGCACTTGTCCGGTCCAGGCTGGATTTTGCTAGGACGTGGTCGATAGGTGACTGACATCGGAGCTTTACTTGTGCGGATTAATCGAAGGGATTTGCTTTGGCGATGTTAGATGTGGAGTTTGGAGTTGACCTTAAGGTCAGGATAGCCGAACGAAGTGATACTGTGCTTGGTTTTATTGTTCACAGGTACACACACGAGGACGTGTGAAAGTCAGAATGGCCGTGTAGGGGAAACAGGAACGCCATCTATTATGATAACTAGAACTAATGAGTCGTGTCGCAGCAACGCGGTCTAGTCTATGAAGATTGGATCTAATCGTTGTCAGTGTTACTATGTTAATTAATTGGATCGATTAAAAGAAATGGCAACCCAGAAGTAGTTTTGAATTTGAACGGCTGTCAATCAAAGGACAAATGAATGGAGATTATGATCGTTGCATGGTTACGGTATTGTCGTTATTCCTAAATAATACTGAGTCTGCGTTGAGGAGTCTGAATAAAGGATTACGCAAGTGAACATAAGCCAAGTGAGAGGAGTCACAAGGTAAACGTGACAGAGCTGGAACCTATGCACCAGCGGTGCCGTGGAAGGCGAGATGGGTCATTGCTGCATCAGGTAATGTTTGCACAATGAATAGACAATAGCGAGGTAAGGGGACAGTTGACTTGTAGGGAATCAAGACATGCGCGAAGTAAGCAGTAAAGAGGGATTACTGAGCGCAGCCCGCGTTTAGGTCAGTGCCATAGAACGGCGAGACCATGGGATGGTGGTGGGTCTGTCCCCAGGAGGGTGGGTGGGCCGCCTGGTCCCATCCCACAATCTAGCTTGAGTACCTACCCGCTCATGTATTTGGAATACCTTTAGCAGACTATTATTCTGTTGGTGTGATTATCGTATTGTCTCTTGATCTACTTGGTGACCTTACTTAATAAAGTGACTATGTACCTTGTTGTGTAACCAGTTTAATTATTACTTACTACCCTGCCCAGAGTAGATACGCCCACATAGATATCGTATCGGCTAATCCTGAATACTTCTGATGCGCGGGAGACCTCTGAGTATCAATAATATTGTAATGAGTGATGTAGTGTAGCGAGCAGGGGCCCCTCCGCCGTCAGGCTAGTCGGATCAGTTGGTAGAGAGCGACACTGCCCGTTTTGAGTTTTGCCCGGGGCTACATTGTGTAATATGAATATAAAGACTGCTTTTTTGGTATTAATATGTATTTTATCATCAGTTATTTTGTGTATACTTACAATTACATGGACTGACTAGCTTGAGACTAAATAGCTATGTGTAAATTTGTGTTCCACGACAAAAAAAAAGAAAAGAAAAAGTAAACAAATCTATCCTTCTAATTGTTTATTGCATTCTAACAATCAACTCTGTTAACAATTTTAATTATATTTTACACATTAAAAAATACGACAACCTCATAATATCAATAAATAATTAATAATCTTTTTTTCAACACACTTGCTCATAAAGTGGCTCTAATTTCACTGCAATTAGGCACATAATGACACCTATAATCAAACTGAGACTTTTTGTTTGCTATTATTCACTAGTGAGTTATAGATTTTTTTTTTCAATTTTGTTGCTAGAGTTGCTTTGTTCTTAAAAAAGTTTCGATACAAAAAAGATCGTATTCAATCGTACTAATAAATTAATACACAAATATGGCTTGCTCATTTCATGCAACTTCGTATTTAAATAGATCATTTCAACTTGTACGTGTTTAATAAACAAAACTTTCACTCAAATATAACTTTGGTTTTCTCTGTAAAAACTTTAAATACCCCATTTTGTACGTGGCTAAAACGCTATCCACGACAAACCAAAGAAAAAGAAACCTAATTTTTTTAGTCCATGGCCGATCGCCATTGTAAGATGCGAGCGCATAGGAAAACGAGGCTGTATGGGCCTAGATCCTTTTGCCTTTTCCAAATTATATAAATAAAAAATTGGAAAACCAATTAATTTTCCCCGCCATTGCGAATGATTATTTTAAAATGATTTTTTAGTATTATTTATTCACAAGTGTGTTGAAAAACGTCGTATGATACACGTGTGTATTGATGATTACCGTCCTCGGCTCTCTTATGACCCTCGCCTACGGCTCGGGTCTCAATGGCGCCTCAGCGGTAATCACCAACTTTACTCACTTGTACCATAATGTACTATTTTACACTCATTTTCTTACCTAACATCACGCCTATTAACACTGCAACTTAAAAATTATCGTGATAATGAAATTCTATTATTCTTGTATATAAACCTACTATATTTATTTGGAACTAGGTTTAGCCCATTTCTACTCTTATTTTGTTTTTTGTTGAAACTCCTTTTTGATTACCTGCCCAAGTAACTTTTTGAGTAAACAAAACTCATCAACTTAAAGCGAGTTTTCACTGCCCGAGCCCGCCCGGACGGTATCTAATCGGATGTTTTTTTTTTATTTATTTTATCGGACGCTCTTCATGTAAACCCATAATCCGAGGGTATTCGCACGCCGGCGCATAATTTCTATTGTCATCCGAGCTTGCTCGTATCGTAAAAACCTGGCTATAATGAACTCAAAAACTCTGATTCATAACGTCTTCATTAACCATGCTCTTCATCAAAGACTGTTGCTCAGCTGATTGAGAGCTTCTGAGGCTGGACACCCAGGTCTTACTCCTGAGAGGGGGGCGTCCTTGGATCCGACCTTCGTATTTATGACGTTTGTGGTTCAAAGGACTTAGCTCGACATCAGACATGTCTCCACACTTGCGTTTTGAAGCTGATGATGACGTCGAGTTGAAGGACCTATGGGGTGTTGTTGGATCTGGAATAATCATAATGACATGTACTATCCTTTATTTTGTAATTATCATCAAAATTAGTATCACAAAAATGTCTCTCTATAAATGCATCAAGCAATGAAAAAATATACATTTATTGTTGATGCCTAACAAAATAGACAATAAAAAAATCTATGATTATAATTTTTTGATGTGTTTTTCATATATGTGTATTATTGCCCAAATATAGAAGAATTGGATATATTTTTACTAAAACACAAAGTGTATATTGTAGTTTACAGATGAGATAATAAATAATATATTTATTGATTTAAAACGAATAAACATTTTGTTGATTGAACGTTTAAAGGTATCACAGACAATTTGGACCGTATATGAACAGTTTCATGTTTCAATTTCATAGCTCTGCTCTGGATAAAAGCCAGACATGAAATTTAACATCTATTGCCCATTTTTGGAAAGGCTCCAAGTTAGAACAGCTCTATTCCACGTTTACTACCCTCCAATAAATGTACTTAAGTCCACTTAGCAGTCCACTGCGACAGGTTAATGTAAACTCTGCAGATTTCTTGGTAGACTGCTGATAATTCTACCTATCGCGGTACTATAAGGTGTCGATGATTGCAAAAACGTTAGTTGTAAATGCAATTGTATTATTATGCCAATTTTATTATGTCTTTACAAAAAGTAATGAATTATGTAGTGTATGATAGATAACAGTCTAAAATATTTAAATCGTCCATGTGGGAATTTTGTCGGCAATCAGTTATCAGGAAACTTTAAGAATTACTTTACTTAGGCAACCATCAGCGTCGATCAAGGGCTATAGGCAATCTTTTTGTGTCTGTGACTACTTGATGGTTCCTCTTTCCTCTTGTTGCGACTTGGAAGCAAATAAATATTTTTCGAAGGCTTAGCTAAACAGTAAAATTTACTGGTAGATAATGCCTTTAGTCATTAAGTTCGCCATGTGTACATTTTTTCGGTACATGAAGTGAAATAAATTAATAAATAAAATTGGAAATCTAAACGAAAATAAGTAACTTCACGCCTTTTATCCACGATGGGGAAGGCGAAGGTATTCTTTCTTTTTTCTGGAAATACCCACTTTTCACGAGTATATTCGACCCCTAAACATGATAGGTGTTGAGCCCATCGCCGCACCGGGTCTGTTATATATGCCTCAGAATTAATTCTGTGACCTGCGGATTTCCTCACGATGTTTTCCTTCAACATCGACCTAGTGATGAATATGTACGTTAGTTTTTGACTCTCATACTCATTGGTACATGCCAGGATTTGAACTCGAGCCTTATTGATTATTATCATGAGAAGCAGGCTCTTGAACCATAAGGATATCACTGCTCTTACTCTCACAGTCAAGTTGAAATTACCAAAGATATTAAAGTAAGGATGAGTTATATTCATACTGCTTGCGTTTGAATAAACTGTGACTACGAGTGTGCTACAACATGTACATACTTACTTCTTAGCGTATTTATAGGATACAACAATGACGGGGAAAGATGATACGGAAATAATAATAAAGAAAAAGAGAGCTATCTGTTAAGAATTGCGCTTAAAATACGACTTGAAATACAATGCGACTAAAGAAAATGTGGTTAATTAGCTACATTTGTCGGCCTCATTTTCCATGCTCTAGTAACATATCTACGTCTTTTTATATATAATATCTTTGGAAATTACATATATCAGTATCACCTCAGTCTTATTCTCATCGATCAAAAAGGATATGTTTAATTAAACGCAACATAAGGTAATTTCGCAAAATAAATGCCGCAAATCTTATACACTTTTTTTGGTACAACCTAAATATTTGATGTCAGACAATATGGCATCAATTTCCTTACGTCAACACAGAAGATATTACTGAAAACAGAACGGAAATAGCTTTAGGGCGAACCGATGAAGGTCATATAATATGTTGAGTACTATCATGTGACAAAATGAAGGTTTACGGTTGCGAAGGTCTTATTATGTAAGTACCCAAACATATAAATGACTTCATGTTGACAGAAATTTTTTTAAGCAAAATTATTTACTCAAGTAGATTTCACAATTTAAGTAGGTACGTTACAAAAATCAAAATTTTGTTATTATCGGTGATTTATAGTCAAAGTATCTAAAAATCTATCAAAACTACATGATAACGGGAAAGTAATTCGTCATATTATGCTCCACTTGAAAATGTTTTAACAATACGTAGGATTATATTCATACGATCACGAGATAAGTTTGGTGGGATGTACTCTACTGAGTTTCAGTCCTAAACCCGGTGCCTCGCAATTTCCTTCAAAGCACCGGGATTCAACGTGCCAATATTGCTAGTATCCAAACTTATACGAACCTAAATTAGTCTCCTGCTCGCCCCAAAACACGTTTCTCACAACTTTCGCAACCATCGACCAAATATTCTCCGTATTACCTCCTCCTTCTCTTTGAATCTCACTAGCTTTCTCGTCTATCCCGTTTCCATCTTCGACAATCCTCTTAACACTGACTTTTTTCTTCGTAATAACAAATTTGAACTGAATCTCTGTTTCTTCGTCAGTAGTTGTTAAGGCTGAAGTTAAGCAGTTCTGCAAAGATCCAGCAATGTTTGTGGTAAGGGCGGTTATTGCGTTGTTGACAATCTTAGTTTCGACCGGTGAATCGACGCACGTTCTGAATAATTCATTTGATTCCTTTGAGTAGTTTTTGTCAACTACTGGGCTGTCTTCTTTGAAGTTTATGGCTCTAGCTGGCATGTTAGTATGTTCGGCAATTGGAGGAGTAGTGTCTTCCGCTGGTTTATTGTTGCTTACTGGAGTCCTAGCCAAGGTATAGCCGTGGTGCTCGAATCGGTTGATCAGAGCTTGAAAGCGGGGGTTGCAGCAGTATCGAGGTTTTTGGGGACCTGGGGTGAGCATTCGTTTTGGTTTTCGATACACTGAAATGATGTAAAGTTTATGATAAAACGAAAATTTACTATGGAAAATGTACTGTGTAGTGCCTTTGTGACGTCATCGTTTTTTTAGTACTCAACTTGCATATCTTTTTTTATTATTTTATAATTTAAATAATTACTTAATGGAAAATTTAAATGCATTTTCAGATTAATTTGGGATAAGTTTAATTTCGAAATACAATTAAATTGGAAGATTGCAATTGTTACCTAGAAAGTTGTATATAAAATGAACCGTTTATGATGATGATGATGAAGATTTGAAGACAATATTATATTGTCTTATCTATTTAATTCGGGTTATATAAAAACCAAGGATTTGTTGTTGACTATTGTGAAAATATACCTCGTTTAACTTTTGGAATCTGTTCAAAGATAGTGTCTTCAGCGAATTTGACTCTTTTGATCTTTATAGACGAAGCCTCTGTGGTCACCGAGTCCTGGATGGTGACTTGCTTTTCTGAGCTATCTTGACTGCCAAGATGAATGCGACTACCAGTCACTATGATGCTCTTTAGCTTGGGCATATTTTCTGATTCTCCCTTTGAAGGCTGAAAGAGAAATAATAGTTATTTCTGTCCTAATACATAAAATACCTACGAGTTTTCAAAATTTTAAATTAATTTTGAAAACTCGTAGGTATTTATAATGTAAATATTTTGATAAAATAAAGATGATCGGATTTTTTGAGATACTCAATAAAAAAACTATAAGGTTTAATTGAGTTTAATACGTAATATCTAATCATTTTATCAGGCGAAATAAAACATCTATAGTAGCTGTAAGCAATAAAATTGTTTTATTAAAAAAGAAAACTATCTTCCATCCATTAGGGACGGATTGGCACCCCTAAAATCTTTCATAAAACAAAGAAATGAGTTCCAAGGGGACGCTCATAAAAAACGGTCACCAAATGGGATGGAGCCCTTAAGCTTAAAGGAAATCGGTAGGCGGTAGGAATTCTTAAAGAATAAAGAAATATTTGACCTTTAAAGCCTTATTCAACAGGGATAAAAATTTACAATTTAATTATGATCGACAGAGTCTTCTAACCTTGTCCGTATTTTGCATTTAGTATGTTAAATTATGTACTTTAATCACTTGGGTTATTGAATTATTCAAGCGTTAATGTCATATTTGATTTAATTTTATCATAATGTCTTCTTGAGGATAACGTGAATTATGAAATAAATTATATTATACCTGTTATGAAATAAGAAGAAGTACCTACATCACAGACTTGGTCAATAAAATTGTATGCCAGCACACGTATTTAGTAGAAATCCATTATAGTAGGTATATTACGACTTGCAACAATGAACTATCACAAAAAATGATTTTTTTATCCATCTTACAACAAGTAGATAATAATATATTATATTTTTCGATCACCGTTATGTCATTTAAGAAAACAATAATATCTAGGTTATCAATTTCACGGAAGGCATTCACCTACAACTAACTCATAGTTTAAAATCTGGATGGAACAAAAATCACTTTATAAATAAAATATTAAACAGAGCATAATAATGTGGTATTCCTTCGGATTGCTTTTGACACTCGCATAAATTTGCTGCAGAAAAGCCCGCGCTGCGAATTTTTATGAGCCGGAATCAACCTTTTCCCAGGCTCGTCTAACGGAATAAAACGTATTCTATAGGTAATTTCACTTTATGGCAAATATTTTTTTCTTCGTTTATCAATCAATTTAATATGTAGGACGTACGAAAATATTGTAGAGGCATTATATTAAAGACTCTGTACAACCCATTTCATATTACTCTAACGACAGTCTGGATATATATATATATATATATATATAATCTCACGCCTTTTTTATCCCCGAGGGGGTAGGCAGAGGTATTCCATTACTGGATATACCCACATTTCACGAGATATATTGGACCCCTAAACGTGATAGGTGGTGAGCCCATCGCCGGACCGGGTCTGTTTACACATGTCTCAGAATTAATTCTGAGACATGCGGGTTTCCTCACGATGTTTTCCTTCACCGTCGAGCTAGTGATAAATATGTACGTAAGTTTTTGAAAAACTCATTGGTACATGCCAGGATTCGAACCCGAGCCTCACTGATTTTCGGCCGGCTCTTTAACCGTCCGGGCTATCACTGCTCTTTCTGGATCTGATATTTATATTATTTAATTATGCCTCAGCATTTTGCATATTTATGAAACACTAGCGACCCGCCTGGCTTCGCACGGGTGCAATGATAACACTAAAACCTTCCTCTTCAATCACTCTATCTATTACAAAAAAAATCGCATCAAAATCCTTTGCGTAGTTTTAAAGATTTAAGCATACAGAGGGACATAGGGATAAAAGGACATAGGGATATAGGGACAGAGAAAGCGACTTTGTTTTATACTATGTAGTGATAACAAATAAAAGGACCAGCAAAACAGACACATAATAAAAAAATATATAAAATCTTAGCTTGAAAGCAAATCCAATGAATGACCAAGTCAAGCTAATTACCCAACTTTGCTCGCAATGGCAATCGGCATTCGACATTTATTGCCTATCCACTGTTTGTTTACATGGGTGATGATGAAAAGCAGAAAAATATTCAAAATATATCAGACCTTCATTTCTTTCTTGCCTCATAGTGTGTATGAAGTATTTGTACTTTTTCTAATAGTAATGGAAAATAAAAAGAAAAGAGTTGCAGTATTATTACTTTATACAGAGTGTTGTGATGGACAATAAAGTTTTGTAAAACAAAGACCAAAAAATCTTTACCTCGTTAACAGTACTTTGTCCTGGACTTTCCGAGTTCTCGATCTCCGAAAGAGGAGAGTCAGCTCCTTGACCATTGAACATGGACCATCCTCCTGTGGCAGGATTGGTTGGGGTGCTAGTGGTGACCGCTTGGACTAGTTTAGCAAGGTGGGCGATATGGGACGTGGGGGTGGTCATCTCCTTTTGATTGGCTGGAACTTTGTAAAAACTGTTGTCATTGGGAATTATGGTAATGAAAACATATGAGGATAACATAAGCCAACAATAAAATTTAAAATTTTATTTAAATTAGACTTATAACCAAATTTACAGGTATGTGTCACGAAGTTAAACTTCAAAATCAGCTCCAAAGGAAGCTTCAGAAAAATTAAGCAGTATTTACGAAAAACTAATAGATCGTCACAGTATTCATATATTTTTTTAAGCATTCAACTTATTCTAATTTCAATGTACCATGCACAAGGCAACGTTAAGAATTTTCATCAAACGATCAAGTTAGGGAACGTTAAGATGATACTGGGAATAAGAATTTTCATATTAAGGTGCTTTTATAACAAGAAACGGCAGTAATACGGCTGAAAGCACTCTTATTAATATCTGGACTTAAAATTGAAGTAGGTAGAAACGAGTCATAATTTTTATCTTTTATGAAATTTAATAACACCAACCGATCGGTATAATCTTGGTTACTATAAATCCAAACGATGTTCTTTCATTGCTTCTAAATGCTACAAGATTTCGTTAAATGTTTCTACCAAATAAATCAACTAAAGCTGTTTTAAACATTACTTTAAATTATACATGTCTCCAAGTACTTATCTATGTCTGAAGCATGCCTTCCCTATAATAGTACAGTATTACTCAATAAATATATTACTTGCATTCCTAAAAATGTGATGAGCAAAAAGTTACCTTCATCTTTTTCATTCCTTAGTGGAGTAGTTTTAGTTACAGAAGATCGCTCCACATTCTCTTCTCCAGCCTCCTCATACTCTTCAATAGCTCTCTGTCTCATCAAATTTAAAAATTTCTTCACATGAGGAGTAGCATCCCTTTGTCTTTTTATTTTGGGAGTCTTCGGAGCAAATTTTGCATGAGGAGTTTTCATCGGCTCCACAACCGAAGTATCCAATTCACTATCACTGGATTCGTAATCAACTAAATAATTCTTCTTCATCAACGGTGTTATTACAGCTGTTTTACTTGCTTTATTAACTGAGACTATCGCTTCAAAATTATCACCTTCATTATTCACTTTCTCGTACATTGAGTCAAACTTGTCGTTTACTTTTTTGATGTCTTCCTTATTTACGTCAACCAACTCAGATATGCTAACACATTTCTCTATATCAATCAAATCCTCCATAGTGTTGAAGGTTTTGTTGCACTTTTGGCACTTCAGTGGTAAATGTTCTTCAAATAGGTGATATATGAAATGTGGGTTTAGTTCTTCAGGTCTACAGAGAAACCTGTTTCCGCGGCAAATGGGACAGTCATATAAGAGACCATGAGCAGTTTTCTCGTGATTCCAACGGCATTGATCACAACAGAAGACAAGTTGACACACAATGCAACGAACCTAAAATGTAATTACAAATATTAATTAATAGTCGGTACCAGAATTTTCGTAGTGTTGTGGCACAGAATAATATTTATTAAATAGTAACTGTTGTCCAAATAACAAATGTAGGTATATCAGTTTCATAAAATGCTGAGTAGGTATGTAATATTAATAAACGACCGATACCGCAAAAAGTATCATAGCTGCTGTATAAATATCACCAACCACGAACAAAAGCTTTTGATCCCAGCCTCATGTATTACCAAGACCAGCAACGGTGTGTTATATCAGTTGATTGGAAACCGAGGCTGGCCTGCCTTTAGGCAACCGTAATTCCAAAATTGGTGAACTCCGAACACAGACATAGCATTCAGATAATGGAGGAATTATCTAATATTGCTGCCGAAAATCCGCATTGCATTGCTCAATAAATGTGTGTTAAGAATTTTTCTCTCTCGTATCTAATAGCACAATATGTAGTTGTAAATTTATCATTAATTACTCTCTCATTCACTACACCTACTTAACACTCAAACACTCTTACACATCTCAATATATAATAATAATTTCCTTTTTTGTACAGGTACTCTCTGATTTTGTAAAAAAAAATGTTTTATGTTTTTTTTCTAAGATACTAGTTTTGTTTGGTTCTTGTGTCTGGAATTCTGGATCCCGAAAGGCTCACGGTCTGTCTCGTTTAGGATTTGGTCTCTTTTATACTATCACTACATAGTCACTACATAGTATAAAACAAAGTCGCTTTCTCGGTCCCTATATCCCTATGTATGCTTAAATCTTGAAAACTACGGAACGGATTTTGATGCGGTTTTTTTTAATATATAGAGTGATTCAAGAGGAAGGTCTTAATATAAGCATTGCACCCGTGCGAAGCCGGGGCGGGTCGCTAGTAGAGTATACATTTTTAAGAGTAGTTACTCTTAAAAATTTAAATTTTGAATACAACTGCTGATCGTTTCTAGGGTGAAGCGTGAAGGTCGAGTGTATATTATTTAATGGGGAAGTTTCTGTGGTTTACGTTTGGATGTTTGTTCCTGACACACATGTTTGATGAGACGAAGCCCGAAAAACCAAAAACCAGGTTCGTAACAAGTGGCAGTCCATTTTCGCTGCCTACCCTAATGGCAAAGTGGCGTGAGATTACTCTAGTTACTAGGGAATAATGACACCGCCACTAGTCGGGCGCAAACTACACAGACGACTAAATTTACCGTGTAGGTACTGTTTGTGTGTAATCTTGGTTCAGTGGACCGTATTTTGAATAGGCTGGTCGTAATAAAAACCCTGGGATCCACAATAACGTAGGACTTTATTCTTGCACACTAGTGTCACGCAATATCACAACTATTTTTTTTGCTTTTTAAATCTATGATTAAGATTACTTGTGTTGCCAGCAACGCTGCGCATGTGATCATTTAAACTGTATAGTCAGTTGACGTTTCTAATTGACTTGTTGACCGCCGTGACGGGTGCAAGTAATTAGGGAGGTTTCTAGTCCATAACCAATTTCACGGGAGCCGATTTGTTTGATTGGTCCAATTCGGGTAATTTCGGTTATTGACAGTGTCCTAATTTAAACTGGGCTGCCCTAACCCTTGGCGTTTTCATGAAAACTCATCTTGAATGCTATTTAGAGTCGTTTAAGCTCAAAATAAAATGTCGGTTGAAAAGTTTTAGTTTGATTTTCGGTTTGGGTTTTAAGATAGATCAGCTATCGGCAGACCTTTTTTCTCTCAAGACTAAGATTTTATTTTTATTTTGGGTAAGTCACCAGACTGTCCTGTCGACAATTTGTAGCTGTTGGTCACTCGATGTCTATTTTAGATATACCTAGTAGGATATGTAAGAAATATTATGTTATTCAAGCTTACATACACATACATGTGTATCACTAGCTCGACGGTGAAGGAAAACATCGTGAGAATTCATTCAGTCAAAGAATTAATTCTGAGGCATGTGACGGGCTCACTACCTATTACGTTTAGGGGTACAGAGAACATACTGGCAAAACGTGGGTTTTTTCCAGAAATGGTATACCTCTGCCTACCCTCTCAAGGATAAAAGTCGTTAGATTTTAATTATTATTATGCTATTCAGCAGCTAAAAGCACTATACATAAGTAAAGGAATAAAAATATCTAAAGACATTTTATGTACTATATTGCTTTTCCGTGTTCCGTGGTCATCTTTATTTCATCAGTCTGTCCCTTTATCACGTCTCAACGCTATTTGACAAAGAAACTCAAACAAACACACCTTGAATAAACCAAAACATGATATTATACAGTACACGTTTGAAATATATTTAAATAACAACTAAGTATGTACCTACAAAGTTTGACCAATATCTCGGTATGCCCTTAAGGCATTGAAAAGTACATAAACTTTGGTACAAGCTTCGTCCAAGGGTAGAAGACAAGGGAACATCCCTTGTCTTCTACATCCTTAATAATCCCTTTTCAAATAAGAGTACCTACTCACTAGATGTGCGTTACGTATTCGTATACACAAGAATTTTATTACTCGTTTAATAACATTAGATTAGATACCTACCCAAAAAAGGTTAAAAACGCTTTGTCTTTAAGGATAAGGACCCACCAAGCAGACCCAGTATCTACAAATACTTTATTTATTTACTTATTTACTTACAATAATCATTACATGTTTTAACTTATAATTATACTCGCCAAACTGCATATCAGTTTGTTGGCAAGGTTGCACACTGTTTTTACAATAAACTCTTATTGCTAATACGTAACTATATATTATTTTATAATACCTATTTTATAGAAATCGCTTAAATCAATAAGACCGCCCGTTATACTTCCTATATATTCCCGTTTCTTTTTCATTGCTGACATAAGTACGAGTATTCTCATCTATTTTATTTACTGATATTACGTAAAATGTGATCGTGTTGTGACTGATGTGAAGCAAATGGAAGTATTTTGTTTTGGTAGATAAATAAACAGACTCATCTATCTTTTATGTGAGGGATTCGGTGAATTATTGTAGCCTATGTCATCTTGTCAGTCTTATTATCTTAACAAACATTAATTTCCCAAATGTAAAGGTTTCTGTGAAACAAATAAGTTATTTTGATAAGGACCGCGATTTCCGATGTCGCAGAAAGGTTGTGTATACACCCTTATATTGTGTATTTATCTATACTCATATTATAAAGAGGAATGATTTGTATTTTTGTATTATTGTATTTTATTATGTTTGTAAAGAATAAACTCAAAAACTACTGAACAGATTTTAAAAATTCGTTCACCAATGGAAAGCTACATCATCACTGAGTAATATAGGCTATATTTTATTCCCGTATTCCCACGGGAACAGGAACTAAGCGGCTGAAACCGCGCAGAACAGCTAGTCCATAAAAAATATAAACACCTAAACAGAGCAGTGATAGCCTTACGGTTCAAGTTCCCGCTTCTCATGATGATAATCAGTGAGGCTCGACGGTGAAGGAAAACATCGTGAGGAAACCCGCAGGTCCAAGAATGAATTCTGAGGCATGTGTAACCCGGTCCGGCGATGGGGTCACCACCACATTAAGGGTTCGAATATTCTCGTGAAAAGTGGGTATTTCCAGAAATGGAATAAATATGCCCTACCCCCGCGGGGATACAAGACGTGAGGTTTTTTTTTTATTTATTTTTATTTTACCTTACACGAAACTAAACACACTGTTGACTCCGGGAATCGAATCTGAGATTGATTCAGAAGGTCACCCGAGCCAACCCGCCAACGGGGTCGTGGGCCAAAAGCTATCCAAATAAATCACAAGTGATTTCCTAAAATAAACCTTCCCGTCTCCACATATGAAGCCCTGTGAAATCTCCGTAGTACGTTCACGTAGGAAATCCAATAGCGGAGGAAGTTAAGGCGGCCAACACGATTTTATGACGTGCGCCTTCTGGGAGCAACTTAGCAAAAAGCGAAAACGTGTTCGTTGGTCAACCGCATTACGGCGCTAGTGCTGTAAGTATATTTGGTGGCCTACACTGGCGGCCACGAGGGCTGTGACAGATGGTTTTTTTTTCTAAAATTAAAAAATTAAAAAAAAATCTCACGCCTTCTATCCCCGAGGAGGTAGGCAGAGGTATTACATTTTTAATTTTTAAAATTAATTTTTAAAAGTATCTACCTACTTAATCTAAAAAAAAATGTAGGGTAGTCTTAAAAAATATGATAATAAATTATTTAATGGAGTGTATCGAACCTGAAAAGAAGTTGCTCTTATTTCTCTTATGTATTTTTAAAAAGTAATTTAAATACTGGCTTCAGTGACATATTCAGATAAATTGAACAGACAGACACAAAATAATCACGATAAAATTTGTCGCTTTTATGAATGAAAAAGAAGTTTTCAAGTTGTACCAATATTTTATCAGAAATTGATTATAGATAATAATGTAGTTATAGATATAATAATAAAAATAACTTATTTAATATACTATTTAATTGATAAGTAAATTAAATGTTCACTTAAATAAATAATGCAGGTAAAATAATTATTTATTATTTGACACAAATAATAACGTTTCAGTTAATTCAATTGCGGAACTTATACAGACAAATATTTGAACCGATTATGTAGCCCTATACGTTTTCCTAGAAAGTCGTATGAAAATTTACCACGTTTTGCACTACAGTGTAGGTAGGTAATTGCGGTTGACTCGCCAGGTGACGTATCACGGGAGATTTGACGTATGTCTGAATCCAAGCAGAATGGGAGATATGGGTCAGAAAATCTGATATTTATGTCCAACATATTTTTTTTAGGTACCTATTTCATCTGATGTTTTTATTGTAGGTATTATTCATTTCTTTCGATTACTTTGTTTGAACTGCGTACGTGCAATTATTTTGTTTGCGTTAAACCCGAGAAAAATGGCGAATGCTCAAATACGTACAAAATGGCTCCCATACTAATGGTTTAATAATCCAAAACATTAACTTTGTTAAATTTAATACATAATTTATCTTGCTTTATACTACAACTTGCACTGCACTGTAGGTTAGACACTCTAGAGCAGCCTTAAAATTAACCGTGAAGGGCAAGAAAGTTTTAAGAGCTATACTGTAAGTATAGACGAACACTGCAGTCAGTTGAAGAACTAAACCATAAGTCAACTACTCTGCTACCAGCAAGCTCATCATCACTATCATCACTACATAGTATAAAACAAAGTCGCTTTCTCTGTCCCTATATCCCTATGTCCCTATGTATGCTTAAATCTTTAAAACTACGCAACGGACTTAGACGCGGTTTTTTTTTATAGATAGTGATTCAAGAGGAAGGTTTTAGTATTAGCATTGCACCCGTGCGAAGCCGGGGTGGGTCGCTAGTTATATCAATAAGATCTGATTGTTCAATCGTCAGACAAACCCTATGTGGAGAATATATTGATGCTGTCACTGTCTAAGTCGCGCGGGCCGAGACTTTGAAACTGAACAAGTTCAGGATCTCCAGGGAGGATACTTATTCGCACCAGTCGGATTCGAGACGCTGGGACCCAGGGGTCCTTAGGCCAAGCGGCTAGGACTTGTCGGTGCGTCTCATCGAGGCTTCTGGTGACCACATTGCTTTCTAGCTCAAAGATTAGGCCTCGCTATCCAGCGTGATAATGCCACCTGCTTGCACGAGACACACTCGACGACATTTTCTATATTTAAGTTTGACATGTATGTACTATAATTATGTACTGTAATTGTTTAATAATAAATTGTATTTCGAAAATATTTTTTATCTTCTACAATACTTGGTCAGACTGTCTTAGTTTTTATGTGTAAATCAAAGAGATTAAAATATAATAGGACATAGAGGCGGAATTGGGAATATTTTCATACAACACTTTGAAGCTCAAGCGTCATGTCAGTTAGTAAGAACGAGAGCTGTCATTCGGTCGAAATAGTACTACATTTATTCCACTTCTAATAACTTTTGGCATCAAATTTTCCTCGCTTTGTCCCCTCTATGCCTTATTATATTTTAATCTCTTTGGTATAAATAGATGTTTTCATAAAATACTTCACTATCAAAATAAAATGTCAAAAGCGAGGTAAACTGTAAGCTCCATACTTCACCCTGCAATGCAGTGCAGGCGGCAAGCCCGCAAGGTGACGTATTGCGGAGAAGGAATGTCCGAAAATGTGCGGAATGAACGAACGAATGAATGAACGATCCGCTGCGGTCGAAGTATTCCCTAATGTGAATACGGGTTGAAGGTATGTGTGGCGTGATTAATTGAGATATGGACGCGTAAAAAGGAAAAAAAGTGTGGAAAATAAAATCGTCTGTTGCTCTGCGGTGGCATGACATGCCTAAGTCAAGCAATGTTAGGTGTGGTTGGTCAGTGAATGGTTCGAATTGCCCAGGTTTTGAAATGACATAATTATTATAATACAAGTAGGAGCTTTTGAAGCCAGAGTCTTCGTCTACGTATTGGCTATAACACATAGGTACATACATACTATGCTCACGCCTTTTTCCCGAAGGTCTAGGCAGAGACAATATAGGCTATAATATCTATACATACAAAAAAACTGTAACGAGACCTTGTCTGTACATGAAATAGATAAACGTGTGTGTCACTCAAAAACGACTGGACGGATTTTGGTGGAATTTGCTGAGATAACTGGGTCAACATTTAAGGTAGGTCGGTAGCTACTTTTGACATCAAAATTTCTCATTCCCACGGGAAATAATAAGAACTTGTTAAAAAGAGAAATACACACTTCAAAAAAAATTTTACAGGTGTCTTCTACATCCTATAGCGTAGGCAACAGCTATGAAGGGATTTTTGGAAATTCCCCCAAGAACGGGAATAAACTGGATCCGCGGATCAACGCCGCTGGGCACCCGCTAGTCGAGTAAATACCTATATAAATATATGAACCTAATTTCAGTTCGATCAGATAATCAAATGTGATATAAAATTCAGTTACAGGATTTGATACTTATTGTTATGCTGGCTGTACCGAGGGTCGACCAAATCTGAAGTCGACGAATACAGAATTGGTCAGAAACAGAAATAGTTATAACCAGAAGTGGGCATAGTAAGAAATGGACAAATGAAGCAAATACTTAAAAAGAACTTGTCCTATAACGTCAAAACCCTGAGAAACCAAATAAAATCGATTAAGAAACCAAATAAAATCGATTAAGAAACCAAATAAAATCGATTAAAAATTATGTAGATTTATTACTAACCTCAACAGAGCATTTCATTTTTATACACGACTCATTTCAACTCACTCCAACACAATGTTTACAAGCCACTAAACTTCACTTCCAACACCTCGCAAAATTTAAATTAATCGCAATTATGTTTGAATAAATTAATTGCAGGAAATTTAATAGCAAGTTAATGGGATGCTAACTTAGTATTCGCTTAGCGAGATATCTAACTTCATGAAGGTATCTGCATAAGTTAGATTGACAAGTGATTTGAGTTGGGATTACATCACGTCAGTTCCATAAAATGATACTGGTTATTTCGCACTACCGCACTTTTTATTAAAATATCTTAAAATGTTCGTAATAAAATCATGGATCCTTGTTTATTATTTTTCTTTCATTTTCATACAATAACAAAATTTTTGACAATAGTAAAATAGACCAATCAGATATCAGCAAAATACTTTTACTTCTTTATGAGGTGTATTCCCGTTGTTCCCATTGGCCGTATCCCCATGATGGGGACAACGGGAAGTCAAAAAAAATTCTTCCCGCTGTCCCCATTATAGGGATACTTACGGCAGTGGGGACAACGGTAATACATAAAGAACAATGGCAAAACTCCATGTGTTTTGGGTACCCCACTTACACCTGCCCACGGAAGACGAAACCGTTTAAAATCGATAGTTCTTGGACAGACTAAGATAATATGTAATCATACCACATTTTTATAAGTTGAGGTTTAAAGGTTATTCGTTACCTAGTGTATTTTGTAGGATATTATGAGATTTTAGGTACCAAAGACGTGTAAAGAAAAAGTTTCTCTAGGAAAGAAAATGATTTTCTTCCAACCTCTTTGTTAGAAAATAGCACTGCCTACCACATGCCATATGAGTTACTCTATGCCACATAGTGGCAGTAAATGATGACTTGGGCAAAAAATATCGATACCTATATTAAAATATCGATATTTTTCCAAATACATAATTAGCATATTATATATACTTATCGTCGATATTTTTAATGGCGATATATCGACATTTATTTTACAGTATCGAATTCGTATCAATTTTAATATATTTTTAACGCAATTCTGGTTTCGTGTTTCATTTCATGTTAGTAGACCAGGCTCGATAATTTTTAAAACCAAAAATAATAGTAGTAGGATGAAACCCATTAGAAAAGGAGGGAAATATTATAAAAATGAAAGGAAAAATAAATATTCCCCTCCTTTTCTAATTTCATCCTACTCCTATTTTTTTCACTTTTTATTATTTTTAAAGGCTTCTACCCTGGTCTATAGGTACTAGATACTTGTTTAGACTCAAGCATTTATAAAAAAATACTATTTTCATCGTCTTTTTTTACGAATTTGGGAATATGTATTAATAATAATGTAAAAACTGACGATGTATCGATATTTTTCACTCGATTTTTATCTATAGTATTTAGAAATGTCGATACGATAAATATCAATTTATTTTTTCACTTGGCCATCCCTAGTGAATGACATGGTTGACGTGATGACACGACGTTCAATTCTACCACAACAACAAAAAAGTTTTTGTATTAATCAAAGACATTAAAATATAATAGCATAGAGGGGGCATTGGGAATATTTTCATACAAAACTTTGAAGCTCAAGCGTCATGTCCTTGTCATGTCAGTTAGTATGAACGCGAGCTGTCATTCGGTCGAAATTGTACTAGACTTATTCCACTTGGAATAACTTTTGGCTTCAAATAATCCTCGCTTTGTCCCCTCTATGCCTTATATTATATCTTAATCTCTTTGGTATAAATAGATTTCCCAATCGATCGATTCGTGTTTCTATGATATTTCTGTTTTATTTGACTCAATATTTTCAACTGCTAGATTAATTAAAAAATATGGAAAATTTCGACTTGTTATGAGTCAATAAAACAAGCATAGTGTGATACCCCGTGGGTGTCTATTTCAGTGGGTACCAAAGCTGCCGATATTCTTTCACGTGTCGATATCCCCATTAAGTCTGTATTTGTTTTTTAACCTTAGTTTTTAAAGCAGCAAGAAGAAATACATCCTATGACTAGCGGTTCTGCGCGGTTTCACCCGTGTAGTTCCCATTCCCGTGGGCATACGGCATAATAGCCTATTATGTTACTCAAGGATGGTCTAGCTTCCCATTGTTTAAAAGAATTTTTAAAATAGTTCCAGTAGTTCATGAGTTCATCCGTAAAAAACATACAAAAATACAAATCTTTCCTCTTTATAATATTACTATAGATCTATACATATAAATTGTTTTAATAGTATAGACTATTTATTATACTGTGGTATAGACGAGGAATAATTAATGCAAAAGATTTTGATTTTATTTGAGGTATAATATTGCATGCATATTTGATGAGTACTTTTGTAATTGATACTTTGGACAGAAATAAGAGAAATTTATAAGAAAGAAAGGGTATTCCTGACTAACTATATTGGTAGGAAGTTTACCGACCATTTATCAGTTTCCATTCATATACAACATGTAACAGAATAACCGCAATTCCTGAAATTAGTTTGTTCAGTATCGACTCTTATTCGATTTCAGCTATTTTGAATATGTTTAATTTTTTCCCTAAAATGAATTAGCGTAGTTGAATTTAGTGCTTTCTATGGAAATCGTGCTATTATTAATCCATATTTAAGAAAATTGGTTAGACACAACTAAAGTTCGATTGCAACATATTTTTTATATATTAATATACTAATTGGGATGTATGAGGAATTGCGCTTTTTCTGTTACGGGTTGTATAGGAATACTCTCAGATTATGCAATTTAAAGTGGCAGGCCACATCGCTCGAAGATCCGATGCCCGATGTTGAAGAAAGGTTCCCGAGTGGCGTCCACGAACCGGAAGACGCAGCGTTGGTAGGCCTCCCACCAGGTGCATGGACCAACGACATCGTCAAGGTCGCGGGTAACCGGTGGATGCATCTTGCGGTAAGTTGCCGTTGCTGATGATGAAGATGAAGAATAATTCCTAGTTGTTCATTCATCACTACATAGTATAAAACAAAGTCGCTTTCTCTGTCCCTATATCCCTATTTATGCTAAAATCTTTAAAACTACGCAACGGATTTTGAGGCGGTTTTTTTAAATACATAGAGTGATTCAAGAGGAAGGTTTTAGTATCGGCATTGCACCCATGCGAAGCCGGGGCGGGTCGCTTGTTAAATTCTAAATTGATTAAATTTAAAGCGAGTAAAACTACTTTGGTGCAAAAACCTGCGACAAATTACATTAGGTATTAAAAAAAGAATCTTATTTCCTAAGTAAATACCCAGACGACCAATAAATTAATAAAAATTAAGAATTTTAAGCAAGCAAGTGGAAGAAGTGTTTCTAAGTTTGTCAAATGTATTTCGAAGCAAGGTTTTGTACCGGTGAGTATGGTAGGACATTTTATTTAGATAAGTACTTACTTATAGCAAAGATGTTTAACTTTTTAATCTAATTCTATGACAATGTCAGACGTCCATAATTATCAAACTGTTAACAATAATATCTTCCGGTTCTGTAGACAGAAACTAATAACAAACGGAATAAAAATAGTGTTATTACCCTTATTACTATTTGCCAACTGGCACAATCCGCCGCAAACCACCGTAAACCGGATAAAAGTGGTTTTTCACACGTGCAAACAAAAGGGCAATATTGCGAGTTGTTGGTGAAATACCTGTTGCTATCTGCATTGCAATTTCCTGTTCAGACTGCGAGAGCCGCTTTCAGCCGTTTCGGGAAAGGTTCAGGAAATTCAGTGGTTTTGGCACTTTCAATAAGTTATTCGGGTACATAATATTGACTATGGAATTTGCGGAGCTACGAGTATTTCGAAGATTATTATGTATAAACCCGGCCCCAGGCTTGTTGGGTTGCGTAATTTGACGAATAGTTTCGCTTATATACTTGTAATAATAATAAATTGCAAGACACAATTCGCACACGGTTATTCAGTGTCAAAATAGGCAGAGCCTGTAGTAAGGGTGCTGAATACCTGATAAATTAATAAAACATACTTAAATAAATATTAAACACTCAGACACGAAGCTAACAGACATGTTCAAATGTTGGCCCCGAGAGATCGACCCGCAACCTCCGACTCAGAAGGCAGGGTCAACTGAGCCAACAGGTCCGTCAAAAAAATATATACCTACATACTAGTAGGATCCCAGTGGCATTGCCATTGCATTGCAGATCCCGTTTTGTCCCGTTCCCGTGGGAACATTGAGATTTTTTTTATTAGAAAATACCTGCTCTCTTCTTTCTGCCAAATTTCAAGGTAGTATTTATACATACACTAGCGGTTCTGTGCGGTTTCACCCGCGTAGTTCCCGTTCTTGTGGGAATACGGGAATAAAATGTAGCCTATGTTACTCAGGGATCTTCTAGGTGGAAACTTTAACCCATGGAAATGGGTTAAAGAATTTTTAAAATCGGTCCAGTGTTTTTTGAGTTTATTCGTAACAAACCTATAATAAACATATAAAAATACAAATTTCTCCTTTTTATCATATTAGTATAGAAGTATAGATTCAGATATTTCATGATTAACCAATGAGTTTTCGACTTTCGAGTTCGCATAGGAGATTATAGCAAATACCTACTTTCACACCCTTAGCCCAGAAGTGGACTTTGACGGGTTGATGATGACATTTTGATTTTATAAATTTATATAAACTGCCGGCCAAAAAAACTGCATCAAAGTACGGGATTACTTTCAAATTGAAATCTACATTTACCGAGTATAAGTGAACAATATCAGTATGTTGCCCTTTTCCTACTATTTGGCGGAGCATTGTCTCATCTGCATTCACTTCTTCTTTTGCGAATAATATTATTCTCCACACAATATTTAAACCTAGCAAGGCCTTTAAGCCTCTTCGTGTAAGACGCTTGGAAACATGCATTATATTGAAAAACATGAAGTTAACCAGTCAGTGAACACTCAATTGCAGCATTTCCTTCACTTTTTTGAAACCATCCAATTGTGAAGGCTTCTTCTCACCCGAGAGCCTTAAACGGCTCTTTCCGAACGAGTGCGCGGTTTGATTGTGCTGGCGAGCTTTTGTCCGATTTCTTTGTGATTCCAAACAATTTTATATCTTTCGACTCCAAGAGAACTTTCGTACGTGAATGTACTTTTGCATTCTGCAATCAGAAATCAGAAGCTCTTTCAAAGGCCATTGTTGGATTTTAAAGTTTCTTACATTTATCTTTTCTCCGGTGACGGTCATAAGTTTAAGTCACCGACACTCTCTTCTCGGTCGATATACCTAGAGATATGTTTATATAATATATCTATATGATATCGGTGGAGATAGGATGCTGTTTACATTTAGACATCTTCATGGACGAGTTTAGAGTGTGCCATGTCAGTAGACTATTGACGTTTTTAAGATGGTCTGTGTTTTTAAGTGTTTTTTATTTTTACCTACAGAAAATAAATGATTTTTTGGATTTGAATTCTAAAGAAGTCGACAATTTCATAGACAGGCTTTAAACTTAGCTGTGGACGTTTCTATAAAAACCGAGTTTTTGTAGATTGAATTTCAGAAACGTGGACGAAGTGAATATTTTACCTAAACATTTTCCGAAGTTACACGGAAATTATAAAAATTCTCCTCATGACAAAATGAAGTCTACTTAAGTCAGAGCAATAAAAATAAATTATTTCTCTTGTAAAATATAATTTATTTTTTTCTTTTTTATATTTCTTAGCACTGTTCTTCAAACTAATTTATAGAAAAAACCTAAGTAGTTCTTTTCTATGTTGTGAAACATTTATATTTTTTCTAGTAGGTACAGTCAATATCACGTAAAGCTTGACACATTGGACTTTGCAACGTTCTTATTACAATCGCTTTAGAGGTCAAACTCGCACTACAAGTGTAAAACTTCATGCGCAATTTACTGTACATGTGCTGTCACTGCTGTTGTCGTCTATATAAATACCTTCAGAAGTGACTATAAGCCTCATAAGCAATGTAATTTTACAATTTCAACTTTTATCGGAAAATGAGCGATCGTGTGAAGTTTGAAATTGTTTCACAGGTTGGGCATATTTAAAACCATTAAATATTGTATGACGCGAAGATAAATTAGTTTTTAACACATTTATTTAGTCCGTTCATGTTTACGAACAATGGAACTCGTTAAGCCTTGCAGATATCCTTTTGGTGGCTTGAAAAATTCTGACAGCAAGGTAGCCACTAGCCTAAGACCATCTCCCAATCAGCGGTGGGCTCGCTTGGGAGATTATGCCACATACTTCCTCATGTGTGAGGAAAGACACTTCGCTCAACAGTGGGCTGTTACGGTTTGATGATAATGTATCAACTACCTATGTTTTATTTATTTTGTTTTAAAAGCAGTATATACATTTTAACAAAATTTATGTAGCTACATCTCAAGCACCATTTTCGAATTTCTATGTGTCATCGTTTTGGAGATTTCTATTGAGTATTAATTAATATATACTTTAAGTCTCGTTTCCATGCGAAAATTTTAGTCCATTTTACTTCCAGAAAAGTATATAAGCTTTCGATTAATGAAAGATTAACAAACATACAAATGTACAAAAAAAATCATTTTTCCTCTTTGTAATATTAGTGTAGATGTCACAGAATAAACCAGAAGATACACCCGAACTAGACATTGGGTTCGATTCTGCATTACAGCGACTAAACTTATTTTAGTTCATTCCTGTCTTTATTTTACCTCAAAAAAAGAAAAGGGATAGAAGATAACCTACCGAATTTAGTCCTGTCAGAGGCTGTATTTTAGTCGTGACTTATTTCCATATGCACTAAACACGTTAGGAAATGCCTTAGTTGACAGGACTAATTTTAATTTGACAGGACTAAATATCACTCGTCTCTTTTCTTCTCTATGAGAAAGAAAAGGACAGGACTAAACAAAAATAAGTATAGGCGCTGTAATGCAGAATCGAACCCAGTGTTTTCTTATTTTGTGTGCACGAACATTTGTGTTGGCTTCTGGGTATTTAATATTTATTTAAGTGTGTTTATCAGTTGTTCTAGTATCCATAGTACATGATCTGCCTATTTTGGGACTAAATAAACCTGTGTGAATTGTGTCCCACAGTTGTTTTTTTAAGTATCAAATCAATAAAATCTTATTTCGATAAACTCCGCCCGATAACAATAATTAAATTCGGCTGTAACTCAGATCTTATTTGAATTTGACAAAGTTCAATCATTCGACAAATAATTAAGCTTGAGTCCTATAAATAATGAAAGTTTAATCTTTCTTCAAAGACCCTATTAAACATTTCACCGCGACAATTAGTAAAACTGCGGCACTCAACGCGAAAGGGAGCTGAGCTAAGCGTTAATTACTCGAAATTTAAATAAATACGCAATAAGGGAAGGTGTTTTTATAGGGCCTTCGTACGCCATTTTAGAAATAAAATACCATGAAATACGAGACTGGAATTTACGAGAGGCCCCTAACTCGTTGACGAATGAAGATAATAAAAACCGGCGTTTGCTCATTCTATGTAATTTGATATTTAAGTACTATTTATTTAACGTTTAGAATACTTACTCAATATTATGTAGGTATGTTCTTAATATTAATAATCAGAATCTTTTTTATATTGTGCTAAGGTAAAATTACGAAAATAAATAAAAATTATGAGACATTTTATTGTTTCATAATAGAACTTCTGGTGCAGTATGATAAAAACACGATTTTAAAGTAATTTTACACATACACATATAGTATATTACACACCTAGGGAAGTAGGTAATATGAGGCTTTCTTACTTACTTCCCGAAGTGTGTATACTTTTTTTCTACTCGACGGAGGCGGAAAGTCGCAACTTCGTGTAGCGAAGAGGTGAAAATATTTTTATCTCTCTTTAGGTCAGGTAAAATATAAAAAAAATCCTAGGCGTTTTATCCCCGAGGGAGTAGGTAAAATTGTTTTTTTTTTTAAGTTTATTTATTGTTATATTCCAACTGTTTGACATGTCCAGAACCATAGAGTAGGTACAAAACAATTGATAGATATAATAAAATACATCAACACCCATACATTAAAACAATAACCTTAGAAGTGCAGGGTCTGTCAACAGATCCGTCAATTAATTTATTTAATCGGCTGTTATAATTATCAAAACGTTTCGTCTAACAATAAGGTATATCTAAGTAATCTCCTCTCATTCCCACTCAAAGGTGTAAACAGGATAGTAGATAGAATATTCTGAGTGAATATCTCTGAATGGGGTTTGATTGGAATCTTCTATTAGGTTAAACTACACCTCTATACTCCACGCTAATACAATACGATGCTACTCGAGATACGAATTGATTGCAGTGGACGGTAGATCTGATTGACTAAAATCACAGAATTGAAGTCACTTTCATATATCAAAATGACAACCAAGGCATATGTCATAATATTGAACTTGGCTCTCATTTCACATCATCATCACTACATAGTAGTATAAATAAAACAAAGTCGCTTTCTCTGTCCCTATATCCCTATGTCCTTATGTCCCTTTGTATGCTTAAATCTTTAAAACTACGCAACGGATTTTAATGCGGTTTTTTTAATAGATAGAGTGATTCAAGAGGAAGGTTTTAGTATAAGCATTACACCCGTGCGAAGTCGGGGCGGGTAGCTAGTTATTTATGTTTTTGATAGGATATCATTACTTTTTGTACATACATTATTAGTCGGTAAATATTTATAACAAAATTAATACCTGAGTCGACTATACTCTTAGTTATAAGTACTAAAACAGAAATATTTGGATTAAAAAAAATTAAGGGTGGTATTCAATTCGAAGACCGGTTGTCACAAGTTTTAATTGCTGATTATTATTACATTATTACAGTTACAGGCACTAAGTATAAGTTAAGTGTTCTTAATAGAATCAATTAGGTGAAAAAATATAATAAAAAAATTAAAAAATACCAGTTTCTGATTAATTTCTTTGTATTCACCTAACTACCTATCTGCATGCCATTTTGAACTTCCTAGGTCATCTGGTACTAGGTTATAAATTTGATCTATAGGTCACTCAGTGATAAAAATGACGATTTTTGGAAATTAATATATAAATAACCGTTTGAAATGTGGTTATGAATTTTGGAGCACATATGTATCTTGCAAGTCTCAATAATATAAGCCATATTTGACACGTTTATGTACCTATTTGAGTTATGAGGGGTTCAAAAGTGGCTCCTAATGGTTCGTGTAATATTACAGACGGTGTTGCTTGCCGTTCTGCTACTTGAACTTGGCTTGACACGCGACATGCTACCGCGTGTCTACATTACTTGAAGCAGCACTAAACCTAAAGGATTAAAAAAAACACGGGTTGCACTCCGGGAGTGCCGGCAGAAGTGAAAACTTGACTATCGATTTCGGTGTTACAACACTACTCTCCGACCGTCTTACGGTTTTTCGATCAGCACACGTGACTTGACGCGAGTTTTACAGTTTTTACCCATCCCACAAAAGTGCTCAACGCCGCTAAAGAAGTTTTCACTTCAAAAAATAAAGGTAAGAATAGTTACAATGTAAATAAGCATCAAATAAACGTAAGAAATACAATGTAAATAAGTACCAAGTTTTTAGAATAATCATGCTAAATTGTCTTCGTCTTATTGAGAATGATTCTTGACAGGCGTCTGTCATTCTTGTAGGCGTTGAAAGACGTTACTAAAAGGGGGGTAGACCCCTAGAGATTAAAGATAAAGCAACCTTATACCTAATGCGATGAATAAATACCCTATTCTGTTGTAGACATATTATGTGTATGGTAGGTATCATCAGTTATTTATTTAAGCTTAGGACAGTTAGGTGGCCACTAGCCTAACACCATCTCCCAATCCGCGGTGGGAAATTATGGTCCAAACTTCCTCAAGTGTGAGAAAAGACGCTCAAGTGGGCTGTTTCAAGTATCTACTCAGATTGGGTTGGTTATCCAGAACGCAAACAATATTAGTGTTAGGCCCAGCGCTCACCGCTGGAAGCGCAGCGGAGGGCATTTTGAAGACAATTTAATGTAAGCCTTAACAACTTGGGCATACGGTCAATAATTATAATTCATGAAAATTATTTACCGTATGTCCAAGTCGTTAAGACTTATATTAAATTGTCGATGTGTGTGCGCTGGGCCTTACAGTGTTATCCGAAAATCGCGTTATCGCACGTGACAATCGTCCGTGTGCGGCAGCCTAACAAAGTGACAGTGACAAGGGTTGTGCTAATTATTAGATTTCGCAGTCAAATTAACACGTCAGTGGGCCTGTCTCTCATTTAGCAAGAGCTATGTAGTTCAAACTATTTTTAGACTTGTTGATATTGCTAATTAGTTTTAGTTACCAGAACTGAACTATATTTAGGTATCTACTGCAAATAAATAATTAAATTTTTACATTTTATTAATTTACCTCCTAAACGTCCGATAGGCATTTGTTCCAAATACAATCTTTTCTTGCAAAAAGTGACAAATATTTAAATTGTTCGACTGTAGGTCTGCTAAAAGTTAGGTACCAATATTTCCTTTCATAGATCTGAAAAATCATCTTATTTTGGTATGGAAGATTTTGTATCTGATCTACTCCAATATAATTATTTAATTTTTTCTGATCAAGATGGTTATTTTTGACAATACGTTGTAAAGTATATATTTTGCAAACACGGTTCTTCACTTGTAATATTTGAAGAGCAGTGATAGCCCGAACGGTTAAAGAGCCGGCCAAAAATCAGTGAGGCTCGGGTTCGAATCCTGGCATGTACCAATGAGTTTTTCAAAAACTTACGTACATATTAATCACTAGCTCGACGGTGAAGGAAAACATCGTGAGGAAACCCGCAGGTCTCAGAATTAATTCTGAGACATGTATAAACAGACCCGGTCCGGCGATGGGCTCACCACCTATCACGTTTAGAGGTCCAATATATCTCGTGAAATGTGGGTATATCCAGTAATGGAATACCTCTGTCTACCCCTTCGAGGATAAAAAGCGTGAGATTATATTATTATTATTATTTATAATATTTGGGCAATGTCGTGCAGACCAAAAATAAAATTTCTCATGTCGTGTGGTTTAAGTCTAACCGTAACCTATCTAATTGGATTACACAAGTCTACATTATGTAGTTGACACGGGTAGTATGATAAGGGTTAATTTTTGGGGATCCATGTCACCCTATTGTCGTCATGTTTTGTTTCCACCCTCATTCTAAAGGGTTGTAATTACACACTTTTATGTGCCAGTAGACGAATAAAACAGGGTCGTCTCTTCCGAGTTTGACCTTGCCGACGTCACATAATTGATATGACACGGCCTTGGTTAACCACGTGACCGATGATCGAATGATGTAATTGATCTGCAATTAATCAATGCCAAGAGTTGTATGAAGCGCTCGTAGCCCCGCGGTGCCAGTGTGTTTGTAGCGATCACACTGGTTAGCAAAGTTGGGTCCGGTCAGTCAGTGAATGGGTGATCGCCTAGTGGCATTTATATCACGAGCGCTTCCGTGTTTCGGAAGGCACGTTAAATTTTTGGTCCCTGTTTTCGTTGTGTTTACGCACAATGGAAGTCGTTAAGCCATGTCAGATACCCTTGAGTGGCTTGAAAAATTCTGACTGTTAAGTGGCCACTAGCTTAACACCATTTCCCAATCCGCGGTGGGCTCGCGTGGGAGATTATAGCCCATACTTCCTCATGTGTGAGGAAAGACCCTTAGCTCAGCAGTGGGCTGTTACGGGTTGATGATGATGATGAAAGAGTTGTATTGCAATGTGTATTTATTTATTAATTTATTATAGCACAACCACACCATATACATTATCACATTTTTAAAAGAATAGGATATTAATTAGTAATATATCCGTTATATATGACACTTACCGCGTACTTAACATTTACTTCAAAGCATTTACTACTAATAAATGGCGTAAAAGTACTTAATTAAATATTAAATTAATGTTACCGCTGAGTAGTGTGGAGATCTGGTAGAATAGGCTTACTTACAAATGACACCTACCTACATAGGTAAAATATTTCAAGTTTCTAGGTGTTATACTTTTGGAGTAGTACGTACTCGTATTTTGAAATTAGATATTTTCCCACCGTAAAATCTACTCTAGCTATTTACCCAGTTATATTGACCCAGCTGCTCAGCTATAACCACGCCAAATTTCATCAAAATCCGTCCAGTAGTTTTTGCGTGATGCGTGCTCAGACAGACATACATAAATTTCAAAAATTGGTGTTTTAATATCTACATCTATAACTATCTATACTGCCACAAAAAATATTTCATGTACAGACACGGCCTCTTTACTGTTTTATTATATTATGTTATAGATATTCGCGGAGACTTACATCTAACAGAACATTACAAAGGCTGATGAGAATGGTATTACGTTATGGGCCATTTATACGAGGCCAATCCACTAAGACAAGCCACTAAGACAATCCACTAACTGCATACAAAAAAAACTTGAGGACAATGGAATGGATTGTCCTCACGTTTTTTTTGTATGCAGTCTTAGTGGATTGCCCTCGTGTAAATGGCCCGTTAGCGACACAATTCAAAATCAAAACTGAGTCTTTTTAACATTTTAACGCTCTTTTGCCACAGGGTTGTCACCACTCTCCAGAGACAGTCATAACTTCCAATTACTTATTCCAGGGTTTTCACAGAAAACTTTGCAGACAATATTTTTAAAGTTGAAACTGAAATTTTAAATTCATCTTAAAATATGAAATCCAGTGAACACTGAGGATTTTTAAGGAGCAAGAGTAAGCTTATATTTTTAGAGAATAGAAAATAAAATGTTCTTTTCTGCTTCTCAAAATTCAGCTGAGATTTTTAAAAATACGGTTACGCATTTTCTTAACGTTCGGGCTTTTACATTATGAATAATGAACCATTTTTGGTCCAACACTGGGAAAGTAGGACAAGTAATAAGCATGTATTTTGGTAGGTGGAATATTAACCTAAGAAAAAAACCGGCGAAGTGCGAGTCGGACTCGCGCACGAAGGGTTCCGTACTATTATCTTTAATAACCACTCTAAAGAGTACAAAAACCGACTTCAATCTTCAACTTACATGGATGCCGTTGTCAGAACTGGACGAAATGCTTGCAAATAAAAAAAGAATCATCCAAATCGGTTCACCCAGTCGAAAGTTCTGAGGTAACAAACATAAAAAAAATACAGACGAATTGATAACCTCCTCCTTTTTGAAGTCGGTTAAAAACTTCAAAAAATCACGTCGGTTGTATGGGCGCCCCCTTAAATATTTATTTTATTTTGTTTTTAGTATTTGTTGTTATAGCTGCAACAGAAATATCTACTTATTTTGTTAAAATTACAACTGTCTAGCTATCGTGGTTCTTGAGATAGAGCCTGGCGACAGACTGACGGACGGACAGACAGCGAAGTCTTAGTAAGTGGGTCCCATTTTTATCAGTTCTTAAAAACAAGAAACTATATGTGTGCATTCATTCATGAATATCATAAATGCCACAACACGTCGACAACTGGTTAAAGCCGGTTATGTGCTTCCGGCATCCAGCATTTACCAGGGGGCCAATTCCACTAAATGTCAACGGTCATAGTTTTATGACAATGACATGTCAATGGTCAGTCAATGGTGATATTTTCTTTGAAAAGTGCCAAACAACACCATTGACTGACCATTGACATGTCATCGTCATCCAACTATTGCCGTTGACATTTAGTGGAATTGGCCCTCAGGTCTCTTAAGTCCACTTCGTGGGAGACGGACTCACACTCGGACGGACACCATAAACTTTTCGGCCAGTCGTTCTACAAGCAATGATTACAAAACTAAATAACCACTCTAAAGAGTAAAAAAACCGACTTCAATCTTCAACTTATATGGTTTTCTCATAGATGCCGTCAGAACTGGACGAAATTTAAATGGGGCCAATCTGGAAGCACCAGCTTTCAAATATTAAAAGAATCATGCAAATCGGTTCACCCAGTCGAAAGTTCTGAGGTAACAAACATAAAAAAAATACAGACGAATTGATAACCTCCTCCTTTTTGAAGTCGGTTAAAAAGTACCGATTGTGTTAAAAGAATTAAAAAACTTTACGCTCCTTATCGTGAAGTCGAGAAAATGTAATATATGATACTCCGGATAAAGACATCTTCACTCTAAGTTCCTTCAAACCCTTTAGGCTACCGACTCATATTGTACTTACTTAAAACTGCATATTATACCCGAGAACTTTTACTCTCTTTCTAGCATAGTCGGTTAATTAATTACACCCTTATTTTCTTTTGTACAACGATAAAAACTGCCGAAAAACATCAAAAAAACTCAAAGGTTTTTGTTCTGGATGAAAAAATAAATCAACAAAAAGCGTGTAAATAGGCCTAGGGTTTTATCACTTTAAACCTCTCTTTAATAAACAAGGGATCATTTGCTTTTTCAGGTGAACGCCTTTATATAAACCCTTTTATACTTTGTACTTACCTATACCTATATTTATTTATACATGGCAGCGTATGTAGGAGTCGATTGATTTAGTTTAAATTTGTTATTCTCAGAATCTTTAGTCATCTCGTCATGCAGAAACAATAGGATTAGTCTGCTGCTCATTCATGAGGTTTGGGTTCGAATTCTGGCGAGGGAATGTACCAATGAGTTTTTCAAAAACTTACGTACTTACAGAGTGTAGTGATAGCTTTACGGTTAAAGAGCCTGCTTCCCATGACGATAATCTGTGAGGCTCGGCTGAGGCTACAAATGAGTTTATCAAAACTTACGTACATATTTATCACTAGCTCGACGGTGAAGAAAAACATTGTGAGGAACACCGAAACGTGTAGAAGATCCGGTCCGTCGATGGACTCACCACCTATCATGTTTAGGGGTCCAAAGAATAGCTTGTGAAAAGTGGGTATATCCAGAAATGGAATACTAAGCCTACCCCCTCGGGGATAAAGTGAGGCTATTATTATTATTTTCTTGCTACGTACATATTTACTATTAGCTCGACGATGTATAGGGAAGCATCTTGAGAAAACCCGTAGGTCCCAGAATTAATTCTGAGGCATGTTAACAGACCCGGTCCGGCGATGAGCTTAGGTAAGATACAGAAAATAAAGTGGTAAAAAGTATCCCTCGGGATAAAAATGTATTTTTAAATAACTTACAAATGAATTTGCGAATGGTTTGAATTAAATAAAAACTATGAAACAAAAAAATCACTGCAGTAGACAAATTTAGTAACGATTTGAGAAATTTCCATTCTACAGAAATTCAGTTAAAAATGGCATTAATTATAATAACTGCTGGGGTTTCGCTCCGCTCATTTCTGCCAAAGATAAAAGATGGGAATTTGTGAGATACCTTTTCCAACAATAGTATAGCTTGGCGTGATTCAGATTTTAAAGCAATTTTGCACTGCTAAGGTTTCGCTTTCTGATTTATTGGATGGTTGAATTACGATTGGGGCCAGGCTTGGGTCAGGGGGTTTGGGTTATTTTTAATAATGTGTATTCAATAGACTAAGATTGTAACTGCCAGACATCGGGTACTTGACAACATTTTTTTATGTTTAATCATTTTGTGCTTAGGAAATATTTAAGAATATGAATATTTGAGGTCGTTTCTTTATTATAACAGTACCTACAAGCCAACACAATTATTTTTAGATATTTTATTTTCTGTATATTTGTACGCACATAACGCTAAAACTGTTAGGTACACGAAATTGGATGTGGTTTCCACGTGGTTGTATTGGTGAAAGTCTACCTCAAAATCTGGTACATATTTCATATCACTATACCTTCTAGAAGATTGTAATTTTATAATTGGCACCTATTAGGATTTTTCAAAATTTATACGGATTTGAGATCCACGATGAAAAAATAGATAAAAAATAAAAATAAATAAACTCACGCCTTATATCCCCGAGGTGGTAGGCAGAGGTATTCCATTTCTGGATTTACCCACTTTTCACCAGATATTCTTTGGACCCCTAAACGTGGTAGGTGGTGAGCCCAACGCCGGACCGGGTCTGTTTACACATGTCTCAGAATTGATTCTGGGACCTGCGGGTTTCCTCACTATGTTTTCCTTCACCGTCTAGCAAGTGATAAATATGGTACTGGACACGGACATGATACTTCGAAGATTGATCTAACAAAACCCCGCAATTCAAAATCCATATTTTTAAACCAGGTCTTTGAAGAAGAAGACAAAAAGAAATATTAATTATTTGTTCTATAAATTCTTCGAGTAAAAAACTTTTTATAGATATAACAAAAACGTCTAAGGCTCAGCATTGGCTGCGGACAGTGATCCACAACCGCTGATACTCTGTCGCCCATCATGTCGAGGGTAGAACACAAATAGGCCAATAATTAGGCAAATAAAATACAATAATACTGTATACAATAAAAAAAAAAGACGTGTGGCACTCGGGGACTGCCGCGGTAAAGCTATTGCATAGCATTTTGTATCAACAAGACTGCCGAAAACAAACGACGTTAGACCGTTCCGTCCGTCCGTCCGTCCGTCCGTCCGTCCGTCCGTCCGTCCGTCCGTCCGTCCATCCATCCATCCATCCATCCATCCATCCATCCATCCATCCATCCATCCATCCATCCATCCATCCATCCATCCATCCATCCATCCATCCATCCATCCATCCATCCATCCATCCAACCATCCATCCATCATCATTCATTCCTTTTCATCGGGGCAGTAGAGTAAAAAAGATGTGGTCACGTGAATTATAACTACAAATAGACTACATTATATAGCTAACCATATTTTGAGACCTAAATACGTCAACGTGAAGTTAACGTGCTTATTATGCATGCTGTCAACACCAAGCTTTTCCTTTTGGTAGCAAAGGCCGTAGTTTCTAATTAACCCAGCAAAATTGTGGTGTCAGCCGCGAGCATGAAATATGGTGCAATTAGCGACCTTTTCCGTTCGGTCCGATAGCCGGCTTGAATGGGTTTTATGGAAATTCCGTTAAGACCAACGGAAAATGAGTCCCGGTTTTCGTAGGAAAAGTCTGGAAACACTTTTTCCTGAAGATTCCCTGGTATTTAAATCTTTGAAAATTTACTATAGGTCAACGGGCTTTCTTTAACCACTTACTCACTCACTGTCTAAAATCACGCAACCGCCAAAACAACACCAAGAAACTCAAATTTTGGACAGTTTGTTTCCCTATAAAGACGTATACGTACTGCATTTGGAACTAGCAACTCGTCAGTGGAGATGGGCTGCTGTTTACGTTTAGGCAATCTTCATGGACGAGTTTAGAGTCCCTTTATAATAGACTATTATTTTGAAATTCGAATACAATATAAATTTGTTTGTCAATAAATACTACTTCTACTAATACTACCCTTACTAGATACTATTGACGTTTCTAAGTGTTTTTTTTTACTATAGAAAATAAATATTTTTTTATTTGAATATAGAATTGAATATCCGCTCCGTTATAATTATTTGTTTTGTTTTTGTCTTACTTACCCTAATATCGTCTATCTATTCGTCTCTTCCTCACTCATTTGAAAACATCGTAAATAGAAAAGTTTTCTATAGTCTATTTCACACAGCATGGGTTCGGGCACTACTCTCGACTAATAAAAATATTGGGATTAAAAACAATTATCATTTTATTACATATTTTATCAATGCAATAATACAAAAATCTTTACTTACATTCAGATATACGAGGCACATCCTAACCATCCTAACTGTATTATAATTGCGAAAATTAGATTTGTTACGCTATCTTCCTTTCACTAATGGAAAGTAGCATAGCATTATCCCCGTATTCCCATGGGAATGGGAACTACGAGGGCGAAAACACGAATCGCTGATAGTTTTATACAGTGAGCATATTAGTAACATATAATATCATTGGCTTTAAACATTTTTAAGTTCCACACGTTTTTCAAATGTTTTCATCACTATAAACTTTCGACTTGTCACGTCAAGCGCAAATCCTAATGTAGGTCATGGGTTCTCCTGAGGCGCAGAAAGTAATTTTTCTAACTGTCAGCTTACAAACAGACGTAGGCCTGTTGAAAAAGCTACCGGTCTACGTATGCAGCGAACCCTTTTCAACTCGAGTGTCATGGTATCACGCTAATTTGACAGCTATTGTCAAATCGAGAAGTGTCAAATTGACAGTTGGGCGTCATCGAGTCAGCGATTCATGTTGATGGGTGCGCTTATTAGGGTCGCCTTGCTGATTTATTTACAAGCTGATTTAAAAACCGTGATAATATACTCTAGTCTAGTCTTTGAATTCTGGATTTCACGAATTTTATGTCATTGTCTCAAATACCTAAGTGTATTTTTACCAAGTATGTGTTTCTTAGCCTTTGTATGTATGATGTTATTTTGTGAGTATATATAATATACTCTAGTCTAGTCTTTGAATTCTGGATTTCACGAATTTTATGTCATTGTCTCAAATACCTAAGTGTATTTTTACCAAGTATGTGTTTCTTAGCCTTTGTATGTATGATGTTATTTTGTGGCGCTCTAGAGACAGCACACGTGGACCGATTTTGATGATCCTTAAGGGCCTGGCCCCAAACACGGGCCGTCGTATTATATTCCGGTGTGATGTTTAAGTCTGGAGATAGTAAAGTAGTAGTTTCCTTTTATATATGGACTGCACGAGACGTATGATATCAACAAATCAGTATTAATATTGTGTACGGATTTTTAGAAAAGTATATATAAATTGAAAAGCGACACGTTGGCCGCACCGTGTATTATATACGACATGGCAACGTTTCACGGCACGGCGCCGCGCCGTGATGATGGGGCCGGGCCCTAAGTCAAGCGATTCGTCTTAATTTTTGCGATCACATGTAATCAAATTTGAATTTGAAGACTAACAGACGCCATTATATTGTGTAAAACAAAAACATGAAAGTCTACGTTAAATGGTAATTCAATAAGTAAGTATTCTTTATTTTTAAGTACCATTTATGGCCGATAACAACTTAAAACAATCTAATAAAAAAAAGTTGAACAATGAACCCGTGACTGCTTAAAAGGTGAACTTTAAAAAGATTGAAAAACAATACAGCTAGGACTAGGTATTAATAAAGTAGGAAGTGATCTGTTACACAATCTTACCACAGTCCCATGCAGTCGCAGAGGCGCATCTTGTTAATTTTAATTTTTTTCAATATCATTATAATTATTACTACAATTTTTTTTTCACTGATAATTTTAACTATCCTCTGCCTACTGAGTCTTCAAGAGTTCATCTTGCCATCTCCTTCGAGACCTGCCTCGACGTTGACTGCTTCGAACTCCCAATAAAATTAATTCCAAGCACAAAACGACCCTAATAATTATAGGTACTTGTCAAAAACTCGCAATTTTATAGTCCATTTCAACGCTTAGCAATAAAAAATAATTCAAGAACATTTGTCGGAAAGTATTTTTATTTTCCCACCCTTATTAAGGGCGTGAAAAGAATATTAATCGCTTTCCTTTCTCCCCACTTTTACCCCATATAGTCATGTCATTCCGAAATTTAATAACTGTCTTGTTCCCGCAAGGAGAGCTATGGAATGCCTTTATGGTGGGATGGAGAATGGAAGCCGAGTGAATTTATATTAATTATAGTCCACCTTACGGGGCTTTCCTTAATACTTAATTAAACATAGTCACTCTTTTGTAGTGTAACTATATTGATGCTTTCTTTCCCTGATGTGGATGTACAGATCATTTCCGTAAACTCTCTTTTTCGTCTCTCCGGGCGGAAAGCGGCACATTTTGCTGCGCTACAAACTGCGCCCCCGTCAATGAGAAAAAAGTATACACACCTCGGGAAGTAAAATAAGAAATGTCTTAGATCACATGTTTTGGCTTCGCCTCGGTCGACAAGTGTGTTTTAACTCGTATAAGTATATTTCTTATGTGTGTTCGCGGATAACCTCGTCGTTTATGAACCGATTTTGATTATTATTTTTTTGGTTGAAAATTAGATATCCCAAGGGTGATACCATGATAATAAAACCAAGATCTGATGATGGCATCCCAGAGAAATCGAGGGGAACCTTCGAAAATCGTAGTGGCAACTAGTGCTTTTTTACTTTTTTTTAGTTTCCTGTTTGAAGTCGGGTTTTTTTATAATATTCTATCCTTATCTCCCGTGCAAATAATGTATAGGTTTTATAGACCAACCGCTAGCTTAAGCGGGCATTTGTCCGTTTGTACTGTTTGTTTGTCCGTTTGGTACAGTACATACATACATACAATATCTCACACCTATTTCCCATTAGGGTAGGCAGAGACCAGTGTAGAAGTTACATTTTTTATTTATTTTTAGGTAACAGATTTTCTTTATTTATGAAGCAAATTAGTGACGTCATGCACATAATAATAATCCAAAATAGACTTCGTCAAATACTTTGCTGAATCAGCACACGGTTCGTTCAAAATTGAATTGAATTGAAAATATGTAAAGTTAAATGTTTATTTAACTTTACATAATTATATTAAATTAAAATAAATGTATTAAGTTAAATGTTTATTTAACTTTACATAATTATATATTAAATTAAATTCTATACGCACACCACACAATGATCTAAACAAGAAAACCATTCCGGAAAAGTGAGGTTTAGATAAAAGTGAAGTGTACATAATAGTTGATCGAGCGTGGACTGTATTTTTGTATCTTCTGGTTGTGGTTGATGGCGGATTAAAAGATAAATTAATATTATAGAATTGGACATGCACTATATTTCATGTTACACATTTGAAGGCAAGAATGTTGCCACATTCTAAATTATATACAAACATTTTAGTGTTGCCATATTTGCAACATGCTACGGCCCACAAGGAAACTAAGGTCTTTATTATGAGCCTATAAAATGATAAACAATAAAATAACACATGAACCAAACCCTGCATGAAATACATGTTTAAAAATTAATTATCAATCGGCAATAAACAAATCTTATGTATAGAACGGGTATGAGTATGCTTATTTGGAGTAATTACCTCTACAGCTCTTACTGTACCGTCTTGGCCGGGAAATAACTTTACAATTCTTGCCATTGGCCACATCATAGAAGGTATGTTATCATCTTTAAGTACAACTAAACTACCTAGTTTTACATTACATTTGTCAAACATCCATTTTGGCCTGTTTTGTAAAACATTTAGATAATATTTGTGCCAGGATTTCCAGAAAGACTGCTTTAACTTTGTACACAATTGCCAAAATTTAAGTCTATTTTGTGGTATAATATCACATACATCTTTCTCTGGGTACATTGTTAGTGAGCTACCTATAATAAAATGTCCGGGCGTTAAATAACAAAAATCGTCATCATGAGGATTTGACGAAAGTGGTAACAATGGCCTGGAGTTAAGTATTGCTTCAATTTCGGAATGAAAATATTTACATTGCTCATACTTAATTATCAACATAAGCGCATTATTCAATTCAGAACTGCGTAAAAAACCTGTGCTCGACCTTTCATTCTTTTTATTTACATTATTTAAAAATCTTAATATGTATGCGAAGAGTCTGACAATCTTGTGAATATCTGAATAGTTATACAAGCGCGTGAAAATGTACTCTAGTGGATTTATGTTTTGACATACCAGGTTGCTGGAGAGCACAATGAAAGGCTTCATCTCTGGTACGTCATGAGGGACGTTAACTCGACAGGAAGCAAAATCATACTCACTGTTTTGGAGAAATTGTGGCCCCTGCCACCATAAGTCACAACCTCGCAACTCGTGCGGTCTGACTCCTCTACTTATGAGATCAGCAGGATTGTCCTTTGTATTAACGTATAGCCAAGTCCACTCCGAGGTACTTTGACGAATCACATTTACTCTGTTTCCTACATATGCCTGAAGTTTTGTTAGTTCAGTATTTAGCCATGCAAGAACTATTTTTGAATCGCTAAACAAATACACATTTGCTATATTGACCTTTAGCTTTATAATATCATACGTTTTGACTATCAACTTTGAAAGCAAAAGTGCAGCATTCAATTCAAGCCTGGGTACTGTCAAACCCTTCTTTTGCACGGGATTGATGCGTGATTTTGAACAAAGCAAATGTGAACTAGTTTTACCTGAAGTACTGGTGAGACGCAGATATACACAGCACCCGTAGGCTGTCGTGCTAGATGCGTCTGCGAAACCGATCAGCTGTGTTGTGTCTTTATCTGAAAAACTTATGTTCCTCTGTAATAAGATAGGTTCCATTGCAGACAAATCAGCTGTAAATTGTAGCCACTCCTGTACTATATTTGGAGGTGGACTAGCATTCCAATCAATGTTCAGTAACCATAACTTCTGCATTATGGCTTTCGCAGTCACTACAATAGGGCTTACAAAACCCATTGGGTCGTAAAATTTCCCTATGTGACTTAATATATTCCTTTTTGTAACCTTTTCGGGTTTGAATTTTTCTGGAGACGAAATAATGAAATAATCATCCTTTGTATTGACCTGCATCCCTAACGCTTTCATATTGTAGTTATCTTTTTCAAGGTCTAAATTATCAAAATACTGCTCGGTTGGCTGTATCCCAGACAATACTCGTTCATCATTGGAAGCCCATTTGTGAGTGTTGAAACTACCTAGTTTAAGTAAACCGCGGAGCTGGTCTCTGGCTTCTATGGTTGTCTTGAGCTCGTTATTACAGTAGATCACATCGTCAACATAACTATTATTTTTAATTATAGATGAAGCTAGAGGATAATTGTTTTCAAACCTCATGGCTAACTCAAGTAAGCAACGTGTTGACCAAAATCTAGAGCTTTTTAGACCATACGTGACAGTATCTAATCTTATGCACCGAATGGCTTCCGTGGGATTGTCCCTCCACAGTATATTTTGTAGGGATGAGTATGCAGGATCAACCCTAATGTTACGGAACATACGTCTTATATCGTTAGTGAATGTATATCTTCCTAAGCGAAAAAGCATAATTATATCAAATAAGTTTCTTTGAACCTGTGGTCCATTAAGTTGTAAATCGTTTAAAGATATTTTCTTGTTAGTTTTCATTGAACCATCAAAGACCGTACGTAACTTTGTGGTTTTTCTATTCTCATCAATAACTGCATGATGCGGGAGAAAATAAACCGCTTGTTTATTTAATTCATATGACTCAATGTCAACATAGTGACCGTGATTGAGTGACAGATATTCATGTACGAAGGATTGATACCTTATGAATAATTCTGGATTTGCATGGAGTTTTTTCTCCAAATTAAAAAATCTTTTTAGAGCGAAATGAAATGACTCTCCTAGGACCTCATTTACTTTTGATAAGCGCAATTTCAATGGCAAAGCCACTTCGAATTGATTATTATTCAATTTTACAGTACTTTGAAAAATATTTTCACAGAGTTCCTGTTCCGAAGTATTTTCAGGGAATATTTCAGGGACCTTTTCATTTGTCCAAAATTGGGAAATCGTGTCGTTGAGACTTAGTTCGCATTTCAATA
This sequence comes from Ethmia dodecea, assembly GCA_963855545.1. Lineage (NCBI taxonomy): Eukaryota > Metazoa > Arthropoda > Insecta > Lepidoptera > Depressariidae > Ethmia > Ethmia dodecea. Next base: position 2,963,081 of record OY979452.1, read on the forward strand.
CTACTTTATTACAGCTTTGTTGACACAAGTAATATGGCAAGGTACCTCCCACCACATATCCAAAGAGAGTATTAAATAAATGCAAACTGGGCTGTTGTTGGGCTGAGCACTCGTCGACAGGCTTAGAGCCCGGTAAAGATGCACAATTCGCAGGCAGTATCAGGCTTGTTGTCTCGCTTGGCAGCAGCACCTGACAAAATACATCAGCTCCTATTAACATATGCACCTCTCCTGGTATGTTAAATTTTTCATCTGCTAATTTAATATGAGGTGGTATTATGACCTTGGCGATGTCAAATTTATTTTGTGGGAGATCACAAGTGATTTTATCCACCACATGGCATGTAATAGTAGTTTTGAATGGAGTTCTCAATGAGTATATTTCTAAAGGCGTGCAATATTTTATTTTACTTTTTGCGTTAGATATGCCAATAATGTTTATGTCGCTTTGCTTGGGAGATAAACCTAACAAATTTATAATTTTGGAAGTCACAAACGAAACCTGAGAACCACTGTCCAGTAATGCCTTAATATGATATTCAGTTCCATCACTGCCAATTAACTTTACACGTGCTGTGGGAAGTAAAACATTATTATTAGCATTACTTGTTAAAGTAACAGGTGGTTCAGTTGCAGGAGTATCGCAGTGCAAGAGAGTGTTATGTGCACCCTTGCACTCTGAGCACTTGAAGTGGAACCTGCACCGACCAGAATGTGTGCCTAAACAAACATTGCACAATTTATTGTCTTTTGTGAAAGTTAGTCTGTCCTTCGCAGCTAACATTTGAAACTTTTTGCACAAAAATAGTCTATGTTCTTTGGACTTACAGTAACTGCATGCTGGTACGGTGGCGACATGTGCTGCTATTTTGTTGGTGCTGGTTCCCGAATAAGATTGTTGATGGGTCCGACCCTGGTCGGCGTTCTCCAGTGCTAGAGCTCGCTTGTCCATAAACGCAAGAAAATCCTCAAGACGAGGCTCTGTGTCCTGGTCACGCTCAAGGTGGTACGCTCGTGCTGTATACCCATCTAGTTTCCGGGAAAGAATACACACCAGTATAGAGTCCCAATACTTCACATTTGGCTCATGATTTTTGATTGCAGCAATTTGTTGCCTGACAAATGAAACAAATTCCCTCAAATTACTAGCTGTTGACTTGTTGATACTTCTTAAATCCAAAATGTTACAAATGTGGTCGTTGACGATTTTAAATTTATTATCATATCGATCGTCTAACAATTTTAGTGCCTCACTGTAACTTTCTGCAGTGATTGGCAAATTTTTAATCAAATTGTAGGGTTCATCTTTGAGAAATGAACGCAAGAAGTAAAATTTTTGAATTAAGTCAAGACTGGTATCGTTGTGGATCAATGACTCGAACAGATTAATGAACGGCATATAATCGGTAAACTTACCGTCGAATGTTTTAATGGAAATTGGTGGTAGAGACATTCTAGTGGATGTGGTTGGTGGATTTGATGGAGTTATAGAATATATAGAAAGATATTAATATGACTATAATATATTTGAGTTCCATATCTTGGAAAATTTGTTAAAAAGAAATAACGACACAAAAGTTAATTGTTAAAAAGTTATTGAAATTCGTATTTTTTCAAAACGTCTGAACTGAGGGCCCAAGGTTTTTGTCAGTATTGACTAGGCTAAGCCTTCTACACTACCGCACTTTAGGCTAAGTATTTTAACAAATTTTTAACTAAAAGGCTACAAAGCGTCCATTCTTCTAAATGCCGTACTTTAGGAGAAAATTGATTTTCGATGTTTTATATGAGAAAATTCAGTAGGGTGACCATAATGTTTATCGTAAGTATAAACAAGTATTCGTCGTGATCATGTAAGTAGTATTTTGTAAAGCGCAGATACAATATATATAATTATACAACGCGTAACAGAAAAAGCGCAATTCCTCATACACCCCGGTTAGTAAATTAATATACTAAAAAAAAGATGCAATCGAACTTTAGTTGTGTCTAACCAATTTTCTTAAATATCGATCAATAATAACACGATTTCCATAGATAGCACTAAATTCAGCTATGCTAATTCATTTTTCGGAAAAATTTAACACATTAAAAATAGATGAAATCGAATAAGTAGTCGATACTGAACAAACTAATTTCAGGAATTGCGCTTATTCTGTTACATATTGTATATAATATATAAAGCTCGATATAATTATATACGCCTAGCTGTGCTGTGCCCTCACCTACGTATGCGTGGAAAAATAAAATAAGAAAGTGCCAATAATCAATGAAATTATGTATTGGACGTATTAAAATTATAACCCTGTATATTAACAACTAGCAGTGCCTTGCGGTTTCATCCGCGTAGTTCCCGTTCCCGTGAAAATACGGGAATAAAATATAGCCTTTGTTACTCCCTGGTAATGTATCTTTCCATTGGTAAAAGAACTTTTTAAATCGGTAACGTGGTTTAGGCCTGTTCCCGTGGGAAAATTATAGCACATGTTACTCCCAGAAAAGTACGCTTTCCACTGGCAAAACATTTTTTTTAAATCGGTAAAACCGGTAGTATTGGAGCCTTTTCAATACAAAAAATCAAAAAATTCCTCAATCCAATATATTCCAGTTCCCGTGGGAATATCAAAAAATCCCTTCATAGCGGTTGCCTACGACATATAAGACGCCTACATAACATATTAGAAATTGCGGGTGCCCATCGGCGTTTCCTGCGCGGATCCGGTTTATTCCCGTTCCCGTGGAAATTTCCAAAAATCTCTTCATAGCGGTTGGCTAAGATATACAAGACACCTATATTTCAAGTTTCTAGGTGTTATCGATTTCTTTTTTCACCTGTTTTTATAGTTTCCCGTGGGAATGAGATATTTTTCTGGAATAAAGAGTACCCTAGATGATGACCCGGGTACTCAGTTATATCCATACCAAATTTCATCAAAATCCGTCTAGTAGTTTTTGCGTGATGCGTGCACAACCAGACAGACAGACAGACAGATATAGACAGACGGACAGACAGACAGACACAAATTTAAAAAGATGTTGTTTTGGTATCTATATCGATAATTATATAGACTAGATAAAATAGACTCGATAAAATTTTCAAAAACATTTCATATACAGCCACGGCCCCGTTAGAGTTTTGTTTTATGTATAGATAACATTTTTACATATTTAGCTTACAAATAAGGGTACTCACCTTAATTTGTTTTTAACAAGAAAATAAAAATAATATGAAACCCTGCCAAAATCTTTATTATTTTACATTATAATCTGCCAAAACATATGAAATTGTATGTATATAATTATATTATACTATCACTAATATGAGTCAAAACCCGAAATACACAGCAAAATGAAAATTAAACAAAAAACATGACGGGAACGCGCGTACGTCAGGCGTCAAAAATACGAATACTATGATAACCATTTAAATAACACCCTATAATAATTATTGGATCACACAAAACGTAATCGCTTCCGACAACAACTATTCGCTTATGAAATATCTTATATGAGGGTACATGCTGATTTGTCTCAAAAAAGTAACAAAATCATATACACCCTACTGAATTTTCTCATATAAAACATCGAAAATCAATTTTCTCCTAAAGTACGGCATTTAGAAGAATGGACGCTTTGTAGCCTTTTAGTTAAAAATTTGTTAAAATACTTAGCCTAAAGTGCGGTAGTGTAGAAGGCTTAGCCTAGTCAATACTGACAAAAACCTTGGGCCCTCAGTTCAGACGTTTTGAAAAAATACGAATTTCAATAACTTTTTAACAATTAACTTTGGTGTCGTTATTTCTTTTTAACAAATTTTCCGAGATATGGAACTCAAATATATTATAGTCGTATTAATATCTTTCCTTAGAAAAACTCATATTTTTTGCTGATTCTACAATATCAAAATTGCTGAATTGAGGGCCCAAGCTAAACCGCCATAAATCTGTATTGTCGCATTCTTAAGACTTGACAATTTCTTAATGTATTTAAGAAATTCCTAACTAAATACTCGAATAATAATTATTATCCCAGGGATAGTACTTTCTGAGATTCGACTATGCCGTTTTATGCAGGCGTCAGGATTGAGGGCCCAAGCTATTTGACCATAACTCTTTTGATTCACGTTTAAGAAATTTAAGAATCTTTGCTTTAGGTTTTACAAAATTTTAAGTAAATGCCCTGTAAGTATCATTTCGTTTCGCAATAATTTAAAAAGTGGGCCCTCAATCCAGATGCACACAAGCTTTACACTTGTAGTGCGAGTCTGACTTCTAAGGCGATTGTAATAAGAACGTTACAAAGTCCAATCTGTCAAGCTCTACGTGCTCTTGACTGTACATGCCAGGATTCGAACCCGAGCCTCACGAACGAGAATGTTTTTTGTACATCGTTTTCTCAGCATATCATTTCATAAATTGCTGTGGCGGCATCATCTGACACTGTTCCATCTTGCTTTAATCAAGACAATTGGTCTTAATGGAACTTATTAATCATGGCCATCTAACGATCCTTATGTTGTGGTGTGCATCTGGATTGAGGGCCCACTTTTTAAATTATTGCGAAACGAAATGATACTTACAGGGCATTTACTTAAAATTTTGTAAAACCTAAAGCAAAGATTCTTAAATTTCTTAAACGTGAATCAAAAGAGTTATGGTCAAATAGCTTGGGCCCTCAATCCTGACGCCTGCATAAAACGGCATAGTCGAATCTCAGAAAGTACTATCCCTGGGATAATAATTTTTATTCGAGTATTTAGTTAGGAATTTGTTAAATACATTAAGAAATTGTCAAGTCTTAAGAATGCGACAATACAGATTTATGGCGGTTTAGCTTGGGCCCTCAATTCATCAATTTTGATATTGTAGAATCAGCAAAAAATATGAGTTTTTCTAAGGAAAGATATTAATACGACTTTAATATATTTGAGTTCCATATCTCGGAAAATTTGTTAAAAAGAAATAACGACACAAAAGGTAATTGTTAAAAAGTTATTGAAATTCGTATTTTTTCAAAACGTCTGAACTGAGGGCCCAAGGTTTTTGTCAGTATTGATTAGACTAAGCTTTCTACACTACCGCACTTTAGGCTAAGTATTTTAACAAATTCTTAACTAAAAGGCTACAAAGCGTCCATTCTTCTAAATGCCGTACTTTAGGAGAAAATTGATTTTCGATGTTTTATATGAGAAAATTCAGTAGGGTGACCATAATTTTTATCGTAAGTATAAACAAGTATTCGTTGTGATCATGTAAGTAGTATTTTGTAAAGCGCAGATACAATATATATAATTATACAACGCGTAACAGAAAAAGCGCAATTCCTCATACACCCCGGTTAGTAAATTAATATAAAAAAAGATGCAATCGAACTTTAGTTGTGTCCAATTTTCTTAAATATCGTTCTATAATAGTACGATTTCAATAGATAGCATTAAATTCAGCTATGCTAATTCATTTTTCGGAAAAATTTAACACATATTAAAAATAGATGAAATCGAATATGTAGTCGATACTGAACAAACTAATTTCAGGAATTGCACTTATTCTGTTACATATTGTATATAATATATAAAGCTCGATATAATTATATACGATTAGCTGTGCTGTGCCTTCACCTACGTATGCGTGGAAAAATAAAATAAGAAAGTGCCAATAATCAATGAAATTATGTACCTATTAGACGTATTAAAATTATAACCCTGTATATTAACAACTAGCATTGCCTTGCAGTTTCATCCGCGTAGTTCCCGTTCCCGTGAAAATACGGGAATAAAATATAGCCTTTGTTACTCCCTGGTAATGTATCTTTCCATTTTTAAAAGAACTTTTTAAATCGGTAACGTGGTTTAGGCCTGTTCCCGTGGGAAAATTATAGCACATGTTACTCCCAGAAAAGTACGCTTTCCATTGGCAAAATATTTTTTTTAAATCGGTAAAACCGGTAGTATTGGAGCCTTTTCAATACAAAAAATCAAAAAATTCAAAGCAGAGCCATTTTACTAAGATTAATAATAATAGGAAAGTAATAAGGCTATTAGGCCTAGAATCCAAAGGCCGCTAAACAATAAAAAAAAACCATACAAGTATGGAGCGATTGTGGGTCTTTTTTTTTTAACAAACTTTTTTCAACAGTAAAATAATAGCACTTTTACTGATGACTTCATTAAGACTTCTTGAGGCAATCCAAAAATGTTTATCCCTGGCATTTTATCGAATTTCCCATTCACTGCACACTGTCACGGACCCTTGCTACCACAGAGCTAGATTAATGATCTGTGCTTGCCACATAGGTATAATATACTATCACTAATATGAGTCAAAACCCGAAATACACAGCAAAATGAAAATTAAACAAAAAACATGACGGGGACGCGCGTACGTCAGGCGTCAAAAATACGAATACTATGATAACCATTTAAATAACACCTTTTATTAATTTTGGATCACACAAAACGTAATCGCTTCCGACAACAACTTATGAAATATCTTCTAAGAGGGTACATGCTGATTTGTCTCAAAAAAGTAACAAAATCATATACACCCTACTGAATTTTCTCTTAAAAAACATCGAAAATCAATTTTCTCCTAAAGTACGGCATTTAGAAGAATGGACGCTTTGTAGCCTTTTAGTTAAGAATTTGTTAAAATACTTAGCCTAAAGTGCGGTAGTGTAGAAAGCTTAGTCTAGTCAATACTGACAAAAACCTTGGGCCCTCAGTTCAGACGTTTTGAAAAAATACGAATTTCAATAACTTTTTAACAATTAACTTTTGTGTCGTTATTTCTTTTTAACAAATTTTCCGAGATATGGAACTCAAATATATTAAAGTCGTATTAATATCTTTCCTTAGAAAAACTCATATTTTTTGCTGATTCTACAATATCAAAATTGATGAATTGAGGGCCCAAGCTAAACCGCCATAAATCTGTATTCTCGCATTCTTAAGACTTGACAATTTCTTAATGTATTTAACAAATTCCTAACTAAATACTCGAATAAAAATTATTATCCCAGGGATAGTACTTTCTGAGATTCGACTATGCCGTTTTATGCAGGCGTCAGGATTGAGGGCCCAAGCTATTTGACCATAACTCTTTTGATTTACGTTTAACAAATTTAAGAATCTTTGCTTTAGGTTTTACAAAATTGTAAGTAAATGCCCTGTAAGTATCATTTCGTTTCGCAATAATTTAAAAAGTGGGCCCTCAATCCAGATGCACACGTTGTTGTTCGGTCACTCTTGTGGATTGCTCGCTATATTTTTGCTCCTCACTCGTAGTCACGAAGACTTTCGCGAGCGCGAAGAACGAATCAATCCGATGGCTTCCGAAGTACAAATTTAAATGGCCACGTCTCTACCGTTTATACTAACGAAACGATGCGATGAAACAAAATGGCGTGCTCTTCTTGGTGAAATTTCGTAGCGATGCAATTTTTTTGAATATCAATTATCACACCAAACCAATTTTTTATTATCCTCGAAGGACCATGATCGAGCGTGGACTGTATTTTTGTATCTTCTGGTTGTGGTTGATGGCGGATTAAAAGATAAATTAATATTATAGAATTGGACATGCACTATATTTCATGTTACACATTTGAAGGCAAGAATGTTGCCACATTCTAAATTATATACAAACATTTTAGTGTTGCCATATTTGCAACAATAGTATATTCAGGTAGATTTTCATTTAGTTACATTCCGAACTTAGAAGATAAAAAATAAAGAAGTGTATTTATGTAGGTACGCCAGTTCCCAAGGCATATTTTCATTACTTTCACGTATAGGAATAGTACCTACCTTCACAATGTGAAAATATTTATGATTCTTGTAGTAAGTACCTACATGGCATTTTGTGACACTATTGTACAATCTTACATCCGAAAGAGGTTGGAAGAAGAGAAAAACTTTTTCTTTAAACGTCCTTGGTACATCCCTAACACACTTTTTTCTTGGCTTCCCACTATAAAAGTATTAAAAGTACTTCGCTGACATCTCTCTGGAATGCAATAACAAATATTACAGTTGCATCTCGCAGATTTTAATATAAGTCGACGTAAACGAGATTTTAAATTGTCTTTTTATAATTTGTGAGAAATATGAGAAATTTAATGAAAATAAACCAACATTTTGAAATCGCGACTATCTGCAGTGTGGAAGAGGGCAAGAATGCATCGGAGCGTTAGACCGTGCAACAGGACTGTCGGACAAAGGCATTCAATTATGAACTACAATCGCATCTGCCAACTGCATTTATGTTTGTCTCATACTATTATAGCGGCAGATCTTGAGTTGTTTTCACAAGAAAACGAATTCATATAATGCATAATGGCCTACTGAATTTTCTTGTAGTATGTATTTTGTTTTTATATTCTTTAAATTTTTTTAATTTTTTTTATAATATACATTTATTTACAAAGAAAATATACATTGATTTACAATAATTACAGATAAAAAATGTCCTCCAAAGAGGAACCATGTGGGACAGCGCCCAGAAGACTGGCAGCATTCCCTCTCTGGATAGCTATAGGCTGATCCTTTGACAGAGATAGCTGCCAGCCCTCTGGTCACTTGAAGCCTCAACCAAACGCACTAACAGCTCTTTGAGGAGCTGCCGCGCCCCCGGACCACACGGTCCCATGGTCTCCACCCCAAACGGCACAAATATGTAGCCCTCATTGAGGTCGGCATATTTGCGCCGCTTCAGGCGTTAAAAATATCATATTTTTTAAAGTGTCTGTCCGTGATTATTTAAATGCCAAAATGTAAGTGAAATTTTCTATTCATACGACGCTTATTCAAGTAATCATAAACGACTGTTTGGGAATTTTTTTCTGATTGTCTGAAAGTTTATATCGAATAAGCTCCGAAATGGCATATCAAATTTCGATATAAATTTTAGGGATCAAAACGGCAACTGCTTACATTTTTTTTATTATTTCATCGTAATGTAACGTAACGTAACGATATATTGCCGGGTTCAAAAAATATACTTTATAGCGACCCGCCCTCGCTTCGGCTTATAAAAATATAAAATTTATGATAAATAAAAAATCAGTTTATATGATATATAAAAACCTTTCTCGTTTATCGCTCTTTATACAAAACCACATCAAAATCCGTTGCGTAGTTTTGGAGGTACCGGATTACAGACTCTGAAAGCGACTTTTAACCCACGAAGAAAAACTGGGGTGTTATAAATTTGATGTGTATTTGTATCTGTTTGTCTGTCTTTTCGCTCGTAGGCAGCTCGTCTAAAACAGCTGAACTGATTTTGATTATTTTTTTTAAAGTGACCGCGAGGTTAATCCCGAGTGTTCTTTAATATACTACGTAAACATTTTGATAACCAAAGGAAATTGAGAGCGGGTTCTCAGTTGTAAAATAATACACACACGTCATCAAGGCTTTACACTTAGCTGAATCCAGTGACTGAATTTAGAAAGCTAGTTAGGTTTCTGAATTCTGCGAACATTTTGTTTCTGAATTTAGTGATCCTGATCCTAAGTGACTTAATGTGATTACAAGTTTCTAAATTCAGTCACCGAATCATTTAGTAGACTTCTTTGAAATTCTTGGCCCCTTGTTAAGAGGGTTGGTTCCTGTAAGTACTTGTTTAGCGATGGGCTCACCACTTCCGGCGACAGGTGTATTGTTTATACCTCCCGAAATCCTAATTCTGGGGTCATCGTTTCCTTACGATGTTTTTCTTCATCACCTTAAAAAAATGTAGGTACGTAAGTTTTTTGGAAAACTAATCCTTCCGATACACCTGAATGAAAAGCCAGCACTGGCGAGCAGTCTACATCTACCAGGGCAATCTCAGTATATTTTTTAAAACGACTTCAAAAAGGAAGAGGTTTCTCAATTCGACCATTTTTTTTATGTGAGTTCAATACTCAATACTCAATAGTTCGCGGACAACTTCGTCGTTTATGAAACGATTATTCTTTTTTATTTGAAAGGTGATATCCCAGCGGTAGTACCATGATAAGGAAACCAGGATCAGATGATGGCATACCATTTCTCACCTTCAAAAAATTTTTTCTTTATTTTAATCATAATAATTTTCTTATCAGGCTTAAATTTTATTTTAAAATTTTTAGTTCTTTTTATTAAGAACATAATAAAAGCTTGTTTCAAAAATATATATATATATATTTTTATTTTTATTTTCCTATTTGAAGTCGTTTTTTTTTGTTTAACATTATTTACGGTGCATTACGGCAGGTATCATATACATAGTGCAATGAATTATGGTACTGCTTTGAAAAATTGCGCTGATGCACAGCTGTCACGATTCACCTATGCAGAGGTAGCTCATCTTGAAAAATGAAGATCTTTTGTCAGTCATAGTGGTTGTAATTGAGGACCTTAGTTTTTATCCTGTATTAAAGTGTTGTTTTGTACCCATAGCACAGTCTTGGGTTAGAAAGAAAATTTAATTATCTCCCACGATTTATTATACCCTAGTACTTCGCGTCTGTTATAAATACAACCCTAATGCATTCAACAAACAAATCCTTCTTAACATCTGCTCCTTATGAATAATGGAACAAGAAATGTAAAATGAGAGTACTATTATTGAATCAGCTTTTGAGAAATGGCACTAATGACCCCATCCATTAGAAGATGATCCCTCAGATTTCTGCGAGCGTCTGCGAAATCTTTTGAAGGTTCAAGTTTGGGGGGTCTTTGTATGCTAGCCAATTTTGTTGACCAATATATCACGAGACTTAGGAATGGATTACGTTGGGCCTTTTCCGCCACTATTATCACTGAAGAGAGAGAAAAATGTTCCTGGATGTTACATAATAATGAGTGTGACTGCAGGTTAATTACGTTGTAGGAAAAAGGAACGTTTTCATTTTTATTACACTTCTTGTCGGGTTGATTTTCTTAGAGAAAGCATCTAGAAATGGTCATAATATTAGTATTTTTATAAATTACTAATTAGACTTTAATACCAAACTTATTAACAAAATTTTCATTTGTATTTCTAACTTGCGTTCATAAATTATACTTGTAATTATTAATTTTTCCAGAGCCATAGTAAAACGAGAACAGTATAGGTGTATCCTACTAATATTATAAACGCGAAAGTTTGTATAGATCGATGTATGGATGTTTCTTCCTCTTTCACGCAAAAAACTACTGAACGGATTTTGATGAAACTTCAGTTATATAGCTTATACATCAGAATAACACATAGGCTATATTTTATCTCCGTATTCCCACAGGAACGGGAACTATGCGGGTGAAACCGCGGGGCGCTGCTTGTAATTCTTTAAAAGTGAGCGCTAACGTGAATCCCTTACATTTATCATTTTATTCGACTAATAGTACATTTATCCACTTTCCTCTACCCTCTATTTTGTTTTTACTATGCCGAGCCATGAGCACGGTAAAATTAATGTTAATATTAAATTCTCATTGTAGGCAGCGCTTTTGTGGATGACAATGCCTTATTGTCACGTTGTTGCGTTCAAACCCCTTTACTCGGGAATACCGTACAGTTTATTAATTAAACCTCTTTTATGCGACGTTAAACGACGCCATCGAAAAGCAAAGAGAAGTGTTTTGCTCCTGCAAATTTAGCGTGTAATTTTTTTGCAAGGAAATTGCTTAGAATTTCTTTGCGCTTACGGCTTTTCCCGAGTATAAATAGTAATACATAAATAACAAATACATTTTGGGACACAATTCACACACAGTTATTTAGTCCTAAACTAGGCAGGGCCCGTACCTACTATAGGTACTAAACAACTGATGAAAATACTTAAATAAATATTAACGACCGACACGAAGCCAACAGACATGTTCAGGCACACAAATGTTGGCCCCGAACGGGGATCGAACCTGCGACCTCCGACTCAGAAGGCAGGGTCACTACCAACTGAGCCAACAGGTCTGTCGAATATGGAAGTTTCCGTCATAGCATGTGAAACGGAACGGAAAAACTATTATAAAGTAAATTGACATTGACAGATCGCGGCAGTCGTGACGTCATCCAGCTTCAACATTTCCCGCCATTCTTTAAACCTACATCTAACAATCTATGATTTCGTATAGGTTTTGTATGTCTACTTTGACACATTCCAAAATATCCTAGCATCCCCCTTATGCTTCGCTATAAAATATGATAATACATAATTTAAAGTCGATCATCTTGCCGTGGCTCACAGTCACGATCCGAACCAGAGCCTCACTGATTTTCATTATGTGAAGCAGGCCCTCTATCCCTTTAAAATTTAGTCAAATAGGTTTGGAGAAAATAGGCTGTGACAGACGCACAGATAAACTGACAGACTCACATCTAGTAAGTACGGGACCCTAAATACTATTCGTGTTATTATATTTCACACTAAACTCGTCCAGATCTTTTTCTCAGTAACTTGAGATGCCTCAAGTTACTGAGAAAATGAGGCTACTAAAAAAATAAAGCCTTTCCGGGCTTGAGTGACTATTCCGGCCTAGTAGGTCGTGCCTCTAGAATAGTAAGAAGATTAACTTCCTAAAGGCCCGTTCACACAAGGCATGTACATGTGAAAGCGCTCTTAGCCCTGCGGTGCTAGTGTGTTTGTAACGATCACACTGGTTAGACAAAGTTGGGTGCAGTCAGTGAATGGGTGACCGCCTAGTGGCATTTATATTAGGAGCGCTTCCATGTTTCAGAAGGCACGTTAAATTGTTGGTCCCGGTTTTAGTTGTGTTTACGCGCAATGGAAGTTGTTCAGCCATGTCAGATACCCTTGGGTGGCTTGAAAAATTCTGACTGTTAAGTGGCCACTAGCCTTACACCATCTCCCAATTCGCAGTGAGCTCGCGTGGGAGATTATAGCCCATACTTCCTCATGTGTGAGGAAAGACCCTTAGCTCAGCAGTGGGCTGTTACGGGTTGATTGTGATGATGCTGTAGATGTACAGTCAAGAGCACGTGGAGTATGATCTAGTGAACTTTGTAACGTTCTTATATAATCGCCTTAGATGCAGACTCGCACTACAAAGTGTAAAGACTGATGTGCTCTTGACTGTACCAGTTACAGGTGCAAGTAAGTACTACAAACCCGTGTTTTAATATAGTATCAAGCACTTAAACAATGAACACAAAAAATGGAAACAAAGTCATTAATTCGATAAATCTAAAACTCGAAGTGATGTACGCATTTCAACCTATATATTAAAAAAACCGGCCAAGTGCGAGTCGGACTCGCGCACCGAGGGTTCCGTACAACCTTGCAAATTTATGGTTTTCGTAATTTTTCCTTTATCTATGCTATAAGACGTTGCTTCGTACCAAATTTCAAGATTCTGAGTTCACGGGAAGCACCCTGTAGGTTTTGATTCCCTTGCAAGTGTCGAAAATTTGCGGCATAAACGGCTGTATCTTTTGATTGCGTTGGCTTAGAAGTTTGATTTTTTCACAGCTTCAAGGGACAGTAGACCTGAGTAATTGATATAAATTTCAGCTTCATACCTCCACGCGTTCCTGAGAAAAAGGGTCTTGACAGACGGACGGACAGACGGACAACAAAGTGATCCTATAAGGGTTCCGTTTTTTCCTTTTGAGGTACGGAACCCTAAAAATACACTTTCACGCCATATCCTTCGAATTGGAAAATGATTTGCTTTACTGGATATACCAAGATATTTATTTAATACGTTGTAGATGTTGCTTCCACTCCTTTTCACTTAACTACACTGAGACCTTATATGTGTATCCCCTAGCAACCAGCCCCGGTTGCTCACTGGTGTAATTTAGAAGAAAAAGAGCATAGAAATGTGAAGTTATTGCCTTTGATAGGAACATTCTTATGTATTTTTAAGGGCTCCTACCGACGGACACGTTTTCTAATGCAGGTTATTGCAATTTTGGTTTATAATGACAAAGATGTTTGGTGTAAATTTTCTCCAGCTCAGCAAAGCACTAAAATCTCTATTGCATTGATTGATTAAAATAATAAGTGTTGAGGAGTAGGTATATTGCCGAGCTTATTCTCCTGAACTATAGGACAGAACGAAGCGGTGGTGAAGTCACAATGACTTTCAATAAGTGGACTACATTGAATAAAAACGATTTGATTTGAATTGTTCTTTCAAAAGTTGTTTATGATGTGCCAGTTGGCTCTGCTGGTAGTGACTGAGCCTTTTCTTTTAATTTAGAGGTTGCCCGGGATCAATAATTGGCTATAATTTTAGATGTCATGTCTGAATGTTTTATCTAAGTATGTTTATCAGTTATTTATCCATAGTGCAGGCTCTGTCAAGATTAGGACTAAAACTTCCCTATTTACAATTTATACACAAAATTTTATATCTAAAAGCACCGTTTAAATGCGTCTTAGTGAACCGTTAGTTCGTCATATATTATCTTCCTTCTTAGACCACTCTTTTCACAAACTAAGGCCGAAATTGTCTCTATAGCGTTGCATAATAAAGTTATTAACATAAATTGCCTCTGGGTGGGCCCAAGCTATTAGTTTTAATACTTGATTTGCTTTTTAACAAGTTCACTGCTTGCTTCTTTAGAATTTTTTTAAGACTTTTCTGTACCTTGTCTTGTGTTTTCTCACATAAAAGTACCTTGTTCCCTTATTTCTTAAACAAGACGCTAAACTTAAAGATAGTGTTCCAAAAATTATGTTACATCATACCCTATAATATCCCTACTAACATTATAAATGCGGAAGTAATTTTGTCTGCGTGTTTGTCACTACTAAATCAGTTGACCGAACTTATTAAAATTTAACACCATAATACTTTATATCTGCATCCAGGATATAGAATTTTCATCCCAGAATAATCTAAAGAGATATTTTTATTTTACTGTAGGTATTATATTTTGCCTCAGCTCTCCAAAGGCGTATTGTGAAAGTGTGCAGAGAATAGGAAATGTTTATGGACCCTTTCATATTTCTTCAAATGTTCATTCTTCAGTATATTGTCTAGGCAGAATCGGGAAAAAGGCTTGAGTCTATACATGTATGTTCATTCTTCAGTAAAAGTTGGACACTATAATTTTATCATCTAAAATTCTACAGGGTGTTGAAGACTCAGTATTGTTGTGGACTCTGAAGCAGAGACTAAATCAATCACAAAACTCATGGATGTATGGGCTGAGATCCATTTGCCTTTTTTAAGAGTACGAGTAACTTAGCGAGACAGGCGACTGGAGACAGATATTTATGACCTGCCCTTTGGGAGAAATGAACACACTCGTAATATTAAGTAGAGGATTTCAGAAGTTTTGAGGATCTCACGGTTATTTTTAATTTGTTTGATTCAGATATTATCATCTTGTGTCACCATAAATTTTTATATTATTTGTTTTTATAATACAATTCACACAATATACAATTTTTACTTTTACTTAAACAAATGTAGAGGCATATTCTTAATCTATGGAGGGTTGACAGACGAGCTCCCTTGCCCAATAACTTTTCTGTAGCTAAGATGTAAATACGTTTGTCAGTTATTTATTACTCATATAAAAAAGTCCAACATCATTTATTTTCTGTTGGTACAAAAGGTACACTTAAAAACGTAATAGTCTAATCACAAGGCACTCTAAACTCATCCATGAAGATTGGATATAATTGAAGATATCACATGAACTGCCTAGTTTTAGTATACATAACATTATAAAAGTGGAAGTATCAAATTTTCATAAGAAAATAATATTTTTAAAATAACATAAAACCCAAGAATCCGCAAAATAGAAACCTTAAGCCAATAAATAAACGTGCCTTATGAATACATCAGCCATGAATATAAATATTTCCTTGAAAATACTTTCTGAATAATAGAAGAAATACTTAACGTGGGTTTACATAAATCACTTCTGAAGAGGACTTTGTATGCGAGAGTCACGGAGCAATTTATTTATTGCATTTATTGGTAAAATATTTATACATTGATAGTCAAGATGAGTGAACAGGGGATAAATCGTTTTTTCTAGACGAAATACTTGCAAATATTTGTTGTACGAAGCAAAATGTATTCGAAAACAATTTTTGATTAAATTTATAGATACAGTCAGCATCAGATCTGAGCTCCAAATATATTCGGAGCCGTGTGATATTCGCATAATACGCAATTGTTGTAAAGCATCAGGAGTGGTAGAAATAACTTAGCTGCCAGTTCTCAAAATTGTGTAAGCCGTCAAAGCTTTATGGTTTCGTGGTAAAACGAAATCCCTATAGTAGCACCCTCTATCTGCTGTATCAGCATCTACTAAAGCTATCAACTTGAAATAGTACTTACTAACGCTTGCAAAACTTCATAGGAAATTAATTTTAGAAACTATTTTGATTTTAGGGATATAACAGCCGAAATTTTCGGGTCAAAAATATAAAGTAGATGGATTGAGTATCGTGTGAAAGGAATTAATCTGACCCTTGTCTCTAAAGTTTGTAACGCTCAAAATCTAAAAAAAGCAGAGTTCTCTTATAAAGATTTATGTAAATAATCGTCAGTTTGATATAATAATCTTCACTACAAGTAGGTAGTAATAAAACTAGAAAGTGTACACCCCCCTTTTTAGAATTACTTACTTTGGGCAGAAATTCTTAAAACAATCATGTTTTAAGACTTGATTTAAATTTTAAGACCTGATTTAAGAATCTCTTACTCCTGCTTATCTCACTTCCGTAACACATCATAAAACTAAGCACGTAGTGATTCAGGAAAATCGTCTGAAGCCTTATTGTTATTCATTCCGCTCACTAACTTAATTATCTTGAGATTAAGTACAGTCGCCCAAAGCTTCGTCGCTGCTATTGGTAGTTTCTAATGGAACTAAATAAAGGAGAACTAGCTTCTTGCTAGTACGGATTGGACTACAAAAGTTGGTACCTACTCGTACCTGTGTCACAAACATCTATACAATGTGTAACAGAATAAGTGCAATTCCTGAAATTAGTTTGTTCAGTATCGAGTAGTTTTCCACTATTTTTTATATTTGTTTTTTTTTCCATTACATGAATTAGCATAGCTGAATTTAGTGCTACCTATGGAAATCGTGATATTATTGCTCTTTATATAAAAAAAATGGTTTTATACAACTTTACTTCGAACTTTAGTTCGAAGGCGTCATATTTTTATTATATTAATATACATATAATAATAATTGCGGTGTATGAGGTGTATTGCGCTTAGTCTGTTACGCGTTGTATGTCTTCATTTTTTCGGAAGAGAATGAGAAATTTATGTCAAGAGTCGCAAAGACAGAAAAGCGGACAGAAATACAGACAGCTTCCTTAATAATAATATTAGTATTGCAGAGTCCATGATTTATTGTACGCTATATCCAATCAGTTTACGCCTTCATAATTGATTGAGCCCCATTGAGTTAGCGATTACACAAGGGCAGTGATAGCCCAGTAGTTAAAGAGTCCGGTTCTCATTCGTGCGGCTGGGGTTCGAATTTTGGCATGTACCAATGAGCGCGAGTAAAAATCTTACGTACATATTTATCACTGGCTCAACGGTGAAGTAAAACATCGTGAGGAAACGCAGGTCTCAGAATTAAATCTGAGACATGTGTACCAGCAAGCCGGTCGGGACGATGGGCTCACCAGCTATCAAATTTAGGGGATCAATTATAATAAAAAAATCTGACGCCTTTTATCCCCGAGGTGGTGGGCCACGTTTTACAAGTAGGTATATTCTTTTGATGGGTCCAAAGAATATACGACTTAGACGTGGGTATTTCCAAAAGCGGAATACCTCTTCCTACTCCCTCGGTGGTGAAAGTCGTGAGATTATTAATTTAATTAATAAGTATACAAGACTGTACATCACTAAATTTAAATCGATGTTTTACGGTCGGTCGCAATCGATACTTGTTATCGCCTCGATGAAGGGGACTTGAAGTTTTAGTGCTTGTTTAAATTACGACAGTCGGTTGTTTTTACGCTCGAAAACTCTTTGACACCACTCAAATTCAGAGAGGCGAAACTAAAATTATTGCAAGATAATAATAATAAAAGTAAAAGTAGTAGTACCGCCATCATTACATACTTATTATAAAACAAAAGTCAATTCTTCTGTTAAAATATTAATTTATATTATGGACCAAAAAGTATTCATAAATTGCTCAATGTATTGAATTGCCGAATATGAGCTATGTGTTTTATGAGGGTTCTGTTTACAAGCTTTAGTTAGTTTGTTTAGGTTTAATCGCGGAAGTCAAATTTCAAACACTTCCTCTTGGACTACGGAGTTAAAGTGTTACACTTGTTCAGTTCTGATGACAATACATTATGACTTTCACAAAAATTATACGAATGAGAAGATTGAAGCTAAATAAAAGTTACAATCATTTTCGACTATCTTGTAGGTAATGAACCCTAAATACATTATTTCGCTGCAGATAAAATACCTAATGCAGTTTCCATTTCGTTCATATTCATCGTAACGGTCACCAAGAAATTATATTGTAAGCACACAGAGCTGACATGTCCAACGATTTTGCGTTCAGCGTTTAGAAGTAAAAAAATATAAGTCAGAATTATTGGAATTTTAGCCCCTCAGATAGGGCTGACTGCGCATCTTAGGACAGACCTACGGTCCTGCTACAGATTAATGAAATAAAATGTCTTGAAAATAGTACATGCAAGTCTTAAAAATAGTTAGGTGCTCTGTGGTCTACCATCAGGCATACAATGTCTGTTTATACAAAATCGATTTGAGATCAGTAACAATTTAACATATTATCAAATTTTACAAAATATAAATTTTAATGATGATCAATCTGTTTCTTTTATATTCTGTGTATCGAAAAGTTATAATACATGTGGAATTGTTTTGAAAATCAACACTTTTGTACTAAGGAACTTTGAAGAAAAAACAGCCTACCGCAGAAAAGTCAATTTGTAACTATCGAAAAGGTTGCAGAAAATTTATTGTTCAACGTACCATATGATTGGCGTTGACATAAATTGCTAGAACAGCAGAAAATATACCTTCAAACGAAACTAAACGTCAAGTTACAGTCAGCTGGAGATGTTCTTTTTCATTCAGTGTTGCCCACTTCACTGCTTGAAACAGGAGTTCAGAGGCTCTCTGAATTATTGCCACACACTTTACTTTTATTGTAGGATGACCATGAAGATGCGTGGAAATATTTGAAATATTGACGGGCCTGTTGGCTCAGTCGGTAGTGACCCTGCCTTCTGAGTCGGAGGTCGCGGGTTCGATCCCCGCTCGGGGCCAACATTTGTGTGCATGAACATGTCTGTTGGCTTCGTGTTTGGTCGTTTAATATTTATTTAAGTATGTTTATCAGTTGTTTAGTACCCATAGCACAGGCTCTGCCTAGTTTGGGACTAAATAACCGTGTGTGAATTGTGTCCCACAATTTATTATTATTATTATTCTTATATTATTATTTATAGTATTAAACCGTTGTGAGTCCGTGGCACTCTAGCATCCCAAAGATTTATTTAGACAACATTAATTTCAACTACATTTTTATTAATCGGCTAGAAGCTGCCCGCATTGAATCCATTTCTTACCGTTCCTGTGGGAATTACCAAAAATCCGGTTCTTAGTCATTTACGTCATTTAAGGAAACTTTGTGCAAATTTTCAAGCTTCTAGACTCTTCTCGGGGTACTGTATTTGGAACCAGCAACTCGACAGTGGAAATGGGCTGCTGTTTACATTTAGTCACTCTTCATGAACGAGTTTAGAGTGCCTTGTTAGTAGACTATTGACATTTGTAAGTGTATCTATTAATTACCTACAGAAATAAAACATTTTCATTTGGGTTAATTTTTCCGTCTGACGTCCAAAATTGTCTATTCAACAACATTCTCATGATAACGCCACTAAATGCAATTTCAGGAAGAACAGTCATTGCTTCAACGCAAGTGGGTAGTGGAGTTAGATTTATTTGAGTTTTATTTATTTTAAATCCTTTTTTGTGTGCTTAAACGGCTTGTTTTTTAATTGACCCTAAAAGACTTTCATGTGACCAGTGGATAAACATTTTAGTCAAAGCTTATCCTATAAAAACTAAATCCTTACCTGAAAGGTATTAAAGGTAACAAAAATATGTAAATAATTTTAGTAGATACTCATTATGAAGGCTAATAGAAAAACTGTGATAGGATTTATATTATTATGTTACGTATCTATGAAATGAAAATTATTTATTGCATAGCGAAGAACAACTAATTATTTTTTTATTCGGCACAATTGATTCCACAACACAGTTATTCAGATAGCCCAAAGGTACACTTTTAAAAATGACGACTTACATAAGTTAAGCTCACCGGATGAGTGGACTGTTGATTGTGTGAAGATGTCACCTCTCGAGTGTCAGCCGACCTCTTAGAGGCCGATAACTAATGTTCTTTAACTACATGACAGCTGAGCTAATAGTATACCGTTTACCGTTACCGTTTTTTTATCCTAACCCAGTAAACTGTTTGCTCAGTTGGTACCGACTGTTGCTTTTGGGTCGAGGGTTCGATTCTCCGGAGCAAACATTTATGTGTAGGAACGTAACTCTTGGTTTTATGACTGGGTATTTATAAGAATTCATTATTTTTATCAATTATTGAGTTAGTTTAGTACCTATAGGTACAACGCGTAACAGAAAAAGCGCAATTCCTCATACACACCAATTAGTATATTAATATAAAAAAATATGATGCAATCGAACTTTAGCTAAGTCTAACAAATTTTCTTAAATATCGATTAATAATAGCACGATTTCCATATAAAGCACAAAATTCAGTTACGCTAATTCATTTTTGGTAAAAATTTAACACATATTAAAAATAGCTGGAATCGAATAAGTAGTCGATACTGAACCAACTAATTTCAGGAATTGCGCTTATTCCGTTACATGTTGTATAGTTTTAGGTTTTGCCTTATTTGAGACTACAACAGACTATGAGTTATGATAGGTCCCCAATGTATTATTATTATATCAGATTGTGTGGTCACCCTGTTGTACGTGCGTTGTTGGACGATAAAAAGAGTTCTGTCATGAAGTGAGAAATGTACCTCGCTGCTTGAATACGGTATGAAAGAAATGCCAGCTGAGCTTAGCTTAAAAGCATTTCAGAGTTCATTTGAATATATCAAATTAAATGATATACCTGTGGGTTTGGAATGACTCTAAGGAGACTAGGGTAGCTTGGCACTACTTTGGGACTGAGAGGTCTCGTTAATCAGCGCAGATTACCTATCTACGTTAATTTTGTGTCTGTGTGTTAATTGTGTGTAATATAAAAGGAGTAATGTATATTTATAGTAAAAGATTTGTCTTAGAAGCCTACAGCAGTTGTGAAACTACCCATTTATACTTTTTGAGTGTCTAAGAAGCCCAAATATTTTGATTCGACCATGACGCTTACCGCCTTCCGCTCTGAGGGCCTATTCATTTAGGTGTTTATTTACTTTTGGAATATTAACAGCTTGATAATGAATTGTGTAATATGGATTACATAACAATACGCCAATTACTATTAAGTAATTTATACTTCAAAAATGTTCAATTTCACAAAGCAGAATTATTTACATAAGTATTGTTTATCCAAGATGTTTTCTAAAAGGTTAAGATAAATTGGATATAATAAAAACCGGCTAAGTGCGAAACGGACTCGGCAAGGTAGGATTCAGTACCATTATCCATAAAAAGGGAACAAAACAACAATAAATCATCAGTGAAAATTTCAACTGTCTAACCATGAGGGTTCACGAGATACTGCCTGGTAATCTTTGAGTATTAAACCAACAGGAGACGTCACGCGCATTAATTCCTTTCCAAAAAAGTCTGCCAATTTCTGCGGGGGGGACGAGGAAACAAACACAAATAATGTTAAAACAAACGCATTTTTTGACAAAACAATTAAACGCTAGCTTGAACTAGATGCACACAAATACATTAATCAATCTAAGCACTCCGTCAACTCAAAAAAACCAGTTGTATTTAACAGGTGTGCGCGTTGACCGACACTTTTTTTTGGCAGAGGGGAACGCCTGTCAGTGGCGTCTCCGGTTGGTTTAATCTTTTGTCAGTGAGCCCACCGGCTCCCGGTGGGTCCATGTACGCCAACACCGAAGAAGCAACAGGTCCTGCACTGACTAAGGGTACTCAAAGCTGGTAATAGTCGGACAGGTGGACGGACTGCAGAGTCTTAGTAATAGGGTCCGGTTTTACCCTTTGGGTACGGAACCCTAAAAATGTATAGATGACATTTGCGCTCGACTTGTTATGCTAGCGGGTTTAAAGTGACATTTACGGAAGACGTATGACTTAGAGGGATAGCTGTACGTCATACATATTTTGACGTGAAATCAAGCGACGGTGTCTTTGTGTGATGAAATAGTGTCGCATGTGTCGCTCCGAATTGATAATCATTGACCTGTCTTACTTTTAAAATTTCTTGATTTTATAATAAAAGATACCAGCTTATCATACCTACTCGTATATCAAAATTGATGACAACCTGAATATACTAATATTTTTTTTTATATAAATTTCAATATTTACTATCTGTTGCTAACTCGAACACACAACCGAGAACTTAGTTATTTACCCTCACATAAAATTGATACTATTGTTTGTCATTTAACCTTATAAAATTATACTATTTATCTAATCATACTATTTAGCCTTATAAAATTATACTATTATCATTTCTCATGTAAGTGAATTGATTTATTCTTGAGAAATAAAGTTTCTTTACCCATATTTTAAATTCTCAACTGTAAAGTTTTAAAATGATGTTTAAAATCACCTTTCAGTTTCACCCCTCCACTTACTTTATACTACTAAGAAATAATCCATATTGTATGAATATATCAATTTTAAAAGTAATACATTTATTTTGTTCTTAATGCCATCTCGACAGAAATTTAAAAAAGTAAAATATTCTCGTCCAAAGCCTCTTTCAAATACAATGAAATATGTTGCCTTAGGGAACGCCTACTATGCATAAATAAAATAATAGCATATTCGCTGACAAAATATATTTTACTGAAATAATTTCAACAAGATATAATATAACTTACGATATAGGTATCGTAAGTTATATTATATCTTGTTGAAATTTGGAAAGTGAAGTTGAATATCGAAAGGTGGAATGTATTTTAGGTGTATGTATAGTAGGTACCACCTACAATATTCTCTGATTTTCTAATAAATTTTACTTTGAGTGGAAACCGATTACCAATTAGTTCGTTTTGTAGATTTGCTTGGATTATTTTTATTTTTAAACGACCAGAGGTTCCATAGTGGTGAAATATAATAAACACAGTGATACAAGAATTACAATGGGCGGTCTTATCGCTTTAAGTGATTTCTTCCAGACAACCTTAGGATGGATGTAACTGAGATAAATAGATGAAGGAAGGTAGAATGTACTAGGTACATTAAACAGAATTGATATTGAGACTTCTGTATGTACGGCTTATCTGAGACTCTCTGATTTAGACGCTGGTATAGTCAAGAGCACGCTAAGCTTGACACTTTGGACTTTGACCGGACCCTGTATTCTATGGCGCGCAGTATAAATCAGAGCTCAGCTTAAACTGGTAGTGTAAAGCTTCACTTGCTCTTCACTGTACTATTTATTATACTGTGATTTAGGTGTATATGAACAACACACCGGTAAAAAAATTACATAGTTTCGGGAATAGACTTTAATACTACCAACCTTCAGGACACAAGGCGTGAATGTATATTCATTTATTTTTCATTTTAAAAATTTCAGCGGCGGTATAGACAGTTATAGGTAGGTACCTACTATTACTTATTCTGTGGTTATAGGTGTTACGCAAAACCAAAGTTTTTGCGAGATGCATCTCTAGTTTTGATGAAATTCGGTGCAGTGATAGCTGAGTAGCCGAGTCAACATCTAGGACACTCTTTGATCTAGGATACTTTAGACCGCGGGAAAATTTAAAAAAAGTGGTTAAAAAGAGAAATGCGTTGCTACTCCGAAACGGTAACACCTACAAATAATGGTAAATTATCTATCGTAGGCACCGCTATGAAGAGATTTTTGGAAATTACCACGGGAACAGGAATAAACTGGAGCCGCGCAGGCAACACCACTGGGCACACGCTAGTATATTTATAAAAAAAAAGGATAAAAGTGATGTAAACCTACTCCAATATAAACCTCTCAAAACAGATTTAGAAGTAAATAGGTACTACAACCCCTACGCTCCCTAGTAAATCCGATCAAGTACTACATCTTTCCGAAGCAAAGATAATTCTGCCGTCATTATTGGCGCTACACGTCAAGAAATCTGCTTCTGTAACGGCCAAATAGAAAGCTGAAACTTAGTTCCATTTTTCTCCGCGTCTCCAAATAAGTTTGCCTTACTCGTATATTGGCTAAGGTACAATTATTGCGTTATGTCGACATCTCGTTCACTTGATGTCGTTAGGATACCCGAAAAATGAGTTTTCGTTTATTTTCTCTTTTAGCGTTAGGTATTTTTAAGTATTGGGAGGAATGCCTCGTTTGGTATTCGATAGCGTAGATATTATTTATATAAATAAACTAGCGGTTCTGAGCGGTTACACCAGTATAGTTCCCGTTTCCGTTCGGGAATAAAATATAGCCTATGTTACTCAGGGATATTGTGGCTTTCCAATGGAGAAATATTTTTCAAAATCAGGCCAGATAAAGAGTACCCGAAATCGACGAGCATGCATGAGTCGTTTGATGGATATAGAGGAAGCACGAGAGATCTGCCAGGTTCGTAGCAAGTGGCGGTCTGTTGTCTCTGCCTACCCCAATGGGAAATAGGCGTGAGATTATGTATGTATGTATGCAGGCCAGTAGTTGTATTTCTTACAAAAATACAAATCTTTACTGTTTATAATATATAAATAAATAAATAAATCCTTTTATCCCCGCGCTTTCGCCTGCGTTATTCCCGTTCCCGTCGGAATACGGGGATAAAAGATAGCCTATGTGTTATTCTATACGACTGTCAAGTTTTTAATATTAGTAGTAGTCTCGGTACGCGCTCATATCGTGCCGCATTGTATACTTACGCCACAAGAGGTTGAAAGAAGAAAAAAATCCTTCTCTTGGAGATAATCTTTTTCTTTAAACATCTTTGCCTACGCCCATGACTACCGTCAGTCCATAACAGAATCTTTCAATAACTTCCGTGTTGCGTGATGCAAGTTTCTTGTGGAAATGGAAACATGATTGATAGGGGAACGTGGAAGTTCGCTATTAAACGAAATCATGAGGGAGTAAATTATATTGGGCTTGTGTAAGTAAAATAAAAAAAAAAGACTGACTAAAATATTTGCATCTTCAACTCTGTGACCTAAATATATTAAACTAACAGCACCCCGCGGTTTTACCCGCGTAGTTCCAGGGGAATACGGGATTACGGGAATAAAATATAGCCCATGTTAGGTAGTCAGGGATGATATAGCTTTCCATTGGTGAAAGAATCTTTAAAATCGGTTCAGTAATTTTTGCGTTATTCGTAAGAAAAATACAAATCTTTCCTCTTTATAATAAGTACTACCAGTTCTGCGCGGTTTCACTCTCTTAGTTCCCGTTCCCGGAGGAATACCGGAATCAAATATAGCCTATGTGTTATTTTGATGTGTAAGCTATTTAACTGTAAAGTTTCATCAAAATCCGTTTAGTAGTTTTTGCATGAAAGAGGAACAAACATCCATATCCATCCATACAAACTTTCGTGTTTATTAGTAGGACTAGCAGTTTTTCACGGTTTTACCCGCATAGTTCCCGTTCCCTTAGGAATACGGGAATAAAATATAACCTATTTTACTCAGGGATCTTTTAGCTTCCCATTGGTGAAAGAATGATTAAAATCTGTTCAGTAGTTTTTGAGTTTATTCGTAACAAACATACAAATCTTTCCTCTTTATAAGATAAGTATACTCGTAGATTAGTATAGATAAGGTGACATTATATTTAAACAAAAAAATCATCACAATTTATTCAGATATTATGTCAGAAATATAAAAGTAAGTAACAGTTCCTCTAAAAAAAAAACCGGCCAAGTGCGAGTCGGACTCGCGCACCGAGGGTTCCGTACAACCTTGCAAATTTATGGTTTTCGTAATTTTTCCTTTATCTATGCTATAAGACGTTGCTTCGTACCAAATTTCAAGATTCTGAGTTCACGGGAAGCACCCTGTAGGTTTTGATTCCCTTGCAAGTGTCGAAAATTTGCGGCATAAACGGCTGTATCTTTTGATTGCGTTGGCTTAGAAGTTTGATTTTTTCACAGCTTCAAGGGACAGTAGACTTGAGTAATTGATATAAATTTCAGCTTCATACCTCCACGCGTTCCTGAGAAAAAGGGTCTTGACAGACGGACGGACGGACGGACAGACGGACAACAAAGTGATCCTATAAGGGTTCCGTTTTTTCCTTTTGAGGTACGGAACCCATATCCGTCAGAGAGCCAGCCAGAAGTCATATCCGTCAAATTTCTTGAAGTTGGTTATTATTATATTACAGGTTACTTCGAAATTGGACTCGATTGGACCTGCTAAAATTAGTAATATTAAGTTAGCCTATCCTTCTCCATAGAATACGGAAGAAAATGACAGAAATAAACCATAGATTATTAGAGTAATGTCAGACATGTAATAATAACTAATTTGATGTCTTATCTGTCACTTTTAACCATGACCTTGTTACATCGTTGCTAAAATTGCTAAATACGTGTATTTCAATGAGATGTGAATGCGTTCATAAGGTTCAATTTTGTTATTTTGACATTTGTGACATTGTAAATAAATATGGTGCTTATTTCTGTCCCTTTCCTTTCCAAAGCGGTGGAAAAGAATAGAGCTAACTTAAAATTAGTAATTTTAGCTGGTCTGCAGAATCGAGTCCATTGTATAACTTAATCTCGTGTTTTAATTAAGAAAAAAAATTCAAGATAAGGTTCTGTTTGAAATGTAGTCTGCCATTTTAGACTACAGGACACTCCCTGAATACACTTGAGACGATAAATTAATGATGAAATGTTTAAAATATTCATTAATTTTCTCACCGTTACTTATCTGGATATAACTTTCGTGCTTACCTGAAACAGATGAAAGAATATTAAAGAGATAGCGATAAAGGTAGGTATATACATTACATAAAAATCATTAAACATATTACTGGATCCATTAAGAAGAAAAATAACTTGCTGGTGTCATTTCATTTTATTAAATTTTTGATTTATTTGTAAGAATTTTATTAAATCGTTTCCACCCGCGACGTTAAGGTAATAATAATAATTATCTTAGCTAATTTAATTATAGTACTTTTAGCAAGTACTGTTTTTTTTGCTAACAAACAGTTACACAATACATTATTATCATCATCATCATCATCAGCCTATATTTGTCAACTGCTGGGCATAGGCCTCCCCTAATGGATTATTATACTATAGTCTATTTCACGTAGCATGGTTTCTGTGAAAGTTCACATTTTTTCCTTTTGCTCATGCTACTTTCGACTAATAAAAAATATTGTATTTTTGCAATGAAAAAATAATATTTTTTTATTAAAATATTATTTGCTATGCTACGTAAAATAGCTATAGTCTATCTCACGTAGCATAGCAAACAATATTAATTAACTAACTAAATAGGCTAACAAAATAAATAGGTTATTGTTTAAGCAAAAACCAAATAACCTTTATATTAATAAAGTCAAGTGAGAGTCGGACTCGCGCACGAGAGGGTTCTGTACAAACCTGTAGGTATATAAGTAAAAGTTCACGCTTCGTTCTCAAATTCAAATTTAAAATCATTATTAAAAATATTTTTAGTATATTATGATGTCACTAAAAATTTACGGTTTTCGCAAATGTTCCCTTTATCTGTGCTATAAGACGTTGTTTCGTACCAAATTTCAAGATTCTGAGTTCACGGAAAGTACCCTGTAGGTTATGATTCCCTTGCGAGTGTCGAAAATTTGCGGAAATTTGCGGCATAAACGGCTGTATCTTTTGATTGCGTTGGCTTAGAAGTTTGTTTTTTTCACAGCTCCAAGCGACAGTAGGCTTGAGTCTTTGATATAAATTCCAGCTGAATACCTCCACGCGTTCCTGAGAAAAAGGGTCTTGACAGACAGGCAGACTCCCGGATGGACTGACAACAAAGTGATCGATAAGGGTTCCGTTTTTTCCTTTCGAGGTACGGAACCCTAAAAGTGAAAGTAGAGTGCTAATAGGTACATATTTTGATTAAAATAAATTACATACCTATATAAAATTTTAAATGCCTATAGGTAGTAACATTCGTGTATTAAATTGCCAATTTTTTTTTCTAAATTATTGAAATTTTAAGAGTGTTTTATTAAGTAAGCCTAATAAATGAAAAGGACAATCTAGTGGTGTTGCGATTAGTGTATTGTAGTTGCTTTTGTACAAAGAAAGGAATTTACTATTTTTAAGAGTTTATTATAATAAACCTATGCACTAAACGTAAATGACACCTCCGATAAGATAATTCCCAGGCTATGCTAAGCTTTAAGTGTTTTAAGCTTATTTTAAGCCGAAATAAAGTTTAATTAAGAACCTTATTCGAGCCGTCACATAAAAGTGATGTCCGTCATAAACCTGATTAAAGGCATAATATAAATTTGACGGTTCTGCATCGCTCGATTCTGTTTATTTCTCAATTTATTAATCATAAAACTCAAATGAGAAACGTAAACATTGATGGTATTATCGATTAGCCTTATATATTAGGCAATCGGGTGCAGACCGGCGTTTCCCGCTCGGATCCTGTTTATTCCCGTTCCCGTGAGAATTTCTAAAAATCCCTTCATGGCGGCTACCTGCCACATAAGACACCTGCGTACCATATTTCAAGCTTCTGTAGGTGTAATTGTTTCGAAGAAGTACACTACGATTATACTCAAAAATTACTAAAACCTTAAGAGTAGGATAGCCTTACGGTTATTAAGAGCCGGCCGAAAATCAGTGAGGCTCGGGTTCGAATCCTGGCATGTACCAATGAGTTTTTCAAAAACTTACGTACATATTTATCACTAGCTCGACGGTGAAGAAAACCATCGTGAGGAAACCCGCAGGTCTCAGAATTAATTCTGAGACATGTGTAAAAGACCCGGTCCGGCGATGGGCTCACCACCAATCACGTTTAGGGGTCCAATATATCTCGTGAAATGTGGGTATATCCAGTGATACCTCTGCCTACCCCCTCGGGGATAAAAGGCGTGAGATTATTATTATTATTTTTTTTTTTTTACTAAAACCATTTATAAACTCATTTCACTAATGGAAAGATACATTATCAGTGAGTTACATAGGCTATTTTATTCCCGTATTTCCAAGGGAAACCGCGCTTAGCAGCTAGTAAATAATAAACAGACTCTAGAGATATCAAAAAGTTTCAGCAAACCCCTAAAACCTGCACAAAAGCGAAACAACGAAAAATTCCAGCATCGTATTCACAACAACCATAAATTTATTATTATTGCTTTCGTTTCTAATTTACACCGGCATTATGCATGAGTGCGTACTAAAACCAAAATGTGTCTCTGAACACACATAAACTGGGTGGAATTGGTACTGGGTACGTTCGTAGATGGGAATTAGGGTCACTTTGGAGAATTAAGAGCGATCATATCATTGTGGCTGGATTGGACTTTAAAAACTCAGAAGTACGCTTTTACTCGGTTTTTACGGTTACAGTTGACGTAAGTGAGGTTCAGATACCTTTGAATTAACCTAGAGTTTATGATTATAGAGGTTTTCACTGTTTTCATGTTTCGAGTTATAGCGGATCTTTTTTACAGTTTTGTTAAAATATACTTATATGTATATATAAGCCGCGGTTTCATTTGTGTTACCGTTCCCAAGGGAATACGGGAATAAAATATGGCCTATGTGTTATTCTGATGTATAAGCTATATAATTGTAAAGTTTCACCAAAACTTTTTCAGTAGTTTTTGTGTAAAAGAGGAACAAACATCCATACATACAACGAAAATCCTATTAATAGGATTTTCGTTGTGGCACAGGGCACAGTGGATGAAAGCAAGGACTACCATGTCACTTGAGTGACTCAAAAAATTCTGACAATTATGTATATATCAATCATTTATTGCATCCCATAAGTTTACAAGGTGGTCTTAGCTAAGTGAGATCAATTTATGGACCCTGTACAGGGCACAGCAATAGTAGAAGAGAGGACTACTTTATAGGTTAATGTTGTTGAATTTAAAATTAGATTAGAATTAGAGAAGAATATAAGTTTAAAGTTTTTATTTGTGACTTAAAATTTATCATCGAAATATTCTTTAACACTGTAGTAGCTTTTGTTTATTAGTACCACTATAACACCTCATCTTCCAATCCAATAGGTACTACACTCTACACTTCTACATTACTACACTAATATAATAAAGAGGAAAGATTTGTATTTTTGTATGTTTGTATCTTTGTTACTAATAAACTCAAAAACTACCTACTAAACCGATTTTAAAAATTCATTGACCAACGGAAAGCTACATTATCATTGAGTAACATCAGCTTTATTTTATTCCTGTATTAAATATTATAAAGCGGAAAGATTTGTATTTTTATATGTTTGTAACGAATAAGATTGGCGCAAGATTTTAAAAAATCTTGCGCCAATGGAAAGCTACATGATCACTTAGTTACATAGGGTATATTTTATTCCCGTATTCCCACGGGAACGGGATCTATGCGGGTGAAACCGCGAGGAACAGCTAGCGTATTGTATTATATTTATTTCGATTGAAAAAAGAAAGCTGTCGAAAGAAGAATGATACTGTCCATAGTTCTTCATGTGTGAGGAAAGACACTTAGCTCTACCAAAAAGTACTTAATAGGCTCAGCATTGGGCCGTTACGGGTTCTTTTATTGCAAGTTCTTTTCAGATGTATGTAGACTAGGTATGTGTGAACTAAATCGTCGGCACCGTCTATAGCCTCGACGGTTTGCTGGCTTTTGAAGTGGAGATGTCATTAGGCTACATTTTAATTGGTCTGTACCAGACAGAGCATATGTTAGAAAAACTGTGTCTTCTGATGATTTTTAAATTTAATTAACAATGTAAGTACCTACATGTTGTTGTCTTTAATATATTAACCTCTCAAGCCAATACAATAAAACAATTTATTTTTAATTGTTAAGGTGCCTATTGGAACCAAGCGGTGCTCGACGAATTAGCAGTTAAATAATATTCATTATACCTACTTTGCACCACTAAAAAAAATTAAGTAATCGTAGCATGAAGCACACTTAGATGTAATTTTCTAGAGCACACATTTAGAGAGGATGGAAAACGTAAGTGATATCAAATTGCATCGGTTAGTACGGAGCGGGTGTTAAAGAGATTTGCGATATACGCCACCCGGGACGGAAATAGACACATCTTTCAACAGATACTCATGTAGGGACTGAATGTTTTTGCCAGTTTTTATGCTACGTTTTTGATATATTCCACAGATTTCTAAGGTTCCGTACCTAAGCCTATGCCGTCTGTCTGTGTATCCATCTGACCTTCATTTCAAGGACCTTTTGAACAGAAATAGGTAGGACGTCAAAGCGTTTATAGAACTAATTAGAAAATGTTTATGTTGGTCCAATAACGATCCTCGCACCATATATACTAATATTATAAAGAGGAAAGATTTGTGTTTTTGTATGTTTGATACGAATGAACTCAATAACTACTTGACTAATTTTAAAAATTCTTTCACCAGTGGAAAGCTAGAAGATTCCTACGTAACATAGGCTATATTTTATTCCCGTATTCCCACGGGAACGGGATCTATGCGGATGAAACCGCCCGGAACAACTAGTGTATTATATTCCATTTATTTCGATTGAAAAAAGAAAGCTCCCGAAAGAAGAAATGGTCATGTGTGAGGAAAGACACTTAGCTCAAGCAGAAAGTACCTAATAGGCTCAGCATTGGAATGTTACGGGTTTTTTTTTTATGATAAACAAGGGGGCAAACGAGCAGACAGGTCACCTGATGGTCAGTGACGTCCGTCGCCCATGGACACCTGCAACTCAACAGTCACAACTGCGTTGCCGACCTTTGAGGTGGGAGTAGGGGGAGAGGAGGGGAGGTTTATTTATTGCAAGTTCTTTTCAGATGATTATATTTTATTCCCGTATACCCACGGGAACGGGGACTACGCTGGTGAAACCGCGCAGAACCGCTAGTTTAATTATAAAAAACCTAAAGATATACAAGAAGCGATAATATCATGTTATTTAGGGTTATCAAATTGAGGCCTTCGAATTTTTCTAATAAAAAATGTCAAAGGAATGTTCGAAAAATATTTATATTTACAGTATTTGCCGTCATAATTCCGAGAATACCGTACTAAGGAATTTCTAAGAATAATTTATCTCACGCCTTCTATAATAATACCTAATGTTGTTTATTCCAGTCGATAGATCCTTCACATACATACAATTTTTTTTTTTTATGTTAAAAAAGGGGGCAAACGAGCAGACGGGTCACCTGATGGTAAGTGACGTCCGTCGCCCATGGACACCTGCAACTCGAGAGTCACAACTGCGTTGCCGACCTTTGAGGTGGGAGTAGGGGGAGGGGAGGGGAGGGGACGGGGAGGGGAGGGGGAGGGGAAATTAGGGCCTCCGGTTACCTCACTCACTCAACGAAACGCAATGCATTGCTTTACGCTGGTTTTCTGGTTGGCTGGTTAAAAATTAGAGAAACTATAAATTAGAGAATACATTAAATCAGTCAGTACAGTAGGTACTTATAATACGGACAGTAGTAGCTGTCAGCTACCATAGCTATGGGTGACTTTTTTTATCGCATAGAACTCAGGAATAGCCACGTTTTACCAGTATAATTCTTTAGACCCCTAAACGCGATAAGTGGCGAGCCCATCACCGGAGTGATACATTTCTCAGAATTAATTCTAGGACTTGCGGGCTTCCTAACGATGTTTTCCTTCGATGTCAAGCTGGTGATAAATAATATGATATGTAAGTAAACTTTTTTGATGAACTCGTTGGTACAACCCGAGTCTGACGAATGAGAAGCGGGCTTTTTAACCACTGCACACAAGATGAGAATAATATTGGATAACTATTTTCTTTAACATTGATACTAACTGCTTTGCACAGATGATGTCGGCGTCGCTCGTTTTCCAAATATTTGTGTTTAGTTTTTAAGATATAACTACGTATGTTGGACGTAAACAATAATAATAACATTGATAACAAAAATATATTATAATCTTCTAATGGGGAACTTATCTTCTGCTGACAGGTTGACAGACACACAATAGTCTAAACCGGTGGGTCTAGAACTAAGTAAGGAAATAAAAAATATATATAAATTCCTCTAATAAAAAGTATTTCGTTATCTTCCAATTCATCTGGTACACAGCTAGTTATTATACAATTCGTAACAGAAGAAGCGCAATTTCTCATACACCGCAATTATGTTCAGGGGGTCTAAAAAGGCCGTTTCGGGTGAATCATAATAGGATCCTATTTCGATTCATATTCGAAATTTTCACCAAATACGAATCTACTAATGAATTGAATTGTCAGTGAATCACTAAAATGAGGGACCATTTTACGAAATTTAGAGGAATTGCTTAGGATTTGCTGGGAAAACATAAAAGGAGGAATTGCTCAGAGGAATTGCTCAAAGTGGCCATTTTAGACCTACAGTGTCTAACCAATTTTCTTAAAAAAGAGCATTAATAGTACGACTTCCATAGGTAGTCATTCAGATAATATGCTAATTCATTCTTCGGAAAAAAAACAGATATTAGAAATAGCTAAAATCGATTAAGTAGTCGATACTGAATAAACTAATTTCAGGAATTGCGCTTATTCTGTTACATATTGTATAAGAGTATTTGATTTATGTGTCATTGAATATTCTAAGGTGTCTGCTATATAGTTATTATTGGAGCGCCAAACTTACAGTCTTCGGTGAAACTAGTGGTAAGACTTAAAATAAGGAAATCAAACCCGCAGACCGAGCATTATTTAGTCAACAATCTTAAAAGTTAGCGTTATCGGTGCTACAACTATGCCCTATTGGACTCGTAGTAACTTAGTTTTAAGTAACCCTTAACTTTGGTATTGTAACTTTGTAAAGTCTAAACTGAAGTTCTCAAATTTGACTTTTGAGAGGTTCAGTTAACAAAGCTTTTGACTTTAGTAATTCCTCATAACGATCGAAGTTTCAGAAGTTTCACAATATTGAATACATCGAAACTTGCTTTTGTGTTTTGATTTTGTTTATAAACGATACAAAAATGTTATAGAGAAATACACACAATGAAAGAATAAAAGAGCGTGCATGAAAAGGCTTATGGATGTGAAGGAAGCGAAAGGAGTAGGCAGAGATCGAGCAAAGTGGCGATCCATCATCTCTGCCTACCCCTGTGGAAAGAAGGCGTGAGCTGTATGTATGTATATATGTATGTACTTACAACTTATCATCAATTGTCCCTATGTTTAGATCTTTAAAACTACGCAACGGATTTGAATGTGGTTTTTTAATAGATAGATTAATTTAAGAGGAAGGTTTATATGCATATAATACATGCATAATATAATAGACAAACACTGATAATATATCAATAGTCGCTAGTACAAAATAAAATTGTAATTATTTGTGTTGGTTTCCGGAAATAACTATTGGCAATACAAAATCTTCCTTCTAAATCTAAACATCGAAAAACTTGAAACGTTGAACTGAAAAATATAAACATGTCACCGTAACAATCATACCTCTGGCTACAGGCCAAACTGCCTGAACCCTGACCGAACTTTCTCGAACCCATCAGATTCAAGCCAGATAAGTCACGTCACAGCTCTCAGGCGAGACCTTTGTGATTTCATAAACTTGGGCTCAGACAGCTCGTGTTTCATGGTTTTGGTTTTAGATGGAGTTCGCCTTATTCTCTAGGAAGTATGTTTGAGTTTGATACATGCTCTTGTAATCCTAAGCGGTAGTCTGCTACAAACGCCGTGGGCCGTGTCCGGTGTGACGCTATTTAATTGATGACGCTGTACCTGTGGTAAAAGGAACATACTACGCCGTGCTATTTCTGTTAAACTAATATAAAATAGACATGTACTAATATTCAATATGTAACAGAATAAGCGCAATTCCTAAATTAAGTTTGTTCATTATCGACTACTTAATCGATTTCAGCAATTTTTATAGATGTTGTACTATTACTTATTCTGTGGCTGTACTGACGAATGTAGGTATACATCATTACGGGCGCGGCCGCGATGGCGTTTGTAACAGACCATATAATTATTTTTAAAAATACCTACTTGGCATGTCATTTTACTAGACCGACAATGTAATTTATTATCAAGATAGCTTACTTATTATACCTACTAGGGATGGATATGATTGATAGATAGATTTATTTACTCTTACGGCACATAAACAGGTCAAAGTTCATAACGCGCCGCGATTACTTTCATTTGATGTAATTACTATTTTTTGATGTAATAACGTCTTATAAATGGATGAACGCCGGCTGCAAAAGCCCCAAAAAGTGTCACGTTCCGCCTGAGCCGAGCGTGCAAGCAGGAGCGCGGTACAAGCGATAGAGAGGCACGATCGGCCTAAGCGTTCGGCTTGTGACGCATCTATCTCTCTTCCATTCCAGTAAGTAATTCTTCTTCAGTCTTCCATTGCAATTTTTCATCAATGCTTTCTTATGACGTTATCACGTAAAATTATCGTCCGTAAACCAACTTTACAGACAACCATTTTTTTTTCACATAATATCATCAGTGAAATGTTATACGTTTAGTGTGTGTAATTTATTAATTCTAAAATGTAAATAACATACGAGCTACCTTGACAAGTTTAATAATACTTGTTATTTTTAAACGTCAGTGTAGATTATATCCGATATCCGATTGCACGGACAAAAGGCCTGCAAATTACATTTCATGCCACAAGACGATTACGTTACCAAAACTTGCTCATTCAACTCATTTGCCAACTACTTAAGCCATTACTCACACAAACAACCAACTTGGGCCACTTGTAGCTTCGACGAAGAAGTTTTGCTTGAAATAACACTGTTCCGAAACTTTGTAAGAAAGTAATTCGTGACTAAATCAGGATCCTAGGACTTAACAAGTACGTTCATCTAAAACACCAAAAAACACAACTGAAAGCACTGATAACAATAAAAGCATTACCCACTTTCTAGTGCAGTTAAAATGTCAAGGGTGTTGTGAATGGGCGAGTCGGTAGAGGGCGACCTAGGCGTACCTACATCGCCCAGCAGACGTATTCACGGAGACTCGATACCGTTTCCGTTCGATTCAGATCGAGTAAAAAATTTTCCGAAGTCGAATCTATCGACTTCGGAAACTTTATTCTAGGCGTTTTTGACAGCTACGGAAAATTTTCCGAATCCTTATGTCACATGTCACATATGACATTAGTTTTCGATACCAACATCAGCCCATCTCGAAAGTTTTCGACACCAACATCAGCCCATCTCGAATATGTTCGACAGATTTTCCGATATCGAATATCGAAGCTCCATGAATACGCCTACAGGTCGGCGATGTGTTGAAGAAAAGATAATGAGTACCCGAAACCGACGAGCATGCATGAGAAGTTTGATGTGGAGGAAGCACGAGAGATATGCCAGGTTCGTAGCAAGTGGCAGTCTACTGTCTCTGCCTACCCCAATGGAAAAAAGGCGTGAGATATATATGTATGTTAAAATGTCAGCTATGACATTTCGAAGGCAAAGACCAATCCAACGACATGTTGCATCCAAAATTCCGATTAATAAATATTATTGGAAAATCCGATTACAGCGTTTAAGCTCACAAATGAGGCTCGGGTTCGAATCCTGGTAAACGTACAACGTACTAATATACTAGCTCGACGGTGA